>OX419755.1:74670930-75026517 GCA_948567375.1 Lunularia cruciata | reverse complement strand
ACAAGAAATATAATATCAATAGCAAGATACATTATCCAGAGGTGAAAATTGGCTTGGTAATATCTGCAAGGATGTTATAGATACTGACTAAGTAGATCAGATAGAGATTTCACCAAAAGATTACTTCTATTAATCAAGTAGGAGCTAAAAATAGTCTCAAAACTTTAGAGCTAATTTTGGAGGCCTAAATGGATACATTAGACCCCAAAAAAATGCAAACTTACCTCCCACAAGAATAGAATGATGCCCTTCCCTCCTTTCTTATTTTTCTCATCAAGAGCTTTCCAACAATACCTCATCTATGCAATTTTGTGATTCCTACAAGAAGATAACATAAAGATTCCCTCTACTCAAAGCTTGTTTGACCAACCAAATAAGACCAGAATAAACATGTCACCCATGCATACAACTAATCTAAGAGTAGAACTCATTGCACTGTCACCAATCCATGTATATAATCCAAGTGTAGAGCTTCCTTTGAGGTAATTCTCATTGTAATATAATAAAGACAATGTACTCCTTTGGTGCATTGGAGTAACAAGTGTGAAGCTTTGTATTTCTTCTCATGTTTTTCTCTTAAGGTATTCTATCTTCAAAAGATTACAGCAACTCATAAACTAGATCCTTGCTTACTTGCTCCTAATGTTGTATATGGGTAGGAAGGAGTTAAAGGAGACTTTTGGAAGCTTGATTGGGAACTTTATTTGCTCATAAGGGAAATAACTTTGAACATAATCCATCCCTTGTCCCATCTTGGACCAATAATAATAGCATTTGATTCCTTTTAAGGTTTTATCCACTATAGCATGACCTATAATGATAGAATCATGATATTCATCAAGAATAGTGGTTTGAAGGTCTGTAGCAATGGAAATCCATAACTTGCCACCCAAGAAGGTGATTCCTTGGATATTGGTGATGTCCTTGGATGATTGAGTGCCTATAATTTGTAGTTTTGGTTTTATGGTCTCTAAAACCATTGTTCCAAAAGTTGGGTTCAGCTTGATCTCTACAACATCTAAACCTTTAATTCTTGCCCTCCACATATGTGATAGTTGATGTTAATTTTTGTCTCCATTTTTCCCAACAAATCTATTGATGAGATAGGTCTTTTTGTGTTTCTAACCACACTAGTGGTTTGTGGTTTGTGGTTTATTTTAACTATAAATGCATTTTTGCCAAAATAGTGCTTCCAATGCTTGGTAGCAAGGACGATTCCCAGCTCTTCTTATTTGGTGATATGATACTTTTATTTTATCAGTCATTTTTTAAGAGAAATAGGAAATTGAATGCCATTTTTCCTCCCATTCTTATTGTAGAACTTCTTGTATTACAATGCCTAATGTTATATAGCCAACTTGATTGGACATTTGGAATCATATAATTTTAAGATTGGTGGATGTAGTAATGTATCTTTTGATATTTGAAAGATAAGTTCTTATGCGGTTCTCCAAATCCATTTTTTTCATGTGCCAAATAATGATATTGAGGTTGTGCAACCTTGGAGAAAACATTGACAATTTGATGATAGAATCTAATTAATCCCTAGAAACTCTTGAGTTGAGTTAGCTCCTTTGGAGCACTCCACTTTTGGATGATTTCTATTTTATTTATTAAAACTTGGATACCTTTTGCACTAACTCGAAGACCAAAATGATATACTTCAGATTTTCCAAACTCACAATTTGAGATTTTAGCATATGATTGATTCCTTTGTAAAATCTAAAAAACTTATTGTAAATGTTGCTTATGAAAATTAATTATAGTTGCATTATCCAAAAAAGATATCATCTAGAAAAATGATGAAAAACTTATCCAAGTATGGAAAAAAGGTATTATTCATCAAACTTATGAGAGTGGTTGATGTATTGGTGAGGCAGAACAACATCATTAGGTACTCAAAGTGACCATACCTTCTTTGAAAAGCAATTTTGTGTTTATCTTTTTCCACAATCATAATATATTTTTACCCCCTCTATAGACCAAGGTTGGTGAAGTGTTTTGCTCTATTAAGTGATTAAGTAGGTCATCCATTGGAGGTAATGGATATTTTTTCTTTGTTATTTGTTAGTTTGGGCCTTGATAGTCAATGCACATCTATAGCATAACATCCTTCTTCTTCACAAACAAGACAAGAACCCAATATGGTGATATGCTAGGTTGGATAAAACCTTTATACAACATTATTTAAATTTGAGCATTGCACTCCTCCAAGTCATGAATTGATAGTTGGTATGAGGATTTACAAGGAAGTGAACTTATAGGAAATATCTCAATTTTATGATCTACTCTCAATCTTTGTGATAATCTTGAGAGTTAATCATCAAGAAATATATCCTTAAATTCATCTATCACATTTTTTTTGGTCAAGAATTTGTATTGAGTTGTGCACTCTAGACCTCTCTTAGAAGGCCCATGAAACACCTATATGTCTAATTCATATTTGTTATTCTTGTGACACAGAGAGATAATTTGTGCCATTTGGATCATATCTTATCTCCAAACTGCATCTTCATGATCAATCAATATTTTTGCATGATTAATTTTAAATACTCTATCTATAACAATTAATTATGCATTTATCTTCTTCAATCTATGTGTACTTGTTCTCTTTCTCCTCCCACTTTTGCTCCTTTTTCTTGAGCCAATAAGGCCACAAAGTACATTTATTGGTTATCTTTATTTTTTTATATGATTTCAATATCCTAGTCTTCAATTTGTCCCTCTAGAATGTTCAAAGGTTGCTTATATGGAGGTCAAGTGCACCTAAGAAAGCAAGCACATCAACTAATAGCTATGTGCCAAAATTAGTCATAATTATAACATCATTTTTTTAGTTTTTAAGCTCATTCTTCCTTGGAGATTCCACATCTCCTTTCTTTGTTATGTCTATGTTCTCCTTGGAACCATCAAACTCCTTGGTCTTTAAAATAAATGTTGCACAATTCCATAGGAACTTGTCCACCAAAGTGTATTATTTTAGCCCAATGGTGCTTTATTGGAGCTATCACTTCACCTCTTCTAAGTGCTCATGTTATTTTTTAGCACACCTAATGGCTTCAAAAATTGTGTACGGGTTTTGTTTAATCACCTATTGTCACTCTTCTAACCCATATTTGAAGTTCTCAATAGCTTCTTTTGGGCTCATATCAATTACAAGAAACCTATGGATCAAGAAATGCCTCAACATATTATTGGACAGATATTTTTTTGCTTCAAGTCCCATGGATGAGTTTGAGCCATTTGCATAGAATCCATTGATTAGAAATTCTTCAACTTATGCGTCTAGCATCCAAGTGATATGCCTTCCTTTGGCCAACATTGACCATTCCCACATATCATACAAAGTAAGAGCTTCATCAATCAAGCACCCACACCAAGTAAGAGCTTTATAAGTCAAGTACCTACATGAAAACATGCATACAAAAAAATCCATGATCTTTATTGGGAATAATCAAATATAAAAGACTGAGGAGAGAAATACAAGAATGGAAGATTGGAGTGAAAGATCACATTAGTACTCTTGTATTAAGGAAAAATACAAATGCCCAACATGAGCTTGGGCTTTGGTATTTATAGAGAATCATCCAAGGCTCTTGAAAAGCTTCTTAAGAAGCTTCCTAAAATCCACTTTCTTAGAGTGCAAGCCAAGTTTCTCGAGAAGTTTCTCAAGAAGTTTTCTTCTAAAAGCTGCCTACTTGGTATGCAAGCTAAGCTAGTCAAGAAGCTTCCTCCTAGAAGTCACCACTTGGCATGCACATAACTCAATACTTGGAAGGTACCAAATAGCTTCATATTCTTATATGCTACTAGCATATTCTTATAATTCTTGGGGTAATTTGGCCTATTTGCTACTTCTGTAGTCCCGACTAACTCATTAGTAAACTCCATATTTTTATATATTCCCCCACCATTAGTTGGAAATATCCTTGTCACCATGGAAGCTTTAAACTCTTTGATGGCTACTTGTGAATTCTAGAGATGGGAAAAAGGCTCCCAAGTGGTATCACAAAGAGGATTTCTAAAAGAATTTATATTCCATATGTTATTGCTGGCTACATTGAATGTGGTGATGTGCAAAGATATAATCAACTTCATACTCCTCATGATCATTGATAGGGGTGGGAGGAGGAGGAGGAGGTTGGACACAAGGAAGAGGGAGATGGATTAGAAACAAGGGGTTTCAACTTGGAAATATGAAAGGGTGGGTTCATATATGACAAGGCAAGGCAAGTTGATAAGCAACTAAAGAAATGATGGAGGTGATATCAAATGGACCTATCCAATTAGGAGCAACTTTTTGGACTTGGGTATCAAGTGGGAGAGGTAGGCTATTAGAAGAAAGAATGATCTTGTCATTGAGTTGAAAAGTGAGATCACAACACTATTGGTCCGCATATTGTTTTTAATGATTTTGAGCAACAAGGAGATAAAATTTGGCTTGTTGTAAGGATTGGGATATTGTGGTCAAGAAATTGGAATATGAGGGACATGAGATGGAGGAGGAGCAATAAGGTAATCTAGAACAAGTGGGTCTTGGCCAAATTAAGGAAGAAGAGGGAGAATCTAGTGCTTGCATGTTTAGAATTATTTTTGGTAAACTTAGTAGTTATAAGACATTCATCCTAGTTAGTATGATGAACGTTGACTAAGGCATAAAGCATATCCTCCAAGGTGCAATTTTCATGTTTGGTTTATCTATCAATTTGGGGATGACTTGCCATGGACAAAGCAAACTTGGTGTTGGGTATCTCAAAGAGTGTTTGCCAAAATTTTCCTATGACTCAAGGATCATGATAATAAGTCAAAGATGAGTACATAAGGCATTCCATGATGCTTGAAGACATTGTCAAAGTAGATTTTGGCCAATGTTGGAGTATTTACTATATCAAAGGTTGGTGCTTAATGGATTTTCTTACTCAACTTATCTACAAACAACATGATTTTTGTGGGACCTTGCTTTGTCTTGGGCAAGGAGGTGATGAGATCTAAACTCACAAGTTCCCATTGAGCAAATAGGATGGGAAGTGGTTGAAGGATTCCATTTGGTTTTTGGCTACTAGCCTTGTTGCATTGGCATCTCTCACAAGATTGGACAAACTATCAAATATATTGTGCCTTGGACCACTACCATTGGCATTTTAGGGTACCCAAGGTCTTGTTCACACCCATGTGACCAACGATTGGTAAGTCATGTGCTTCTTGAAGGCACGCAAGTTGTAGATCTCCATTGGCTGGAATATAGATCCAATTCTCATAAAATAGAAGGCATTTCTTGAAGGAGAAGGTGTTGTTTTCATTTTCATGTGCTACAAGACAACCTTGTATCATCTAAAAGAAGGGGTACTAAAGCTATCCTAAACTAGATTTGGACCATTGAGTTGACTAACAGTATTGTAATTGCCATCATGATGAGAAGAAGAGACTTCAAATCAAGTCATTGTGATATGGCATTGGGGATGGCATGGAAACTACCGGTTTTGTACTCAAGTATGAGGTCAAATAGTTTTAGTTGTTCCTCTTATTGATGATGTTGACTCTTTATGTACTCCAAACGTAATGTTTGCAACAAGTGTTTGTGATAAGTTTGCATGATCACTTGTTTCCTCAAGAGATAATGCCTCCATACCTTGTTGGCATAAACCATTGCTAGTTGTTCTTGATCTCAAGCAAAGTAATTTCTTTCTATGTTGTTAAGTTGGTGAGATACAAAGGCAATGAGATGTAATCCATCTAGAAATTCATGTTGCAACACAACTCCAATGGTAAAGTTAGAAGTATCAAAATCAACCACAGAAGGCAATTGAAGATCACATGGTTGAATAATGGGTCTTAAAGAAACCATATGTTTTAGCTTCTAGAATGTTTTTTATGTTTGGCGGTCCATTGAAAGATTGAGGTCTTTCTTAAGAGATCGTTCAATCATGCAACCACATGAGCATAATAGTGGATAAACTTTTAATAAAAAATTACTGATCCATTAAATTCTTGCACTTCTATTACAACCTTTGGACTAGGCCAATCAATAGTAGCCTTGATTTTCTCCTCTTCCATCTTGATCTCCTTTGGCACACTTTGAATTCTTGTAGTAAAACTTCCATTGATGTAATTGTCTTATGACTTCTTGTATGTGATTTGTGTGTTTTGCTTATGTCTTGCTATAGATTAAAAATATCATCCAAGAACACCACCACATATCCATTGAATAGCCCATCCAATACCTAATGCATCTGATCCTTGAAGATTACTAGAGCATTAATGAGCCCACGAGGTAGAACTCTCTATTCAAAATGCCCATACCTTGTACAAAAGGTGGTCTTTGGCACATCTCTCTATCAATGAGAATCTACCAATTTTTATTTAGGAGATCAAACTTGAAAAAGTATTGTGCTCCACTCAATTGATCTAACAAGTCATCAATTCAAGGCAAGAGATATACATTCTTCACTATTTGTCTATTGAGGCCATGGTAATAAATACAAAAGTGAAGTCTTCCATTCCTCTTTGGAAAAAATAGTATTGGCGCTCCCCAAAGAGATGTATTATGCCATAGGAAATCCTTCTCCAACAATTGTGTTAGTATAATTCAAAGCTTATCCAACTCCTTTGTTGAGAGCCAATAGATTGGTCTACTCATCAGAGTACTTCTTAGTAGTAATTCAATCTTGAATGGCACACCATGATCGGACGATAATCCCTTTGGTAGATCATCCAAAAACACATCTGCAAACTCTTGAACTATTTGATCAACCATTGCTTGATGAGGTTTTGGCACTCATCAAATTCTTTATGCACGATTGGCTTGATCTACATTGCAAAAATAGACTTATCTTCCTCTAAAGCTTGCTCTATGGCTATTTTATTAACAAACTTCCCATCCTAGGATTAACTGTTTTTATGTGTCTTACTCAAAAGATACTAGTCAACCTAATCATATATTCCTACATTGGTATTACTTGAATTTATCATCAAGTCCAATCAAATTGAACCTTATGGCATTCAAGCCAAGGCAAACCTAGAATGATATCATAATGTAGAGGTGCCACTACAAACCTCATACATTCCAAATACTCCTTCCCAATAGTGAATGCAATAAGATGTGAGGTATGGAATGCAAAACCCTTTCTACCATCCGCCATCATCAATCTGTTTCTAATTATTGGCTTGATATGAAACTTAATTCCCTTGCTAATTACATGGACATGCAATTCTTTGAACTTCTAAAATCAACCAAAATCCTATAACCTAATCAAATATCATACCTTGCAAGTGAAACAAACGTACATAGGTCAAGCCTTCAATCTTGTTGGAACTAATCAAGTTCACAATAGGTAGCTTGAGTTCTCCTATAAGAATTCTTTGTTTCCTTGATCATCATGCTTCACAAACTCCATTTGGGTGATTTATCCCGGTCATCCATTCTTGAGTGGACATTCAACAAAACAATGTCCAATTTGGCAACAATAAAAGCAACCTTTTTGTTGCAATCTTTTCCTTTTTGTAGGACCAAGTGGTTTTTGTTGGACGGCATCAATTTTTATTAGTGTTTGCTCCTCCACCTATGTGTGGTGTATGTGCATGTTTTGTGAAGGTCAAGGTTGAGACCAAGGAATCATGGTGTTCAACCAACTATATGGCTTCATCCAAGTGTTTTGGCTCTTGCATGGTCACTTTCAATTTGGTGTTTGAATTCAAGCCCTTCACAAATCAATCTAGAGCTTCACATTTTAATATTCTTAGGATTTGAATGATGTAGTTTCTTGTAGAACCAATCTACTTAAATTTTGCCAACCTGTCTTGTGTGGCTTGTGTAGCATGATGTTGTTTGAAATTGCCCAATTATTGCACTCTTGAATTCTCCCCCTGTTGATATTGGCACAAAAAACAACATTTAGCTTTCTCTACTTGGAATCACCACCATAGTTTTGCCACTCTATCCAATTATCCTAAAGCCAAGAGAATCTATCTATATTCATCTTGGAGATTTGTAGCTTCAAAATAATGTTCATAATCAAACAAAAAATTCTCCTTTATGCTTGGGAAGTTCTTGCTTTCAAATACCTTGGGCTTTGAAAATCAGAATTACTCTTCTCATTGTGAAATGGAGCTCTCTCTACATGCTCTTTTCATTGATGATCTCTTTCTTCCAACAATCAAGTAAGGTGTTTGATTTGTTACTGCAAAACATAGCTACAATGATAACTTTGGGTATTTCTACAATGGTTACTACTTTTTTAAACTATCTACCATTCTCCATGAGTTACAATTAGAAGTACCAAGGGTTCATTGGACAAGGTGATCATATTCAAAAATTATGCCTAAAGTGTGAGATGATGAATTGTTTGAAATAACATTTGGGTAGTACATGGACACAAAAATCCGAATGCTTTAGCAAAAATGAATTTGGTGGTCCATAAATTCCATCCATTCCATTCTTTCTCTAATACCATTGTAAAAGGCCAAGGAAGAAAGAAGGGAATAAAATATCATAGTGAATGATCACAATGAAACTCTTGAATAAGGAAAACTCCAAATGCCTAGTGTGAGCTTGGGCTTTGGTATTTATTGGGAAGCATGCAAGGCTTTCAAGAAGCTTCTCAAGGAGCTTCCATAAAGTCACTTTCCTAAAGTGCAAGCCAAGCTAACCAAGAAGTTTCTCAAGAAGCTTCCTTTTAGAGTTGCCTGCATGGCATGCAACCTAAGCTAATTGGGAAACTTCCCAAAAAGCTTCCTTCTAGAAGCAACTTACTTGACATGCAAGCTAAGCTAGTCAAGAAGTTTCCCAAGAAGCTTCTTAGCAAAAGTCACTTCTTGATATGCATATTACCCAATAGTTGAAAGGTACCAAGTACCTTCCTATATGCTTCTAGAATATTCTTATAATTCTTGGGCTATTTTGGCCTACTGCTACTTCCTTAGTCTAGACTCACTCATTGGTAAACTCCATAATGTTACATCAAAGGTATCAATTCATTCTCAAGATCAAGTTATTCACTTCTCTGATGGAGTGATGTCTTTTGCAAGGCTTGATGTTACATGCCTTCTTCATTTGGAATAACAATATGGTTTTATTATTGATCAAGGTCTGGGTCATCATTGTGGGTGACTTTTCAAGTACTTCAGCCATTGCCATTGGGTTTTGGATGATCTCCCTTCTTTCATTACATAATTGCTCTTGAATGTACATATTTGACTTTCTATTGTCTCCAATGTCATATTTATATCTCAAAACTAGTTCAGCATCCCTTGCAATTTGGCATCAAATCTTGGGGTTCCATGATTATATAAACTATGGACTCTCAATAAATGCTTCATACTTAATACATGGTTCCTACTTAAATACAATCACTCTTAAAGGTGCATGGAATATCAAGGTAATGATTGTATTCTTAGAGGTTATCAATCATTCATAATACTTCTTACCAACTCTCACCAACATCAATTTTGGCCTAATTATATAACTGATTTTGATTTGAATGTTGAAAGAAGAAGATTTGGTATATTCAAATCCATTGCATCATATCAAAATACAAAATTTCATATAACACTCTATATCATACATCACAATAGGTAAAATCATAAGGTTTGGCAAATTCATTATTATATCCATGAAATTTGCTCCAAAATGGTAAATGAGGTACAATTTAACTTGCTTGCATTGGATGTATAAAATCTTGATGTAGAAAGGATTGAGGAATGAAATATTAGGTGCTAGAAATTGTCTTCCATGAGAGTCCATCACATCTTCTCTCCAAAACACCCAACCTCTAAATTTGTGCTACTATTTCTACCCTTGGAATTACTCAATCTCAATAGCTTATGTTCCTCCAAGAGGGTTGATCCACCAAGGAAGGAGCGCCGCTAGAGGCATCTTGTTCCCTTGCCAACCCACACGCAACCGTGGATATCATTTTCATTCATACGAGACCCGTGGGTTGGCAAGGGAACAAGATGCCTCTAGCGGCGCTCCTTCCTCGGTGATCCATCTTGGAATCCTCTGTTCATGTCCACAAGTGGCACTTCCACGGGAAAGGTGCATCTCGGAATGTTGGTGTCCCAAAAGATTTGGAAATCTTCTCAAAAAAGGACGAGATGGGGAGGGAGGCTCAACGCCCTCTCTCTCTCTCACCCATGGCTATCATGCGGGCGCAAGCCCAGAAGATTTCCATGGCGGAAGAGCGTGTTTCCAGGGCTCACATTCCCCATGCAAGTGATGATAGATGACATCCTTGACTCTTGACCCGGCCAAGTAAACCAAGCGGATTCCTCCCGCAATGGGATGTGAACTCAAGTTGGCCTCCAAGTTACTCTCAAGCAGCCCCACATGGCTCAAGACTAAGATCTTGACGCGCCATGGGTGTAAGCAAAGTGCGTCATAAGTAGCATATGCCTCTTTCTTGGAGCCAACCCGACCAAGCACTCCATGGACGGTTTCAACCGAGATATTTTGGTGATGAGAGGCAGCACTATGTTCCAAAGGGTATTGATTGGAAGAAAGCGCTTGCTTTGCGGAACAAGACTCCGCCCACCATGACGGCGGTGCTTCTCTCAACCATCATGACGAAGTGAGTGCGGTCTTTGGACCCTCTATCTTGTGAGGATCAAAAGGAGGTGCAAAGGAAGGGCATGCGCTTTTTTGTCACCTCCGTGGAGCTCACTTGGCACTCGAGGCGCATCTTGGGCAACACAACACTCTCAAGTTTCAGGCATTCTATTGAGCCCTCCGGGGCTCAATGAGACGCACTCCCAAGGAGGCGGCCCGGCTGCAAAGTTGGGTTTGTGTAAGGCCTCATAGGAGGTGTCATGAAGGTCGGTTACTTGGTTGATCTTGCTAGAAGTCATATGCTTGTCTCAAAGATTAAGCCATGCATGTGTAAGTATAAATACTTTTGTATTGTGAAACTGCAAATGGCTCATTAAATCAGTTATAGTTTCTTTGATTGTACTTTGCTACTCGGATAACCGTAGTAATTCTAGAGCTAATACATGCACCAGCTCCCAAATTCTGGAAGGGATGTATTTATTAGATAAAAGACCAATGTGGGCCTCCCGGTGTTTTGGTGATTCATGATAACTCGACAAATTGCACGGCCTTAGCGTTGGCAATATTTCATTAAAATTTCTGCCCTATCAACTTTTGACGGTAGGATAGAGGCCTACTGTGGTGGTAATGGGTGATGGAGAATTAGGGTTTGATTCCAAAAAGGGAGCCTGAGAAATGGCTACCACATCCAAGGAAGGAAGTAGGCGTGCAAATTACCCAATCTTGACACGGGGAGGTAGTGACAATAAATAACAATATTGGGCTTTTACAAGTCTGATAATTTGAATGAGTACAATCTAAATTCTTTAACGAGTATCCATTGGAGGGCAATTATGTGCTAATAGCCATGGTAATTCCAGCTCCAATAGCGTATATTTAGGTTGTTGCAGTTAAAAAGCTTGTAGTTGGATCTTGGGGAGGGGTGAGATGTCCGCCTCTTTTGGTGTGCACTAGTTGCCTCTCTCTTTTGGCCGGAGATGCGCTTCTGGCCTTAACTGGTTGGGATGCGGAGTTGGCAATGTAACTTTGAAAAAATTAGAGTGCTCAAAGCAAGCCTACACTCTAAATACATTAGCATGGAATAACACGATAGGACTCTGGTCTTATTGCGTTGGTCTTTGAGACCGGAGTAATGATAAATAGGGACAATTGGGGGCATTTGTATTTCATGGTCAGAGGTGAAATTCTTGGATTCATGAAAGAGAAACTTCTCCAAAAGCATTTGCCAAGGATATTTTCATTAATCAAGAACAAAAGTTGGGGGCTCAAAGACAATCAGATACCGTCCTAGTCTCAACCATAAATGATGCCGACTAGGGATTGGCAGATGTTAATTTGATGACTATGCCAGCACCTCATGAGAAATCAAAGTTTTTGGGTTCTAGGGGGAGTATGGTCGCAAGGCTGAAACTTAAAGGAATTGATGGAAGGGCACCACCGGGAGTAGAGCTTACGGCTTAATTTGACTCAACATGGGAAAACTTACCAAGTCCAGACATAGTAAGGATTGACAGATTGAGATCTTTTTCTTGATTCTATGGGTGGTGGTGCATGGCTATTCTTAGTTGGTGGAGTGATTTGTCTGGTTAATTCCATTAACAAACAAGACTTCAGCCTGCTAACTAGCTACGTGAGGACTTGTCCTTTCTTAAAGGGACTATGAGCATCTAGCCGATGGAAGTTTGAGGTAATAATAGGTCTGTAATGCCCTTAAATGTTTTTGGGCCACACACGCGCTACATTGATGGACTTAACGAGTTTATAACCTGGGCTGAAAGGTGAGGGTAATCTTTTCAAACTTCATCATGATGGGGATAGATCATTGCAATTATTGATCTTCAACAAGGAATTCCTAGTAAGCATGAGTCATCAGCTTGCATTGACTATGTCCCTACTCTTTGTACACAACAAGAGAGAAATAGGGAGTAAGATTCCTTTTTGATGCCTAATTTCTTGATTTAGGCCTCTAAAATCAGCTCAAAAGTTTTTGGTGTATTTTTAGACTCTACTGTATTAGTGGAAGTCCTCTTTTGGTAATTCCTCTATCTGATCTACTTATAATATCATGTATAACATCTCTAAAAATATAACCAAGTCAATTTTCACCTATGGCTAATTTATCTAGCTAATGGTATTGTAAAAGACCGAGACCAACGAGTGAAATAGGAGAATGGAAACTCACATTGAGACACTTGAATGTGGGAAAACTCCGAATGCCTAGTATGAGCTTTGGCTTTGGTATTTATAGGTAGCATACAAGGCCCTTGAGAAGCTTCTCAAGAAGCTTCCTCAAGCCGCTTTCTTAGAGTGAAAGCCAAGTTAACTAGGAAGCTTCTCAAGAAGCTTCCTTCTAGAAGTCGCCTACTTGGCATGCAAGCTAAGCTAGTTGGAAACTTCTAGAAGCTTCCTTCTAGAAGCTACTTTCTTGAGGTGCAAGCTAAGCTAGCCGGGAAGCTTCCCAAGAAGCTTCCTAGATACTTCTGAAATATTCTAGGCTAATTTGTCTTATGTGCTACTTCGTAAGCCCGACTAACTTTGTTGCTAAACTCTATATTGTTATAGGTATTACAATAGACAACAAAGTAAATACAAGAATCATACTCATCTTGAGAGAAGAGATCAACCAATAATGGCTAGAGTGTATGAAATTACATGTAGCCCAAAGAGCAATTGTAAAAGCAATCATGAAACTATTTTGACAAAAGAGGACAATCTAGATCAATAACAACAAAACCATCTTCTTCAAGCATGTGTACCAAGAGAAGGTAGTGAATTTGGCACATATGTTATACTTGTAAGCAAAGAAAATGGTAAAGGAGTTCAAAGAAGATGGTAGAATGATTTACCTAGCATCCTTTGCCATCTACTTCTACATGGGGTTAAACCCACTACCTGAAGAATAACAAAGGAATTTATTGAGCTACTATCCTCCAACAAGGTGCTTCACTTTGCAACCCAAAGGAAAAGTGATCATTTGGAAGTATCAAATAGCACATGTAGAATCTGCAAAAATTGGGAGATTTGTATCAATAGACAAAGAGGGAATCAATATTGTCATCATCAAGATCAATACCATTCAAGATCTTGAAACCTAACCAAGAGAGTACGGAAGAACCCCAGAGTAATGGGTGTGTCTTTTGAAGAAGAAGCAGAATATTCACATGGAGAAGGTCAAGAAGAGGAAGATGATTCCTTTACCTTACAAGGATCAACATGTGAATCCAAAGACCAATAGTAATACAAAGATTCACAATTTGGACCAAATCCATAAGAGCAAGGTGTAGATCAAGAAGATCAAGCCAAAGACAAGCAAAAACAAGAAGCAAAAAAGGGGATCTAGGAACCTCAAAGGTGGGCATTGATGTTAAAGTCAAAGACCTTTTAGAGTGTAGTGCTAGAATAGAGAGAAAAGAAGACATTGAATAAGTACAAAGAGCACCAGTAATAGATGGTTCCAATTATATGTTCAACTTGATAGGATAGATGTTAAGATTGATTCAAATGATCTAACCTCAATATTGGGATGTCATCAAAATGAACCTCCCTTGTCCAAAGCCTACATAAACATTCATACACTTTGAAGATTAAGCAAGACAAGTGGAAAGAGGATGTGGAGAAAAAGTCTAAATATGTACAAGTACAAGCAAGAAAATGAGCCTATCATGCAAGAGAACAATAAAGTGATGCACCAAAACACTTCACTTGTTGCAATTTGGGCCCAATACAAAGAATACACTTGGAAGTTGCAAGGAGACCTAATAGATCTTTTTCTTGAACAGACAAGCAAAAACAACAAGGGTAAAAAGAGTAGCTCAAGGCAAGAGATAAGAGGATTCTGCATTTGGAGAGAATTACAAAGTAATCACCTTGGAAGTGCAAATTGCCAACATAGGAAGGAAAAATATAGGAAGAAGGTGGCCACTTAGTCGGAAAGTCTAGACCAAGAGCTTGCAAAGGAGAAGGAGGAGAAGGCAACATATCAATGCTAAATGTTGGAGGAGGTGACTAAGGAAGTTGAAGCCTTACTCAACAACTCCAAAGAAACTAAAGCAAAGAACCTCCAACACATTGAGGAAGTTTGGTAGCAATTGGTAGCAATGATGAAGGAGGCAGCTCAAGGTAAGATGAAAAAAACAAAGATACATAAACTAAAGCAATAGGTCTAGAAGCTAGAGGAAAAGAAGAACAAAGATGAGAATATGGACCAATTAGCAATTCAGGTTTGTGAGCATTCAAATAGGTAGTTCATAGAATCATGTGATACCTTAGGCTTTAAAATTGCTCACTTCCCAGAGAGTACTAAACTTCTTATTTGGATTTATAGATTAAAGGTAGTTCTTTGTAATAGTGTTGTAGTCCAAAGATCCTTGCAAAAGGGTCTTCATAGTTATAGAAATTCTTCTTAATTGAAGGATCTTGAAGTGTAACCTTTGAAGTAATAAGTCAAAATAAGACAAAACTACAAGTTGTCTTTGGGGAAGAAATGAGACCTTCTATGATAAGTGTAAGGTGCCTAATTAACCTACATGTTAGTAGGATATGATAAGACAATAAGATAGTATTATCATTGTACAATGAAGATAAGTCAAGCAAATTTTGCATATTTCTTTGATTGTTATATTTCTCTAGCTTAGATTATGAATAATATTTAGGGCTTTGGCCTAATTTGAATAATTCATTCAGTCATCAAACATGAATAAACCAAAAAAGCAAAAAGTTCTTTGTTGCTTTTGCTTAAGCTTGATTATTGATGCATGCATTTGTTGAGTGATTGTGAAGAAGCTTCCCAGTAGGAACCCAAGAAGTTGAGTGTATAACCATTTGGTCTTTTGACTATGGTGTGGGATCCTTGATAGTTCTGAAGGAGCAAACCAATGCTTATACAAATTACAAATGAATTGTAGTGTTGAATAGTACCACAAGAGCAAAGACAAAGAATTGCACCAATGGGAAGAGCTTGTGGAGTTGTGCCTTCTTGGAAGGGTAGTACATATTATTTTGAGTTGAAGTCTTCATAGTGAAGTAGTCCCTTTGGAGTTGATTGAATAATCATCTTCAAAAAATAATTGGAATTTTTTGTAGTGAACATGATTTTTTAGGATTTCTTTTGCCATTGTGCACCATAGGGAATGACACTACTATCTTGTATGAGTAACTCATACCCAAGGGGTTAAACATATATAAAATTAGAAATTGCAAGTAGTGATGCAAATTTGTGCAAATGTGATACAAATCTGGCTATTTCTAACTTCTATTTTGAATATAGCAACTTGTTTCTATCTAATATACCACTTCTCAATGGATATCTTGTTATCACACTAATCTTTCATTTTTATTTAGTTTTATGAACCAAATAAATAAAATACAAATAATTTTTCTTCTTACTTCAAGTAAATAATTTGTTTGATCAACTAAAAAGACCTAAGATTTTCATAAAGTTAGACCTTTATAATTGATATCAACAAATATTTATTTGTCTATAAGGTGTATTGTCTAGAACTTTGTATACATCCTAGTAAAATTGTTTCCAATATAGCTTTTGGACAAAGTATGTATAATTTGAATGGATAGTCTTCTTTTTGGCGTTGCAAATTCCACTTGGTTGTTCATGGATTAGACATATTGGTTATATGACATCATTGTATGATAATATGTTAATTGATGTACTTGTCTGGTACAATATCATAAGAAAATCACAATAGATAAGGTGAAACTGAAATACATTGGTACTAAATTGTTTTTTGGATAAGTAAGTTGTGACACATTTTTTGTCTAGAGCAAGACTTAAAGAGAGCACACCGTTTTTATTGTGAAAGTGTGCTAATTATTATTATATTATGCAAGCCAAACTTATGTTGTAACAAATAAAAATGCAAATTTCAATGAAAATTGATTTATTAGTCATCTAAAATGGAAGTTCTAAGAAGAAAAGTTACTATCACAGTTCTTGATAGATCTTAACAGTGACATTGAATGTATAAGAAGGAGGAAAGAAAAAAGAAGAATATTATGGACTAATTAACTCTTAAAGATATTAGTGATTTTTAAGACTAACAAATCCTTAATCATAATTTGTTACATCATTACACACATATTACAACACCACTTATTAATCTTAAGTAAGGATATCAAATTTTTGATGGGTGGATAAGGAAAGGGTTTCATTATATTGGTTTTGGTACTAGCTATTGCAATCTTACAACTATTTTATTCTAAGTAGCCACATGTAGTTAGTTTTGATACCTCTAAATTGTGCATTAGAGTACTGCTAATAGTTTGCATGTAGTTTTTTTTATCAAACTAAATAAGTCCTTTTGAACAAAGCTATTTACATTGTGATTATTGATGTCTTCCCATTATTGATATTACCGATATTTAAGACAATTATCTTTGAGTTCAACTTGTAACCATGCGACATTATTCCAAGCTTCAATTAGAGTCTACAATTAACGAAGCAAAAGTCCAATTATAGATCAATTTGAATACAACTCCAATCAACCATATATTTTTATAATTGTAAAATGTACATATAACTTCTTGATTCTCCAGCTATGTCTAATATAAATGAAATTTAAAATTAAGTACTAAATTAAGTACATAAACAACCTTCAGCAGTTGTAAAACCTACAAACCAATTATCGAAATAAGATAGGTTAGTTAACTCTAATGGAGTAAACTTTCTAAATACAGGTTCTAAGAAATGCTTCATAAACTTATACTCTTTTAAGGAAATTCTATTTAAAAAGCAGAATCGCAAAAATAAATAACGAGTATAAGCATTAGTAGTTAATAAAGGATAATCTGTTAATATACCTAAAACTACCTCTATTTCAGTTTTGTGATCTATTTGTAAAAAAACATATTTTTTTTAATTATATATCTGACCTATATTTAGAACTTTTGATAGTTGTTTTAACATAAGATGGTTGCCTTCTGTATATTTCAATTTAATAATAATCCTAAATTGTAAAAATTCAGAAAGCTTACCATAGATACTTTGTTGGAGATATCTTTTTAGCTTGTTTTAGCATGACTTGCATTTAAAAAAAAGGATAAACTTCACTTTGGTCCAAAATGAACTTTATAATAAAAGAAATAAAGTACATATTCTATAATCATTTTCTTCATTTGACTATATTATCAAGAGTACATGCTCTCCATTCCAAGTTATATTGGAGTAACAAAGACCGCTTGTTGCTTTGATGATTGTGATAGTAGCAAACTTGCATTTACATTACATGACTTGCATTTAAAAACAATGGATAAACTTCACTTTGGTCCAAAATGAACTACATAATAAAAGAAATAAATTAAATATTCTATAATCCTTTTTTTCATTTGACTAAACTATCAAGAGTACATGCTCTCAATTCCAAGCTATATTGGAGTAATAAAGACCGCTTATTGCTTTGATGATTGTGATAATATCAAACTTAACTTGACATGTTTGTTTATTGTTTATTGATATGCAAGTTGCCAAAGGAACAAGAGTTCAAATTCAAATTCAAAACTACTAAAACATATATAATAATTGCAAATTACAAGCTTACAAGGAGTATGTCTACTTTGATCTAATAATATCTCTTTTACTCAAAGCTCAAATATAGGTAGTGCAGTTGTTATGCTTATGTACAAATTGAGTGAACAACTCCAAATAGCTCTTTTGATTTATATAGTAGAATGTCCTTAATATTGTGTTTTTTTGTAGTCTCTTTTTAAGTATTCAAACTATATCATTATCTTTGATTCAACAAGTTTTTCAAATCTTGCACAACACTTTGAGTGGCAATAATTTCCATTTCTACTTAAGCGCGGGTAAAAATTGATAAATTACTACAATCAACCTATTTTAATATAGAGAATATACATACACCATACCAATTATGACAATATTTCTATTTGGTAAGTTTGTTTACAATAGGTCTCAACAAGGGAGTATCTTGAATGATGACAAATATACTTGAATTCTTAAGATTCTACTTATTGTTTCTTTTTTTCTTTCATGTCACTAAAATAATAACTTAATCATGATTGGATCAAAGTATTGTGACAAGAAATATAAATATAAATATAAATAAATAAATAAATATATATATATATATATATATATATTTGTTACAAGGAAAATAGTGTGAAATAAATAGATACTAATAAAATTATCACTAATTAGTTATATTTTATTTCTTATGTACCCTTTTGGGCAAAAATCAATCCTAAAAGAGTATAGTGTTACTGAAAAGGTACATAATATATTTGAAAAATAAAATGCACAATAAAATTATATTTATTCATGCTTACACTAGAGAGTGATTTAGTTCAAAGATCTAACTCCTTTCTTTTAAATATTGTTATTCCTTTCTCTACAGGTATACATCTTTCCTTCCCTAAAGGAACATGAGTTCCAAAGGGATGAATTAGCCCAAGTCGTTGTCCTTTTAGGTACTTGTCCAACTATTGTTAATGCCGTGGAATCTAAAGATCATATCAAACCAATGCTTCAAGAAGTTTATAAAAGAAAGACACCAAGGATTAACCCACAAAGTATGAAGCTCTTGCAATATCTTCACTCTTAAAGAGTCACCTTCATACATAAAACTATACAGACATATGTTATTCACAAAGGAATTAAGGAACTATTTGGAGGTCTGTACTTTGCTTTCTTGATCTTGAATTTTGGAACAACAAAAATAATAGACTTGGTAGATAAATAGCTAAGCTGATCTTAGATAGTTACAATCTAAAACTAGCATACCGACTATGAACTAGAAAAATTGACTATTTGCCTTATTACACGCTATGAAGGAAAAGGAATAACAAAAAAATTCTATTATAAAGTCTTTTGTTAAATAATAAACTAACTAAACATTTAATCTTCTTTTGAGCTTTGATATTTCTTACTTCAAGTTCCCTCTTATCTCTATAGTTGTTCTCTGAATTCTATCCACTAGTTTTAGTGCTACTTCTTCATATCTTGTGGTGGTTTGATATCATGCATCAAATAGTGTTTAATGTTCTTAGTGACCTCACATTTGATTCCAAAAGTGTGCAGCCTACATACTATAGAACAACATCTTTAAAGTTGTACGTATATCCAACTTGTTTAGGTGTCCTTTGCCAAAAGAAATTATGTCTTTAGACTTAGCAATTGTTTGTAGACCACTCTAAAGAACCAACAATTATTAACACTCCTTCCTCTTCTATAATTAGTTAATGAGTTGCAAGTTATAATGATCATATAACTTGTACTCATTGTACTCTTCCCTCCAACTCTCCTATCTACAAGTGGTCAGCTCCATCTCTTCCTTTGCATTGTCAAACTCTACATCCTTTGCTATTTGTGAATCATATGACTATAAATCTACTTTTAATTTGAGTTCTTCTATTGCTTAATACTCTTCTTCCTTCTTATTTGCTTCCTTTTTCAACTTAGAAACAACATGTCTATAGTCCATACTCTTTGCAAAGAGACTATTGATTTCACCTTCCAAACTCTTCAACCAACATGACTACAATGCAAACAAATCCACACAATTTCCACTCTCCATCTTTGCTTCTTCTAACTTCATTGCCAAGTCCTCCTCTACATTGTTGCTCACATTATAGGTCTTTCAATTGTTTTACTTCCTTTTAGAATAACTCTTCATTAAATTTATAAATATATAAATTGACATGCATTTCCCTTACCAATCACTCACACATCTAGAGGTATGACCATTATTCAACATACATTAGTTTAAACTGCATCCAAGAATGCTAACATTAGCTCAATTACCTCATTTTCACTACTTTGGTTATCAATGTACCATAAGACCTTTGGGTTATTGGGGAATGATCAGGTACAAGCATCTTTTTCATCCCCATTGTTGACAAAGGGTTGCTCTCTTGCTTAGCCAAGCTCTGCCATTAGTTGAACTTAAACTTTAACTCATATCTTTGGGACAATTCATCATTATACATACCTTTTAGTCTTAGTCTCCTCCTTTTGCATAGATTCTTTGGTATATGAAGCTTCTTTCTCTTTGTTGGAGTTAGTGTTCTCATCTTCTTTGGCTATTTATTCCATAGAGTGTGAAATCAACAAAGAGATCTCTCTAACTACTTTGCTATAATTTTTTGATGCTTACTTATCTTGGCGAGACACATGCAAAATGTTCCCTTAAACTTTTTCTCTTCCTTTAAGACTTTGTTGAAGTTTTAGCCTTGTCAATTTCAAGAAACTTTGCATCTTGGTCCATTTTTTAATGGACTAAAGAACCTCTAACCTCTTACCAAGTTTATGAAGTTACTCTTCATAATTTTATGAATGCCATAAATCTCCTACTTGATGTTGGTTAAAAGCCCAATCCTTGTATAAAAGTGGATGGCAAAGTGCACAAAGTAAAAAGGCACTTTATTATTAAAGGTACTAAATATTTTCTAGGTGTAACCATGAAGATATACACCGAATCATCTGCCTCTTCTTCAAATATATTTTTGAGGAAGATCACTTGGTTTGTTGACAAGTAAGTTGTTCATTTTAGTTATAAGTGTTTCATTATTGTACTCTTTGCCACATCTGTTTGTTGGCAAAGGATAAGAAGCAAAGAATTCCTTCACTTCTCCTCCATTCTCCTCATCTCAATATACTATAAGTTGAAGGTATGCTCACTTTCTACACCTACATCATTGCTTGGGATATTTCTTCAATGCACTTTGTTACAATTTTGTGAGTTTTCTCAAAGAGTGTCTTACTTATAAATTTTCCAACTTTGGATCTCATCAAGCTTGGACGTGGCCATGGATGTGTAAGTCTAATCTCATAACATAAATATGATATAGAGCCTTTAGGGGATCTCTTTCCAACCTACCATCTCCCACTTATATGGACTTGGCGTGCAAAGGTTCAAGGTATTTGCCTTTCTTTTTCCTTCATTACTACTTCAAATACTTAATTCTAATAGACCAAAGCACTCAATTGGATAGCTACTCCCAAATTGATATTTCCTTCCAAACAATCTGTAATACCAAGAGCTAGCCATATGATCTAGATGTGGAATTTGGTTTGGTAACATCTAGAATGATGTTATACATGATGATTGAAATAGATCAGATAGAAGTATCACCAAAAGAGTACTTCTACTAATAGGGTAGAAACCAAAATAGACTTGAGAACCTTAGAACCAATAGCTAGACATGTGATTTAAAGGTGAGAATTGGTTTGGTAACATCTATAATGATGTTACACATGATGGACTAAACAGATCAGAAAGAGGTATCACCAAAAGGGGACTTCTACTAATAGAGTAAGAACAAAAATATACCTGAAATCTTTGAAGGCAATTTTGGAGGCCTAAACAAATGAATTAGGCCTCAAAAATCTGCACATTTTCCCCCAACGGAGGAAAGGTTGGCCTTCCCTCCCCCATGCTTTGTCTCGTCAAGAGCTTTCCAACGGTATCTTACTCATGTGATTTTGAGATTCCTATAGGAAGATTCCCTAAAAGATTCCATCTTGTCGAAGCTTGTTTGACCAACCAGATAGGACCTAGACCAGACATGTCACCCATCCAAGTAAGTAATCCAAGGGTGGAGCTTGCTGACATGTCACCTATCTGTGTCCCCAATCCTATGGTGGAGCTTCCTTGGAGGAGATCCTCTTTGTCTATATAATAAAGAGAAGGTGCTCCCTTGGGGCATCGAATGTTTGAGTATGAAATCTGTGTTTTCTCTCTTCTCTTGTCCTTGGAGTATTACACAATCACTCACTCAACTCATGATATTACCATTGTCTTGCAAAATCACTTTCAAATCAAACTTTACTTCTTTGTTGTGGAATTCTATGGAATTTTATCACTTTTGGCTAACAATGAAATTCATGTGCTTTGAACACTCAATTTATAGGCCAAAACTTTGTTTTGTCACTTGTGAGCCATTTGTACATTGGTTTTGCATCTTAATATGTACCAACTGTCTTCTTGTAGTTGTACTTGCATTTAGGCTTAGGACTTCCAAAATATATTTGGACCTTGATTGGTATCTCTTTCTGTTGGTAGAATTTTCTTCATAGTCCAATTCCTTAGGAATCAAATGTCTTTACGATCCAATTCTTTTGGCTCAAGGGTCCTTTTGCATAGAGCTACATAGTCACTTTTAGGTAAACTAAATTTACACACTACTAAAGAAGTCAACACAAACTAGTCCATTCACAATGCATATAAACCTCAATACTTGATATAAAGAAGAAAAAGAAAAGAAAAAAATTAGAAATTCCAAGTATCACACCTAAATCTTGCAAAATATTCTTTCACCCTATCTTCTTCTTTTCAAGAACCTAAATTTGATCTTGTTGTGACTCAAATTTGTTAGAAATATACATCCATAACTATCATTTTAGTGGAATTTGTTGTTATTTGATTTAAAGTTATACTCTATAGTAAAAATTTCCCCCTTGGACTTAAGTTTGTAAATGGTTGTTAATTTCCTTTATAACTTTTTTCATTCTCAAAGTTGTTTGCCTTATTGCTTCTTAATTTGGTTTTACTCGTTATATTTAGATTCATACTTCTTTCAATTTTTCAAATTAAAAACTTATATTTTATATTCACCTCCTTATCCCTGAAAATTTGAATATCACTACTTTCAATCATTATCAAGAATGATTACAAGTATTAAGTTAACCAGTATTTAAGATCACAAAGAATATGAAGTTTATCAAATATTAACCAAGTGTGTTGTTTTACTTATGCAATTCTTGTGAATGGACTTTTCAATTCTTTGAAATGGTTTTCTATTCCATAATGCTTCATGTAAACTACTCTTTTGTATTCATTATGCTCAAGATTGCATCCACCATATTATTGTATACAAATGAGGTATTGACCAACAAAAAGTAACCATTTAGCTATAGAGTATATAATAGCTTGAAAATTATCAGAATAATATATAATGTACAAATATAATATATACCTAAATATAAACTTATAAATAATACTAAAAAGTATTGGAGAAGTTTTATAGAGGAATACTTCATAAATACCCAATGTGTAAAATACCAAAAATGAGGAAGATAAATAAGAGAATGGAAACTCACATTAAGACACTTGAATGAGTGAAATTCCAAATGCTTAGCATGAGCTTTGGCTCTGGTATTTATAGGGAGCATACAAGGCTCATGAGAAGCTTCTCAAGAAGTTTCTCAAGAAGCTTCCTTTAACCAATTGACTTGAGTGCAAGCCAAGTTAACCGATACTCTCCTCCAGACACTTCCTTCTACAAGACGCCTTCTTTGCTTGCAAGCTAAGCTAGTTGGAAGCTTCTAGAAGCTACTTACTTGCAGTGCAATCTAAGCTAACCGGGAAACTTCCCAATAAACTTCCTAGATACTTCTAGAATATTCTAGGCTAATTTTTCATATTTGTTACTTTTTTAGCCCTAACTAACTTTGTTGCTAAATTCCATATTGTTACATAAGGTTTGAATAATCTAATACAAAAAATGTTTTATATGCTTTTATTGTAAGATTCTTAAGAACCTTTGTATTGAGTTGCTTTGCTAGTAGTTTAATTTAGCTAGAAAGTTAATAATAAGTTGACTTAGCTAGGAAGTTAAATGCTAATTTCTATTAGAGTTAAGTTTATAACTATTGTCAATTATAAATAAGAAGTTCTTGTACTAACTTATTTAAGTTTGGTCCATCTATTCTCTTTTACTCTATTTTAGACTTCATACGTTACTCTTCTTCTCTTCTAAAGAATTTGGAGTTTAATTTGTATATCCTATTATACAAAAATAAATTATATATTATAAATCAAATCTACATTTTAATGGAATTTTAGTCATTAGTAAACTTTTTTATACATATTTACAGTCTTACATACCATAATTCATAATATTTACATTATTGCACTTTCTACTTGTAATATATACAAATCTATTTGAAAGCAAACATGGTAATATGAAATATGTATAGAATAAAAAATATTAATAAATAGGTAGATGCATAAGAACTTCTCATATTGTACAACAAGTATATAACTTTCTTACTTTATAGCTTATTATGGACAATGAAAATTTATCATTTAAAAAAATGCATTGGTTGCTATAATATTTTAGACATCAATCACATTAGATGATGGTTATTTAGACTTTGATGTGGCTAGTAGACAAAATATCTTACATAATTCTTATATTTTACTTGCGATAAGCCAATTATAAGCATCCATTTGGCTTGTATGTGTTTCTTTATAGAGGTTGACTATGCATCCCCGTCATTTTTTATCATTGGTGTATCATATATTAGTTTTCTCTCCATACAACACTAAAAAAATATCTTGACTATTATATATTCAAGAACCAAACTTATATAGATATAAGTAGATAATATCATAGTCATGAAGTTTTCATATAAGCTTGTCATATTAAAGTATAAAATACAAGACATGGTTACTTCAATATTGTATTTATTTGAGTAGAAATGACTTTATTTATGTGAATAATGAACTATTATAAGTCTTTAAATTTTTTAAAAATATTTGTTGTAATAAAACAGGAGAGAAATTTTATAAATAATCATAAAATTAAGAATAATACTTCAATGCTTTCATATAATTTCCTTCTTGTTTCACTTTGTATACAAAACAAGTTTGTAGCGATGTAAAAATTTGATGAAATATTTGTTTCGTATTGTAGGAACGATATTTAGCTATGTTTACGGATCTTTTATTGCATCTTATGGTTTCAACTAAATTTAAGCATATCTCAATTCAACTTAAGAACTCCAAATTGAAGTCATGGTTTAAGAAACACAATATCTTATGTGAAGTCTTAAAACCTTTACATTTATATGAATTCACTTGAATTTTAAAATATTGATTTATATTCTAGGTCCAACTTGCAGAAAACTTAAAATATAGCATGATTTAAGCATGCAAGATATAGGCTATTCATCAACAACGTAGGTTCAATTAAAGGTTAATTAAAGTGTAGCTATATTTATTACTGCCAATAATTATAGTTAGGTAATATTATTTAAGACTGGCCCCTAACAGTTTTAATTTGTCATAGCAATCATTTATTCATGTGAGATATTACTTTTAAAAGTATTTTATTAACTCCATCCAGTATTTAATTAAAAATTCAGGAAAATAAAATAAACGAGGAGTAAGCATTGAGTAAAGTGGAGTAAGCCCTGAGTGTATATGAATGAAGTCCATATAAAATTCTCATTTGAAACAACATGAACTTGATATTATTGCTCAATATTACCCGTCAAACACAGTAATAATGCTAGATAGCATATATGAAAACAACAGGGGATGTACTGCATGTATTTTAATATTAAAATTAGTGAAAGTTCCAAGCAGCGAATGATCTAGAGTGTTCCAAGAACAGCCTCACATAAAATGGATAAAGCATCGGGAATGTCTGGACTGTTCCATCTAACGGATACGAGGGGTAGAATCCAGATCTTACGGGAGGCTTAAAATCAGACATGGTTGGAGGTTGACCACAAACCTAGTGGACGGCAAAACCATATCCGCACCATCAGCCAACCACAGTGAGAACCCTATTCACGTAGTTGTGCATAGTCTGTGATGCTGCTGTCTATCCCGTCTTATAGCCGGCCGTGGTTTAGCTTGTGCCGGCGAATTCCAGGCTACATAATGTACTTCTTCAATGAGGCAGAAGCAAAAGGTGGAGGTTTCAGAATTTTGGAGTAATAATTCTCTCCCTATTCAAATCCTGTAGACACTAGAATTAAACTAGGTGTTACGAGGATTTGTAAGATGATGTGATGTATCTGTGTGAATTGTGAGCATTTTTTCCATCTTAAAAGTTGTGCTGGCGCCAAATGTGCAACACTATTCCAAAAATACACAAAATAATCTCGAAAGTCTTTTAAGATCCTAAAAAAGAAACCAGCATTTACCGGGATTATATGAGTACCTCCGAAGGAGTTCCCTGTAAATTTCCCGTGTACGAGGAGTGAACCACGTAGGGAAGTCACCAAGTTAGGATGGGTAACTGCAGTTGGATGAATCCGGTCAGAAGAAGGGGATTAGGTTTGCCCATGGGGAAATAGAAGGTTCCCGAGGATTTGCCACAGGCTCCCGTCCCACCGTCTTCCTCTTGTAGATGACCCCCCGCTGTAATCTGCTGGTTTATCTTACATCCTGCGAGTGCGAGGATCACGTTCTCTCACTCTTCATCTCCCACTTCACACACTTGGAAAGAAACGCTCAGCGGTGAATCTGCACGACGAGAACAAGAAGCTCATCTGCAACTCCGATAGAGTGAGAGAGAGAGAGCTCCTAAGGGACTATGGCATCTGCAGTTGGAAGCATGGCTGCAGTGAATGCTGCAGCCTCCTTGAAGCAGGTCGAAATCATGTCTACGAGGAGTGCGAAGAATGTTCAATCTCTGGCCTCGTCCTCTGCATTCTCTCGGCTGTCTTTCCACGATGTGCACAAAAGGCAGAGCCAAAGAGCGGCAAAGAAAGGAGCCGTGCGAACCAACGCCATGGCCAAGGAGTTGTACTTCAACAAGGATGGCTCAGCCACGAAGAAAATGCAGGTAAGTGAAGGAAGCCAGCGTCCGGCAATGCTTGAGTGCTTTACGACCTGGCTGCTGTCGGGTATTGAATCTCATTTGAGATTGTTGTTCGAAAATCTAGGATGAGGTTTTTGTCAGGATTTAGCGCAGACTCGCTGTGGCAAGATAAAATGAATGGAATTAGTTTTTGGCGACTCGATTTTTGAGTTGGATAGTCTCCCAATTGTTCTGCAGGCTGGAGTCAACAAGCTTGCCGACCTAGTCGGAGTTACTCTGGGGCCCAAGGGTAGGAACGTGGTCCTTGAGAGCAAGTACGGTTCACCCAAGATTGTGAACGATGGTGTGACTGTCGCCAAGGAGGTAAGTGGCTGGCACACTACCAAGCGTTTTCTATACTTCGTCAACAGTATAAGCGTGTGTGCAAATGTTTCTAAATTCAAACAGTCGTCAACCTTAACAGCTATATATTATTCTACTAGAATTGTACAATCTCCTTGTAGTGACCGTGGTGTGACCTTTACAAACGCCCGTACTGTTGGCGTGCCAGTAGTGCTCTCATAAGAACTCTCTTCAGCTCCGATTATATAGGTCAATACTACCGATACTGGGCCATTAACACTTTGTGCAGAGTGCACCTTTTTGTTTGAAATAGATTAGAGATAAGCTACCTTACCCACTTTCTACCATTTTCTTTCAGTGTGATAGGCACATGCTCGGGCCAGAGCTAGTGCCTTACTTCTATGTGTATGTTGTCATTGTCCTAAACCTTAAAGTTTTGCCAAAGTCATACCTTTCTCAGAATGGAAGTGCTCCGTCATTGCTTAGAGCTTGGACGTCCATGGTTCTTGTCGGGCATTGCTGTCACAAATAGTCCTACTGAGTCCTAGTTTGGCTTGGACCTTGAGGGGTTTAAGGACGAAATTTATTCTGCATTCTTACGTTTTCTTTGTTGCAGGTTGAGCTTGAAGACCCAGTGGAGAACATTGGAGCCAAGTTGGTGAGACAAGCTGCCGCCAAAACCAATGACTTGGCTGGAGATGGAACTACCACTTCTGTTGTGCTTGCTCAAGGTCTTATTGCTGAGGGTGTGAAGGTAAGCTTTTATGTGGCTACCAATTTTTCCTTGTTGTCGTTTTCATTCATTTACCTTCGTTCGGATATTCTTCCTCATTTGTATTTGTAGTTTTACTAATCAGTGAAGGATCCAGTTGATGACCCTATGCTGCTGTATTCTGTTTGCAGGTTGTCGCTGCTGGTGCCAATCCCATTCAAATCATCAGAGGAATTGACAAGACCATCGTCGCTCTTGTGCACGAGCTGAAACTTCTCTCCAAAGAGGTATGCGGTGCTGATAACTGGGGACCTTCTCTTTTGTGAAGTGAAATTGTTTAGTGCTTCTGGCACATTTCGAATAAGAGTTTCACTACGCACCGTGCGATTTTTTGTCGATGGAAGACTCATGCGTCCATCAAGCTTGTTAGCATAGAACGCCATTCTATATACAGATGTAATAAAGTTGAGTTGCTGTAAGAGATGCTCACGACCAGGATTTTCTACGTTTCCAGGTTGAAGACAGCGAGCTCTCCGATGTTGCTGCTGTCAGTGCCGGGAACAACGAGGAAGTTGGAGCTATGATCGCAGAGGCAATGAGCAAGGTTGGTAGAAAGGGTGTTGTCACCTTGGAAGAAGGAAAGAGTGCAGAGAACCACCTGTACGTTGTTGAGGGTATGCAGTTTGACCGAGGTTACATTTCCCCCTACTTCGTAACCGATCCCGAGAAGATGACGGTGGAATTCGATAACTGCAAGGTGTGATTCGTTTTCCTTACTCGCTTTTTACGTTTGGCTCCTTGATACAGATTGAGTTCGCAGTCAGGGCTCTGACAACGAGAGTTTGATATGTTTTCACCCAAAGCTTTAGCTAGACGTTGGTCGAACGTAGAAGTAGAAGGGAACTTACGTATCGTGGGCATCTTTTTCCTTTCAGCTTCTATTGGTTGACAAGAAGATTGCCACTGCTCGCGACATGATTGGAATCCTTGAGGATGCCATTCGCGGTGGATACCCATTGGTAATTATTGCAGAGGACATTGAACAAGAAGCATTGGCCACTCTCGTTGTCAACAAGCTCCGTGGCTCCCTGAAAGTCGCTGCTTTGAAGGCACCAGGCTTTGGAGAACGCAAGAGCCAGTACTTGGATGATATTGCCTGCCTGACTGCAGGAACCGTAATCAGAGACGAAATTGGTCTGTCTCTAGACAAGGTCGGAAAGGAAGTGTTGGGTACTGCTGCTAAGATTGAACTCACGAAGGATACTACCACCATTGTTGGTGATGGAAGTACCCAGGAGGCAGTCGGCAGGCGAGTTGTGCAAATCCGGAACTTGATTGAGGTAACATATTCTATTGCCCCGAAAAGGGCACGTTTTCAACTCGGATAGAAGGTTTCCTTGCATATTTCTCACAGGTAAAATGACAAACATTGATGTGCACCAATGCGGCAAGTATCCGTTTCATGATCACCTAATATTACCTTGTGTTACAGATTGCCGAGCAAGAATACGAGAAGGAGAAGCTGAACGAAAGGATTGCTAAACTGTCCGGAGGTGTAGCTATCATCCAAGTAAGATAACCGCTGTTCCTAAACATGCTCCGCTTGTACCCACTGATACATACCTGTGTTTTATAAGCTTATAGAACCGTGTAGGAATGGACGGGTTCTATGTTCATGCACTCAATTTACCATGGTGGTTTTCAGCAATATGTCGGAAGTTGTGAGCACGTCTCCTGGTTCAGTTCGCAGATAAGAGAGTAATAGCATTTAGTCTGTTCTTTTTTGCTTGGTGATTCACACAATGGTCTCTTTGTCCAGGTGGGTGCCCAAACTGAGACTGAACTTAAGGAGAAGAAGCTTAGGGTTGAAGATGCCCTGAACGCTACTAAGGTACACCTCAAATTTTCCTCAAGAAAAAGTGAATCAGTCCAGATAATCCAGAACTGTTTTGTACTTTCACAAATACTACGGTAATTGCCGCAGTTCTGAACAATTTCGTGCTCACGTGCAGGCCGCTGTAGAGGAGGGAATAGTCGTTGGCGGAGGATCAACCCTCCTGAGATTAGCTGCCAAAGTTGACGCAATCAAGGCAACGCTTGAGAACGATGAGCAAAAGGTCGTTGCATTTGACACGCAAGTTGTGAGATGTCAACATGCTTTAGAAAGAATGTCTCGACACGAAGGGTCCCTCAGTCATCGTGACCTTTCCCGATTCTCCGGACTAAATTTGACGCTTTATTTCTGTTTCAGGTCGGAGCTGATATTGTCAAGCGTGCGTTGAGCTACCCCCTGAAGCTGATTGCGAAGAATGCCGGTGTGAACGGGAGTGTTGTTGTCGAGAAGGTGAAAATTTGATCCACTTTTAGCTGATCCCCTGACTTCTTTGCAGCATTATTTGCCCTTAGCCATCACAGCAAGACGTGGCCTCTTAAACGTCTTCTGGTCGGTCGTATGCAGGTCTTGTCGAACGACAACCCGAACTGGGGCTATAACGCAGCTACTGGCGTATACGAGGATCTGATGCTTGCTGGAATTATCGATCCCTCGAAAGTAAGTTTATGCGTAAGGACTCGGGCTTATATGTTCTGGTGCGCCATATAGCATCTTCCGTACGGAAAGAGTTAATTTGCCCATCTATTTAACCTTTCTCGAATTTTAATTTTGTGTCAATCTGGACGTTGTACAGGTCGTGAGATGCTGCTTAGAAAACGCCTCGTCAGTTGCAAAGACCTTCTTGACATCGGATGTTGTAGTCGTGGAGATCAAAGAAGCTGAAGTAGCTCCACCAGCTAGCCCCATGGACAACTCAGGTATGTGTTTAGCCATAGCTTAATAATATTCTTTTGAGAATTTCTCGTATTGTTGGATGTCATCTTTCTCATTTATGGAACTTATACTTTGGTGGTATGTCTCTGCAGGGTATGGATACTGAGCACGGTAGTTAAAGAGACGAAGTGATGCTACATCCCATTAGGAAAACGAGCGAGTACAAGTTTGGTTTTTGCTCCCGATGTTATAAGCTAGCGAATTGCGGAATTTAGTGAAGCCAAAGGCTGAGATATTGAAATCTTAAGATAGCAGCAGCAATCTTTCTCTTGGCAAAGTTGATGAGCGTTAGAAGGAATCATCAATTAGTAACATAGGTTGGGTTGGATACTACTGGCCCATAAGTTGTAGAATTAACTCTTGAATAAAGTAAACATAAAAGTCCGACGAACTGAACCTATCAAAGAGTCGATGAGCGTCGAAGCTAAACTTCCAACTTTACCTTTGTTGTACCTCCCCCCAGCTTTTCCTACCTCTGGTTATAGGTCTAGGGTTTTAGGGTCCTGGTTCGAGATGGGCATTTAGGAATTCATGTTGCACACAATCATGTAGGGTTAACACCTAAAACCACCTGTCAATGAACGACGGGGAGGCAAAAGGCGTGCTAGTTGATGGCGGGAGAGGTGAGAGCACCCCCTTTTGGGAAGTGGGGTTGCGTACGGGGGTATCACATACGGATGTCCTTAGCAGTCGTTTAGATTTCTCTACAAAGTGCAGCAGACTCCCATAGTTCTTTGTCGGTGTCGATAGCAAGACGTACGTCATCTTTCCCCACACCTGAGAGCGACATCCTTGTCAACAACACTGCACCTGCCCAAGGAAGTTAGGAGCAAAGGAAAATTCTCTGTTTACAACACACATAAATGCTGGCTGACTGGAGAAAGTTAGTGGGTGCGACTACCCTTAGATTGTGAAACGAGACTATGCAAATAATCACATCACTTGCGTTCAGGAGAAGATTACACAAGTCTTCTTCAAGAACAGGAACTTTTGAGAAGTTTTCCACGTCGCATCTCCAGCACGTTGGATGTTCGAGCATAATGATTTGCGTTATCATGGGATAACTATTACAGAGATACTAAATGGTATGTTCCATAACGTACTGTCACACCTTCTCTTCTAGGTGCCAAATTACTTTCCTACGAAGTCATAAAAGTAATAAAAACTGACGGCCATCTATAACTGACTCCAATATCGTTACTTCATTAATTTCTGAAGAGTTTCTACACCACAAATATCATATCAAAGTGCACGATATATCCACGGTTGCAGTATATAAAAAACTTCCATCAACAAACGTAGATGGACTGTTACAGTGTGTGAAAGAGCCTGTCTTCTACACACGATATGCTTTGTATATTTATATATGTGGAGGTCATACCTTCGGGGCATACTATTTGGCTCGAATTTCATGCCATTCGAGAAGCTGTTTATATTGGATCAATGAATGAAGGGATGTATATTTTTATATGAAATATCTCGTGACGGGAAATGGACATTTAATACCCATGTTCTGACTGGACGTCTATTTTAATGAACTTCTAAAATACTTATATCGTGAAAGGTAGAAGACACTTGTGTAAGTACTAGGGAACCAAACATCTCACTTATCCGTTATACCAAGGCTCTGCGTAATTGAATAGCGTACTACCGTCAATATGGACGTCGAGTAATAATTGACTTCTTATGGTGTCATACATCAATGTATACACAACTTTGACATGCCTTTTCTAAGTTAAGGAAGGTGTAGTACGCATGCACTCTACTAGGTATTTGAAGTTCAGAGCCAGCACCAACTGACTACATCCACGTCAAGCTTCGGGGTTACGTTAAACGTTCTGCCAACTTGAATATCAGTGCCAGCACTGGCTGACTACATCCACGTCAAGCTTTGGGGTTATATTAAGTCTTTCTGCCAACTTGGGGTGGTCATAAATGTAGATGCCAAAGTTTTGGGTGCTGTTAAGTCAGGCCATCTTTGGAGAAATTTCTATTATAATTTTATATATTTCAAATAACACTAATAGACGTCAAGATAATAATTATAAAGTAAACATAAGATAAAATCTTGTTTGTCACAACCTGCGACGTACATAGTATATGATGGCCAACAAACGTAAACTGATGAAACGGTTCCAAGCGATGAATTTATCAACCTACCGGTTGATAATTTGATTGATGCAAAGCATTTTGACTTGAAACCCAATTTTTTTTTTCTGCGTGTTTGTATATTATGGAAATACTGAACGGTATAGAAGTATAGATTTAGATATTCCCGAGTTGGAAACAAAGGAATTAAGTAAAGATGTTTTATAGTTTAAGATATATGATTGGCTAAGACGTTTATCTTTCCTTTGTATCATTCCCTCCTTAAATGTACGAGTATGATGCAGAAAAAGTGAAAGTTTTAAATATATACCATGGGTGAGATTTAGCAAGGGACCATGACATAATGTGCATTAGGGACTAAATATGGTGCACCATGCACTCTATTCTGAACCACATTTTAATATGAATAACGAACATTCTAAAAAGATATACATTCTCAACAATAAATACATGCTACAATACAAAGGCGGATTATTTCAGACAATAATTAAAGCACAGGATTAAAGCTAAATATATATCTCTTAAAAAAACCAAGGTTAGGACTTAGGTTTATCATCATCTCTCTAATCTAATGTAATGTAATGGAGCACAAAGGTAACTTTGTCCTTCCCATTCTACTTTAATTCTAGGGAATACATGTTGACAAACTCAGATGTAATACGCTTTTCCTATAAAATTATAAAATATGGGATTCATCATTACAAATGCATAAAGTTTATACTGTTTAGAATAGCATAGGTTTGGTTAATCTGGAGGCGATGTTTTAAACAAAATGAACTGTACCGGAATATATCCTGAATTAATAGTATTTGGACTGGAAAGTGCGATCAACATGATCTTCGACACGACCAGAGGAAATAGCCAGTCATGATCAGAGACAACCTCGTACACTTCGACAACCGCGTCGACACTATTATTACCATTGATCGATAACTGCAGTGATGATAAAACCAAGTTTCTTATTCGTACTGAAGAATGAGGTGAAAGGAATAAAAAAGAAAATTTCTAATTATTCTCTGTCGACCTAAATTGATATGTTAACACTCTCAAGTCATGCACTAAAAGAAGTTTTATTCCAAAGTTAATATATATGAGTCTTAATTTACGTAAGAATGGTTTACTCATTAGAAATCTATTTACAATTAATTCTATTTTTTGATATAAACATGCAAAAATAAAAATAAAACATAAATCCTTTAATTCAGTAATTGAAATCAAATCAAATTTCAATCATTCTCTCACTGGAAGGAAACATACACCAGCCATTGTCAATAGACTTGCGAAAAATGACTGAATGGGCAATCAACAATTTCCGGAAAAAATGACCGAAATTTGTAATGCACGAATTAACTTGGCAATTAAAGTACATATTACGTTTAAAGGAAAATGCAGTTATGCATCCAGTACACACGAAACTACTATAAATGAAACTTGTCCCGCTCAGGCTCTAGGTCCAAGCCAAGCTGCAGAGAAATCTATATCCGGAAGGAGGCCAAGGTGGGAGAGTGAGATAGAATAACGGGGAGGGGCCAATGCGGGGTGGTATGGTACTGATGTGCTCTACGGGAGCTGGAACGAGTCGCAAGGGACCGAATCGCGGGTTACATGATCCAGGCCAGCCCGGCCGTGGCTCGTGAAGATGCCGTCTAGATCCTGAAAATATACCCGAAATAACGCTAAGTAAAATATTCAGTACTGTACTTTCGTGCATTACCCGGGATGAATAGAGAGGTTCGGTTCTCGAGAAGTTCCCTTCGCCCAGGCGGGGAGAGTAGGCCTAATGTGGCCGATGAGCGAAGCAATGGCAAGCAGAGCCTAGAGTTCACAGGAGAGTGTTAGCTAGCGAGGATTGGAGCGTGCGAGGAGCAGGAGGTGTAGTGCAGTGTTGGGTTTTGATTCTTTGAAGCTATTGTAGATTTGGAGGAGAAACAAGACACATAGTACAGGGATATGCAGAGCATCGGGAATCGTGTGGAACCACCACATGGTTACCAGTCATGAACAACCGGATTGTGGCGAGTGTGGAGCACTACTAAGGATATGAAGTGCTAGCTCTTGCATTGTGCTGCACATTCTCTTGAAATGGTGTGAACAGTGTAGAGATAACAGACGGGAAATTGATAGTTTGTTTTGTTTGCTAGCTTGTAGCTAGTGAGCTTGCTGCTTTCGTACGTTTAAGAATTGCCAGTAGGAGTGGAGGGGAGTAGAATGGAGAATATCAACAAGAAATGAAGCAGTTCAGACCTCACGATTGAATATAGTATAGTTACTGCGCAAGTCTAGCATCGAAAACTATATTTATTCTTCGAAACGGTTAGACCTGTGACAATTCTCTTCTATCGGTTTGAATCCTGCATCTGATTCTTGAGATACACTCTGGTTTCAGTTGTGTCACATGCAGATGGCCAGTAGCCGAGAGCCATTGTAATATCAAAAACTTGACATGACTGAATATATTCCTCGTCAGTCACATGTGCAGCACGTTTCGATGAGGAGAAGGTCGAACAACCTTGTCTTAAATAACCTTCGAAAATTCTCATTGTGGGCTTCTGATGCTCATGGTCTGGTTACGTTATAACTTATCGCATAATTGACGACTGCAGGGTATCATTACGGTACTTGATGATACTTGATACTTGATAACGAAAGAAGAGTTTCTAAGCACTCGCTTTGACACTGCTTGGTGGTAGAATTCTTTACCAAAGGACTTGGAGTGACGTTCAAGTGGAACTTGTTGGCTGGGAAAGAAAGATATAGAAGAAGATACTTGGACATAATCACCGGTATGGATCTTCACTCCTCGACACATTTCGTCAGTAGAAGAACGGTAAAGACTGGTAAAGTCTCCTATTGCGATTTTGGTGAGATTTAGGTGAAATGTTCTCGACCCAAGGAAAAAAAACCTTTCGATCATGAACGCCTGCATGGTGAACTAATGAACAAACAACAAAAAGCGTTCCGTTCCAGCTGTAGTCCTTACGCACTGGGAGGTCCACGCCAGTTCCGATTGGCACGAACTTCCCAGGTTCACCCGAGCAGCCTCTAGAGTTACTTGCTGACAGATTTCCTGGAATTCCGAGAAGAGATCCATAACTGCTAGTCGTGTTCGCCCTGCCGAGTTTTCTGTCCTCATGGTCGTTCTTTGCTTAAGTCATTTCTTTTTAGTTGCACAACTGGCAAGAATCCGGCTCGTACATTCTCTACTTAGGGGAAACTTTATGCAAGAGGATATAAAGGTTGCCCTTGCCATGGCAGATAGGCCAGACCTTGAGCATCATGCGTACGGTCTAAACCTGATCCAGTGGGAGAATCCGTAAAGTAACTTATCTAAATGAAAGTATGAAGTCTGTACAGTCCCACATCAAGAGTTTGAGTTTACATCGTTGGCCTTTCCTTGTAGATACTCAATCAATCAGATGAACCGAGGTTTAGGATCAGCAGGCCATCGGACAAGCTTTCCGTCCCCACGTAAAGTTACACAAGTAGTTAGGTACAAGTAAATCTCCGCTCACACATCAATTCCATGATTCTGCGTACGGTCTTTCCTTATAATGGATGAAGTCGAACCGATTCCATTTATTCGTGAGATATACAAATGTTGAGCTATTTCTGCTGCACTTGGCGATGATGCAGGCAGTGGGGTGCATGAATTGAAACGCGTCAATTGGGTTTAAATATCTGTTCACATTATGACCATCCGATGAGATGATTCCCATGATTCAAACTCATATCGCAACTGCTGAAGTCGTCAAAGGAATTGACTTGTCATGTCATGTATCCGGATAAACCCGCTTTCGGGACTAAACATTTTCCTCCAATATTGCTTATATTAGTAGTTACTTCTCGAATAATCCAGATCTCGTCCATAGCGTTGTCAACTGCATCACCTAATTTCCAGCATTTTGCCTTGGGGATTTCGAGCCTGTCGATTGTCTATTGTCAACACGTTAGTTCAGTTAGCTACAAACTTGGCTATGTTGAGTGCTGTCCCTGGTAAAATTTACTCGACAATTAGCAGTTTGTGTACTGGTCGCAACTCAAGTAGGCAGGTTACACTGTTATAATTGGCCAACTTTTCCGTTGGATAGAACCTGCCATTTCATGGTCTTGCTTCTTATTGGAGAAGATTTCCAAGAATTATTTATTTTCTCAAAATTATACATTCTCTTGGAACTCTGCAGATAGTACAAACAATGCCGGTTCTGTCCAGACATGAATGAGCCATGTTATGACAGCATTGGCAAGGAGCATGTGGATTCAACAGATATTCTCCCAACGTCTAGGACAGCCATTGTAACTGTAGCGTATGGTTCGCCAGCAGCTTCTACTTTACACCTCGCGGTCCAACTCCTTCAGCATCCAGTTTCAATGGGCTATCCGAGGGGACGGTCTTCTTTCCCTTCAGCTTTCCGTCCAACTACTGATGACTGTCATCCACGTTCCATTAAGCGTTCACGTCACAGAGTCTGTTACGGACTCGTAGTGAGTCGGTACCCAACGGTGACGGTTATCATCCAAGGGCACATTCTGGCTTGTCATATAATTTGTGGGTCCGAGTTCCTTCCCCTTCCCTCTTTAACCGGCATGAACGAGCCTCTTCCGGGAAATGTTCCTCAATTTCTGTGTTAGAGATGTAGTCAGAGTTTCGGTAGAAAGGTGAGTGCAGAGAGAGAAGAATTTGTCTCACTTTATGTGATATTGAATAGAAATTGTCCACACTTTGGTGATCTAGCAATGAGATAAAGAAAGGGAATATGAGCCCCATAGTGGACACAAACTACAAGGAGAACTGGAGTAGAAGCTTCGCATGATCCTCTGACCCCAAACCTAGCATAGTGCATGCATATGCACTTTGTCCACATACATGGGTTGGGTACTTTTAGACATTCACTGCAGAACGTTGAGAAGTTGAAGTTTGAACTAGTTGACCCTGGAGCAGTTTCCAAATTTCCAGTGTCAACTCACAGCTAATCCAAATCCACTGGTGATGGCATATACAGTAGATTTGGCCTTCCATCGCATGTGAATCTCCTTGTTCAGATCAAATGTTGGTCATCTACTCGTACCATCGGAGATTCCGGTTCAGTTGCTACTGGGCAGTCGAATCCTGCAACTTGAAGTCTTACCCTGCCTGCCTTACTAATTAACAGCAAGGCCATCTTGTGAAGAGACTATATACGGCCTGCATCCAACCTGCTGAGTTATTCCCAGGGTCAAGGAAGGAAACTAGCAATCCTGTAGCAATTTCTTTATCCCGTCGTGTAGACAAAAGTTGGTCTACTGGTCAACTTCCCAGCCTGGCACCATTCCTTTCCTTAAGTATTTTCACGCGGAAACGTTGCTCGGGTCATCCACCAGTTAGGCTAAGAGAGTAGAATGAAATTGGAAAATGGCTAGCAGCATTGCATGTGCATGAAGAGGATAAATGTCGGTTTCGGACGTGGTTTCTGTTTCCACCTCTTACTCCGTCTCCTTCACAACTCGATCCACGAAAGAAGTACTAAGACTGTACACAGGAATGAATGCGCATTCATTCCTGCCGGGGAGGCAGCCGGGAGTTCTGGGTTGGGTTGGATTGGATTGAGTTGAGTTGGTTGCAGCGGGAATCATATAGCGGCTGCTGGGCTCCATGATCAGGCTCGTTCGAAGTAATCAGTTTCTTGTCACCACTTCCATTGTTTCGGACTTCGGAAGCGATCCCCCTCAACATCTGACGACCCTCTCAGACACCGATCTATCTCCTGTACTACTGGTACTAACAGAATAAGCAGCACCAGGAGCTCCACTACCACCGGCAACTTGCTTCCCCAACATGTGATTCCTCGAATCTACAGAACATGAAAAGCGATGACCTTACTTTGGCTCTAGAAGTCCACCATTACTTGGTCCGAAGCATCCATCACTGCATCCTTTGAGGCTTAATCCATGGGCTTCCTTCGCCGGGATCACACCATAGTTTTACTCCGTACCTCCGGATAATTGTCTTTCCGTGAGAAACGCGTCCCAATCATTTCAAGGTCCAGAAAATACCCTTAACGCAACAGTTCCCTCACGGAATTGCTTTCTACATCCATGTAGATTTTACTGTATCCCGGCGCCATTACCCTCTTCCCCTCAATTCTCTCATGTGCTTTGCTCTAATGTCAACGGCTGTGGCCTTTGCTTTTTTACAGTTTCTCGTGTGTCGATCCATAGCAACTAGCTGCCGATATAATACGGAGCAACCATAGCGAGAAGAAACACCATCAATGATATCTGTTATTCCCCTTCCTCGTCTACAAGCAGGAAAACCCAAGCCATCTTCCATCTCGACTTCCTCCATTTCATTTCGTTCCTTTGATGGTACTTTGCTGCGCTTTGCGGTCTCCACTACCGAAGAATAGTTATCGCACAGAAGAAGGGTAGGCGTTTAATGTACAGTATTTCCATCCACTTGACGGTTCTGTACAGGACCACTGTACGATAGACGGAAAGACGTTGAGTTTCACGGATGTACATATCGCGGCCCATGCAGTACCGTGGTAATCGCAAACCAGGTGGGGCATCGAATGCAGTACACGTACCATAGTAGGATTAAGTCAACCAGGAAGGTCGGGGCCAGGGATCCTTAGGGAGCAAAACGAAGAAGTAAGAAAGCTAGCTACCAGGGCAGAGAAGGGGGAAGAATGATACTATTGGGCACCACTCGGCCTGAAGGAAAGAAGGAAAGGAAATCTCACATTTATCTATTTCGGCTCGCTGTATACGTCTAATCACGATGCCCTTTCTTCATACTGTCTTAAAGTGTTTCTCGTCCACAATAAGACTTTCTCGTCCTTTGTTGCACATGGCTATAAAAATCAGTCTATCTCACTCGTCCAAATCCCTCGTACAAAATAGAGACCAAGAGTAGTGCTCGTGTCCTTCCCAGTACCTGACGTTCATTGAAGGTGGCTCCGCAAGATTATTCTCGTCGGGAGTCGTTTGAAATATGTCAACATACTGAACAGAAATATAAAGTGACCTGTTTTTGGACTACCTAAGAACATGTACTACCAGCCTCCCCCTACGTTATTCTGGAAAGTAGAATAATCAGAATGCAAAGTAAGCAGCAGATCCAATTGGCCTCAAAGCTTGGGACGATGTGGTTAAAGTGCGTCCATATAAGGTCATCGCTGCACTCAACACACACATCTGTAACAAACAAGCAATCGGTGTTTCAAAAGTGTTGCAGAACTTCGTCAGAGTGAGGTGCATAAAATGGAACTATGCACTATGGAAACCAGCACCCTAATGTAGTTTAATGTAAAGTGATAGCTGTCGTGTCATCTAGGACTATAAATTAGTCATTGTAGTCGAAGCATATTTCATCACTGCCCAAAAGGGGGAAGGACCTATGACAAAGACAAGTGATATGGAGTTTGGAAACTAATACAGTTGCGGGTTTCAGAAATAAAGTTACGAAGCTCTGTATATTTTATTAATCGTATTTACTATGTCTACCGACATCGGTATGGGGTTCATGTGAAGAGAAGAAAGGGACCAGTTACGAACTTCCATCCAAGTTCCTTATTATTAGCAAAATCCATAGTAGGTGGTTTGTAGGAAATGAGTGATATGAAGTTGTCCATGTTCTTTATTATTAGCAAACTCCATAATAGGTGGTTTGTAGGCAATAAGGGATATGAAGTTTTTTTTGGGCACACCATAAATTACAATTTAGAGTTAATGAAGTGCCTGATTTAATTTGAATTTAGGTACTAGACACGAGTGAAAAATGGTTCTTCTCTAGATAGTTTGATAGTTTGAAAGGAATTGACCGTGGGTGGGAAGGATGGGGAGGGAATCCATTGCAGAGCGATCCATTTTCCTCTTGGTCTAGAAAGTGTGGATTTATTTGCTTCAGTGGTTTGTCCATATTTCAAAGAGTGTGAATTCATAATGGTTCATTTTTCTTGAAGAATTTCATGTGAGTGGTCACTCTACAGAGAATGTGAATTTACAGAGAATTCATAGTGTACTTTTTGGGTGAGATTCCAGTGCATTTGATTTGATCTTGATTTCTTATAGGTTTCTTAAGTTGAATTCTTCATTTCCATGCGCTATTCACAAGAGTGCTAGCTTTTCTTGGATGTATATTTTTTGCTTGATCCAAGGTCAAAGAGAGTTTAGAACAAAAAGAAGAGGGATTTGACTATTTCTAAGTTATATTGGAATTGAGAATAATAGAGTAGAGCATGCCGAGAGGTAGCACATGTGGAGAACTCATCAAAATCATTAGGAAATGTATACAATGGATTATCCAATTGAATTTGGAGACAATTTTTGATGAATGTCTTTGAAGAGAGAGATTGAGATATGCTAGAACTATTGCTTAGTCTCATCAAAATCATTAGGAAATGTATACAATGGATTATCCAATTGAATTTGGAGACAATTTTTGATGAATGTCTTTGAAGAGAGAGATTGAGATATGCTAGAACTATTGCTTAGTAGGTGAGAGTATGGACATTTGCGTAGGTACTTAAAACCCAAAGTTATATACCCCCGTAATAGGGAATTTGTGATTAAATACTTTAGAGGCCTAGATATGAAGGCATTCCGCAAACTAACTAGAATGGATGTTGATTTTTTTTTAACATTAGTAGATATGATAAAGGATCATAGGGCATTCAAAAGAATGATAGGCGGGTGCAAAGTGTGGATCCAAGTAGCGCTTGCTCTCAATAAACTTGGGCATCAGGGTCATGGAGCTTGTGTTGTGTAATATTCCAAGGACAAGAGAGACCGCAAGAGAAACACATGAGAAGAAATAAGAAGCTTCACACTCAATACTCTGATGTCCCAAAGGAGCACCTTGTCTTCATTATATAGCAAAGTGTATCTACTCAAAGGAAGCTCCACCCTTGGATTAGATACGTGGATTGGTGATATGTTGTTGAGCTCCACCCTTAGATTAGTTACATAGATGGATGACATGTTTGTCCTTGTCCTATGTGGTTGGTCCAACAAGTTTGACTTGATGGAATCTTTAGGGAATCTTCCTATTGGAAGCTCAAATTGCATGGGTGCGGTACCATTAGAAAGATCTTGATGAGACAAATAGTGGGAGAAAAAGGATAGCATCTCAACCCATGGGGGTAAAAGATTTTCATTTTCAAGGCCTAATTCACCTATTTAGACCTCCAAAATTGGCTTTAAAGTTTTCAAGGTGTTTTTGGTACTACCTTGTTAATAGAAGTAGTCTTTTGGTGACACCTCTATCTAATCTACTTATTCCATCATATATAAAATTCTTCCAAATGCTACCAAGCCAATTTCTACCTCTAGATAATATGTGTAGCTATTGGTATTACATGTTACAAGGATGTTACGCATTTGAGGTATTAGTGTTGGTTCAAAAATTTCATTTATAGATTACATCATGACAACCATATTAAATTTTATGAGGAGTCAAGTGGCATGGACTGAGCACAAGGAGAGAAGGAGAATATCATCAGTTTTTGCACACAAAGGTCTCCTTGGTTGTGTAGGTTTGGTAGATGGAACACTATTTCCTCTTGCAGCTTTACCTAGAATGTGTGGAGAAATATATTTAAGTAGGAAGGGCTCTTAGTCCATAAATGGCCATGTGATTTTTGATGATAAAAGAAAAATTATATGTTTTACAAGAGGTAAGTGTTTAGTATGTAAGTCAATATGTAAGTCTTCAACTTTTAATCAAAGTGTTTGCAGTTGATTAGATTTTATGGAGCTTCAAGTTTTGATTTATTTATTTGCAATGTATGCTTCAACTGTCTATTTGATTATTTGCAAGAATGCGGGGGTCATGCCAAAACATGATTTGTTTAAAAAATCATCACTATGGAGTGATTGGAACCAAAGAGAGGGATTTGAACCAAAGAGAGTGATTTGAACCAAAGAGTAGGATGCCATAGTTTTGAGACCAAAAAGTATCTTTTAGGTGATTTTGGTTATGTATAGTATACACTCGCTTAAGTCTGCATCTCATTGAAGTCCGTGATTCCACAAATTTTTTTTCTCGATCAATATTTGTAATACCAATAGCTAGATAGATGATCTAACAATGAAATTTGGTTTGGTAACATATGGAAGGATGTTATACATGATGGACTAAGTAGATAAGCTAGAGGTATCACCAAAAGAGTACTTCTATTAATAAGCCAAAAATTTAAACATGCTTGGAAACTTTAGAATCAATAGCTAAACATATGATCTAAAGGTGAAACTTGGAGTGATAACATCTAGAAGGATGTTACACATGATGGAGAATGTAGATCAGATAGAGGTATCACCAAAAGAGCACCTCTATTAAAAGGACAAAAGCCAAAATTGGTCTAAAAACTTCAAAGGCAATTTCAAAGGCCTAAACGGATGAATTAGGCCTCAAAAATGTGGACAACCTCCCCAAACAAAGGAGAGGTTGGCCTTCATTTCCCCCGTTTTGTCTTGCCAAGAGTTTTCCAATGGTACCTCACCCGCATGATTATGAGATTCCTATAGGAAGATTCACTAAAAGATTTCCTTTGGTCAAAGCCTATTTGACCAACCAGATGGGACCAAGACTAACATGTCACCCATCCAAGCAAGTAATCTATGGGTGGAACTTGCTGACAGGTCACCTATCCATGTACCTAATCCGGTGGTGGAGCTTCCTTGGAGTAGATCCTCATTGGCTATATAATAAAGAGAAGGTGCTCTTTTGGGGCATCGAAAAATTGAGTGTGAAATCTATGTTTTTTCTCTCGTGTCTTTCTTGAAGACTTCTCTTGTCCTAAGAGTATTACAATATCTTGCAAAATTTACAATTATTGAAAGTCAAATAGCATTATTTGACAACTATCGTCCATTCTCTCATAGGCAATCGTAGACTGACCATTTTGTAGAATACGATGGAGTGTAAAGAGAGCTCCCTTGGCCTAGTTGAGCTGGGCCAATGACAAATAGTTGGAAAATTTCCAAGTTGAAACCCTTTGTTCCTAACCCCTCTTCCTTTTCCTCTCGAGTCCAACTTCCTTCTCCTCCTGTCCTTATCAATGATCATGAGGAGTACAAAGTTGATCGTATCCTAGGGCGTCGCCATATTCAACGAGGCCGTTGATAACATACAAAATACAAGGTCCTTTGGAAAGGGTATCCCTTTCATGATGCCACATAGGAACCTCTTCCTCACCTCTAGAATGCATAGACGGCCATCCAGGAGTTTGAAGCTTCATTGGCGATGAGGACGTCACCAACTAGCGGTGGGGGAATATGTAACAATATGGAGTTTAACGATGAAGTTAGTAGGGCTAACAAAGTAGTAAATAAGACAAATTAGTCTAGAATATTCTAGAAATATCTAGGAAGCTTCTTGGGAATCTTCTTGGCTAGCTTAGCTTGCACGTCAAGTAAGTAGCTTCTAGAAGCTTCCAACTAGCTTAGCTTGCACACCAAGTATGTAGCTTCTATAAGGAAGTTTCTTGAGAAACTTCTTGGTTAATTTGGCTTGCACTCTAAGAAAGCGGCTCAAGGAAGCTTCTTGAGAAGCTTCTCAAGTGCCTTGTATGCTACCTATAAATACTAAAGCCAAAGCTCATGCTAGGCATTTGGAGTTTTCTCTCATTCTAGCGCCCCAATGTGAGCTTCCATTCTCCTATTTCTCTCCTCTATCTTGGTATTTTACAATATCAATGGCCACCCATGGACTTTGGAAGGCACCAGTTAGCACCTATTCTTGAGGAAACCATTTTGGTTGCACCGGTGGACAATGTGTCATGTTGCTTGTTGCCATTGGTTGACGCTCAAAATTTGGTTTTTGATTTTTTTCAAGGAAATATAGATTAAATAGTTCATGTGAGTATATATATAAATGTGCACTTTCTTGCAAAAGTCACCATTTCTCACATGTCACCGACAAGAAGGAAATTCAAGTTTTTGAAGGAGGAGTGCAATTTGGTTTCTCAAAAGAAGAGGAGTGGTTCATTTGAGAGAGGTAGCTTAAATAAAAGGAGAGGAGAAGAAGGAGTGCCATCCAAGAGGGGTTCAAGAGGAGTCAAAAGAGAAAGAGAAGGAGAGAGAGGAGAGAAAGCTTTATAAGAGATAAAGTTTTGAGAGTAGAGCAAGTTTCAAAAGAAAGCCAAGTTTTGTAGGAGAGATTTGGGAGTGTTTAGGTGGGGATTTAGTTATGAAAGAAGGTGTAGACAAAAATTTCCATGGCAAAAATATGGGGTTATGAGAAAATCATTGATAGTGAGGACATGAACAATACTCATGAAGGAGATTGGTTAATTGCTTTTCACACAATTAAACACCCAACAACCTTCATAAAATGGTCTTGGATGGATAAACACCAAGTTTGAACTATTTTTGCTAGAATCACGGAGGTTGATCTGGATGTTCCTGGCTTGAAAATAAGCATGGGGCTACACTACCCTCACCCAAAGGTATTTTTTCCCATTCTACTTTCTTCCTAGAAATTTGATTGTTTTCTAGCTAGAAGAATAATTAATGCTGAGGGAAGACCAACGTCTGTACATGTCCTCATAACCTAAGACAATGTCATTATCGCACTTAAGGGTGGATAATATATGTGTTGGATAACCTCAACATTGTGATTGCTTAAAATTATGTGCCATATATCTCTATATGGATTGGACTATACCTTTATTTATCATCTTGCTATGAAGCCTTTGGATCTGCTCAAGCAATCAATTTTGGGTTCAGATTTTAGGTTAAATCATTAGCACCTACTGGCAATTGCATATCACCAATAGACCTATCTCACAACATTGGTAAGCATTGCCATGCATTGCATTTTCTTTAACCTTAAAACCTTGCATCTTCTAGTGTCTTTCCCTTTCTCACAATGTCTTTGGACGTTGACCTATTTTCTCTAAACCCTAAAACTTGTCTTGCAACATCAATGGGCGGTGTTTGGCATTATCAAGCATCTATGTTCTATCCAACAACATTGGCATGTGGCGACCAATGTTGTCCACTTTTGATAGTCATTTTTCTCTATAAGGGATCATCTCTAGGCAGCATTATTGGCTTTGCATATGAACTCGATTGCTTACACTTGTTTGTTTGTTTCTTTCCTAGGTACAAAGCCTTTTCTTGAATATACTAAGTTTGTGCGCTCTTGGGACAAAAATTCTCTCACAAGGATAGTTAGAGGGAGGCATTCTAGTTGAAAATAGATGTAATTTGAGATACACTTGCAATGCAAAGAGGAAGGACACCAAGAACTGCTTACACCAAGATGGTTCCTTACACAACTATTTCAGATTGGTTTCCACAAAGAGGTAGGGTTGCAAAGAGGTATTTGGCAAGGCAATGTGTGTATCTTGCATTTAGAGCTTTTCTCTTGATGATGGGTGCACTTGAGGTACCAAGAATTTGGCCCAAGTTTGTATAGGGGCATTTGGTTCTCAACACCAACACAAAGTTGAGGAGATTTGGTGTGGAGGATTACGATTGTGAAGAGTTAGTATTTCAAGCCATCACTATGGAAGTGGGGAGTTTGTAGAGCCAATTGAGGAGACCTAATGGATGTAGGTTTAAAATCACCTTCCTTCCACAGATACTCACTCACCTCTTTGTGGAGAGAGGTTTACATTCATGAGGAGGAAGTTTCTTACTTGAGTTAGGAAGAGAAGTAGATTATATGAGATGGAGAGTGGAATGATGATGAGGATAGAGAAGATGAGGGTTAGGATGAGAGTGTTGATGATGGAGAGGATGAGGATGGTGGGTGATTGATAGACAGTTTTGGTGTATTGAGTTTTGGCATATTTTGTATGTTTTCTTTGTTGGAAAACATACAAGTATTTATTGTATACACTATTACCAGATTTAATAAATGAGTTAATTTAACATGCCTCAACTTATGAGCTTATGACTTTACTTGATTGATAGTGAGTTTTACTTAATGGATGACTATATGTTACCTATTGTGAATAGGTGTTCAATAAATTCATGTTGAGCAATATGCCTTACTAGGAGTGAGTTTAGCAAGTGATAGTTATCTTGAGAGAGTTCCTAGTACATCTTCTTCCTTTGAGATAGATCCTTTTTCCTCTTCTTACCCCTCTCTATCCCTAGAGAGTGCCTCTCTTTTGCACCAAAGAGTCACTTCCACCTCTTGTTTTGTTGACATAGATTATGTATTAGATGATTGTGTTCCAAGTGGCTAAGGAGCAAAAGATACTTTTTATTGAGTAGGAGAGTAGATTGGAGAGTGTAGAGGAGCAAGAGAGATCAGTGCTTGAGCATGAGAGTAGAATGGAAAGTGTAGAGGAGCGAGAGAGATTAGTGCTTCAGTAGGAGAGTAGATTGGAGAGTGTAGAGGAGCGAGAGAGACTAGTGCTTGAGCGTGAGAGTAGATTGGAGAGTGTAGAGGAGTAGTAGAGATTAGTGCTTGAGTGTGAGAGTAGATTGGAGAGCTTAGAGGAGTAAGATAGATTGTTGTTTGAGAAAGAGAGAGACTCCTTTGTGAGCGAGAGAATACTCTTGCTAGAAAGGAGGAGATGCATATAACCTTTAATAGCTATGAGATGGAGAGAGAGAAAAGGTTGGCTCACTTGGACTTGGATATCCTAAGTGCTAATGCCATGGCTAAGGGTTATATAGTCCAATTACAAAATCATGCACAAGATTTAGCATTTGCTATGGAGAGGTGCAAGAGTGCACATGTTTAGGTAGAGGAGAGAGAGAGATTAGTCTAGCTCAAATGAGGGCTCATGTGGCGTATCTTGGACCAAGACTCCATATGATTTCTTGCGAGCCCCACATTTAGCCCTCACTTGAGGAGACGCAAACCCAAACAGATGCCACCCATGTGTTATTCCGTAGTGTTGTGACTCTAGAGACCCAAATTTTTTCCTCCGATTCCTTACCTTGTAGTTTGGTGACTCGAGAGACTCAAACTAAGTTTAGAGAGAGGCTTTGTCTTTTAAGTTTAGAGAGAGGCTTTGTCTTTTAGTAGAGTATATTCCATATATTCTCTTCCTAGGATTCCTATGGAAGAATATTATTGGTGTGGATGTTACTTGTTTTGCATCATTATGGCTTCATGTAGCACTAGTTACAATGTGTGGGAGAGTTTGATCATTAGGCATGGCTGGTGCCTTCACACATAATCAAGGCTCGTAGCAAATAAAACTAAAAGCATGGCCATGAAACTAAAAGCAATGGATTTTTGAATGTGCCTTTTGCAATTCCCACTATGAATATGTTTGAAATGATCCGGGTCCTCCAAATAATCTAAAATTTGGCCATAATGGTGGGTTGCCGTGCGGAACAGTTTGTCCTCTTTTGTTTTGCGAATCCTCTTTTGTTTTGCTCTGCATGGAAGACACCATCCTCAACAATTCTCCAAACTTCACTAATGATTGTATTGGTTGCAAATCCAAATTTGAGTCTAAAGCTCTTGGTTCTAAATCCAAATGTGAGCATGCAATGCAATCAGGTACTTGATCTCCTATTGCATAATTTTTGTTTCCCTTTTGGAGTAAAATTCTTTGACACTCAATCAATTTGTTGTTTGCTTCCAGGCGGCGGGAATAATTTTCTATAACTCTTTCTCTCTCTTGCCTCACTAATCCATTGAAAAGAACCACCACACCAATTCAAAACTACTAAACACACTGCTTAGTTTCTTAACATGCGACAAGAGCATTCATACAACATTAACACATTGATGGTGAATTCTTGTTCAAATAGTTTGGGGAGGGAGGCATGTTTTGGAACGGATGACATCTGCCAAAATTTTTCATGAATCCCCTAAAAATGTGGACACCAGATCAGTAAGCTACGCTACCTCTTATGACTAACATTTATTTTGATCCGGCACACCTAAATATCCATAACATTTTACGTGGTTTTTATAAATTAACGCAACTTACACTAAATATCAGTTACATCGTAAAATCAATGCAACTTGCACTGAATATTCGTTACACCATTTCTGGGGTTCAATTATTAGCATTTTATCCCACCAATGTTCACTAAAATTACTTATGAAGTTTGTTGTTTATCTCGCCGATATCCGTCAAATCGATTTCTGAAAACCCCTAATATTCAGGTGCCACTTACAATCGTAGCTCGTAACTCGGTAGATGTTGGGAGAGAAAGGGGGAGAATATTGGGTGCTGCGCTTGTCAATATGGGGTACCGACCCCCAGGAGTATGGAGTGGGTCCCGACCCCACGGGACCCGCTCTCTCAGGGTTGACAATAAACCAGATATCGAGTGAATACAGGTCCCACAATGGCAATGCTGTAGGTTGCCGAAGGATTTCACGGCTCGAGGCGCGGAGGAGGTGGTAGCTGGTGATTACTTTTGGGCGCTAAGGCGGAGGGGGACGACGCGATCGAGCGCTCAGTTCTTTGCGTTTGATGTCATGTCGGCTCGGTTAAGGTTGCGAACGATGGCTAGACTTTCGGCAAGATCAATGGACTCCACTTTCTGTTGTTGCGTTGGTTTGCTCTGGTTTGCTTTGCTTTCTTCGTGTTGTCCTTAATGGCGTGGATCTGGACTCATTATCGTGAAATTTTGCACTAGGAAGATGGAGGAACTGGGAAGTAGTAGTGAAGTTGTTAAACTTCGCTGCTCTTTCTCCTGTCCTTGAAGATGCTGTCGGATGCTAGGTTCTCTTCTGTTCCTTTCATTGGAAGTCAACAGGTTTGTACAAAGCATGATCGCCAACTGTGGAGGTTTTCACTTTGATTCACCTTTCCTCCTTTATGTAACAAGGTTTTTCAGTTGAGGTGAACAACATATCCACTTGTCAGGACTAGTCAGATATGACGAGGGGGAGTAAGAGACCTTGTTCGGGGTTACTACGTACTGTGGTTTGGTTCGGCAGTGTCATCCGAAATCTGGGACTTGAAGATCTAACTTGAAGATCTCTAAATTTTCACCTTTCCGGTTGTCCGCTTTGACTAAGAGAACGTTACAGTAGCCGTTGTTAGATGTACAGACCAGAGATACGAAGTCACAATAATGGATCTATACGAGTGCGGATGTGTAAGAACCAAAGACAGCACCTACCAAATTTTCGTCCACTGGGCTTGGATCTAATTGGTTCGCCGATCCATTCCATGTGTACAATCAAAGCTGGAAGGCCCAAAGGATGAAGCCAGTACCACAATCTCTCGTCTGTCACTAGCTCTCTCTGAGTCTTCCCTGCAGCAGCAGCCGACTTGATCACAGTCATCCATGGCCTTTGTCATCTATTGTCGGGTACAATACAGGGTAAATATCAGCCCTCCTCCTTCCATAAGTGGCCGCACAAAAAGTTGCTGTCAATCTCTTTCTATACCTTCATAGAAGGAGGCGACCGCGTAGAAAAAACGAAGGATGGGAAGACCCCCATCGAGCCGTACAAGGGAGAGACAAAAAAGGTAAAATGGGGCTAAGCCCCATTTTACCCAAGCCCTTCGTTGGAAATAAGATAAAGTATATCAGTATAGCAGACAGTGGATATATTATGGTCCCAAGCAGTTCAAAAGTAGAGAACGAAGAATATAGAATACAGCCAATCATGTTGGTGGCTGGAACAAGACATGTTTTGAAGGAACTTCTGCATAAACTAATTTACCTTCGAGTACCTCTCCGGAGCTTTTCTTCACCTACTCCTTAAGACTCTCCTCTGATGAGTATTCTCTCCGTTATCTAACTTTGACGATGGACCATCTGTTACTAGATTGCCAAGGTACCACGCGATAGGGACTTCAGAGGCCCCTAGTGGCCCCTACTAGATGTCAATGGAAGGGGCTTTCGTGGACTATTCTGTCAGTTCTCTAATACGTGATAGCCGATTATTGAACATCCAACGGCCTTATGGCAGCTTCAACTCAGTTATTTTCTGCGTAGAAATTGGGGAAGTGCAAAATAAACTTCCTGTGTTACGAGATTTTCAGGACTTTGTTGACGTTTCTACTCTGCTACTCTATCTTGGAGAAAGCAGTGTGGTAACAAGACCTTTTGGTTCTATCTTGTGAAGAGCCTGGCCGGGTCTTCACGGGCAAGGGCGTTGTCAGTTCGAAGTGGTACAGTCGGTTCGTGAGAAATGTGAGAATGCAAACTCTAGTATCGACCAGTCACGATGCATCATTCCGTTTCACCTTTTGAAGCGGATAGATACAATTTAAAGGTCGAAAGACAAAGGAAAGCATATGCCACAACGTAAATGACTCAACATAAAGCACTCAGTTCCAGTTCTTGGGAGTCCTCAAGTATTTGTTGGCTCGCTGTATCGAGGCTTTTGGTCCGGATTCCAAGAGTGGAAGACTTAGTCTGGAGTCTGGAAACGACCTAGTGTTTACGCGTCGAAAGCACAATCACAACTATCCCACGCATTCCGGGAGTCTCATGCTCCTGAGTATTGCCATTCGCATTTCGTCAATACGCTTCTCCTTTCGTAAATATCCAATGGCGTAAAGATGGCCATCTCTCTCAACACCTCTGACGACCGACTAACGATGGTCAGCTCCAGATTTTGCACATCGTTCCCTCTTCCGAAAAGATGGTAACTAATTGACTTCCTCAATATGTTTGAAGAGTGTCCTGTTCTCGTGAAGAGAATCCGTGAACGTAACCCAAAAGAAATGGAGACGACAGATATCACCACTTCCCCCAAGATGCCAGCTAAAGCTTCGCATGATCGAACTTGGCGTACTTTTCTTTCTGGTTGACAAAGAATACACTTCGGTAAAGAAAGAGATTCCCTGTCAGTACGATACACGCTCGCCCACGGATGCGAGCGAACATAGCTGAAATGCATGTCATACCATGCAATGCCCTAGCGGTATGGTTGAGCGTAGGTCAGAACGTACTCATTCCTTACTAATTGCTACCGGTTCGTTAGCTCCCGGGGATTTCGAGAATTCAGACCTACTAGTGCAGGACGATGTGTTATAGCGGCTACAGATACATGAAGATACACATCTGAAACAGATCCCCGGGAAAATCAGCTACAAAGATAAGTAGCTTTTCCCTCCGGCTGATACTTGAAGGAGCCAGTGAAATGAGCACAGTAACTGAAGCATTCCTTTCGAGCCATTTAACTTTCAGAGTATGCAGAACTGCACGTAGGCTGATGGACAAGGGGAGAATATGCCCTCAGAGTAGACCTTGTAGTATAGGAAGAGTAAATCTTCTTTCAGTGCAGTAGGTACCAGGAGTTGCTCGAAACTAACAGGTAGGGAGCATGAAACCGAAACCTCCACCTCTGATTAACAAGTTGTGGTTCAGACTAGGGCACAACGACTTCATTCATCCTAGGAGCAGGTTTGATATGGAAGACTCATGGAAATGAGAAAAGACTCAAGGTCCTGTACCTTTACATACTCCAGCACTGCTGGAACAAAGACTTGTAGACAAAGTTGTTTGCGTAAGGGGGATAAACGGAGAAGGCTTTTGTCCTCCTCTCCAAGCTTCCCTTGCTGCTCTTAAAAAAATAGCTCTTAAACTGGAAAAGCCTGCCCGGTTTGACTATTGCTTGACGCAATTTGACAATGTAACAATATAGACAGTGGGAAGGTGCTTGCCCAGATTGTTGCAAGTGCTTCACAATCCCTTTGAAATATATCTAATGCTCAAAGTATCGATCCTAATTGTAGTGGCAATGCTAGCCATCTCTTACACATTTACAACATACTCTGCAAATGTGCTGATCCGTGTTGCAAGTTCTGGAGACAAGCTTGAAGTTGACCGTTTGTGTTGATCTCCTCCTATTCTGAAGTCCGCTCTCAGCACCTCTGCAACATCTCGCATACTCCACCCGGCTGCTCTCAGAGAAGCTTGTAGAATTCCGGCCTGTCTTGCCAACGCATCCAGCACCGTCTGCTTATCTAGACAGGTTTCATGGACTAACTTCTTGGCAGGAGGATGCGGCTTCATCATCTCGTCGATATCGTCTTCATTCCACCCCGCTTTGCGGAGACGATAAGTTATATCTTCCAAGTAGTTTACAAGCCACTTAGGCAGAAATGTATCTCTGTATGCTGTCAAAGCTTCATCCTCCCCGCAACACGGCGAGAAGTTTTGCAAATCCACATCCACTTTGTGTGCTGAGAAGAGGTTCTCCGATGCCAGAACATTTGACGAGTTCCGCTTCTCCGTAAGTTCGCTCCAAAATTCAATGCGACGAGCTGCTTTGGCTGCCCAGGTCGGTGCATTCATCGAGAAATGAGTGACAGTTTTTGTTGAAATGGGCGACTCCTCAAAAAAGCTGAATCTAGACACACAATCCTGCGCTGGATTTTTGGCCGTCGTTGATCTAGAATAGTTACTATGCCTATGATGGTAATCAAAGCCTTTCGTGCTTGATCGTCTGCCAAAATTGTCCAAGCTCTTAAACAGCACATCCGAATGCTTGGCAACGAGGGAATCCAGACTACGTCCCCACGATTCAAAATCCTTCTCCGACACATCCCACTTTTTTTCTGGATCCTCGCTACTATTGTCCCCTAAGGTATCTGACCCACGACAAGCGTGACCACTGTCGTAATGCAGCTCGTGTGCCTCATCTTCGCATACTCTGCTCGAAACTAGAAAATTTTCTTTCCCGGAAACTAGCCTGCCTCGGTCCTTGAACAAATCTCGTCCACTACCCATCCTCGATACTCTGCTAGGTCCGTCATCCACCCACTCCTTGAGGTCTGGCAAATTCCTCGGAGCCTCGTAGCCATGGGGTACAAAAAGCTCACGCTGAAAGAAATCAGCAATGTCGATTCCAGATATGAACACATCCTTCCTGTACAGGAAAAACACCGGGTTCCCAGCGATGTTAGGAGAAGCGGGGATGTAGCAATGGCTGTAGACTGGCACCAATGTGGGAGCTTTTCTCAGGGAAATCAGGGCAAGTCGTATAGCTTGTTCAGTATCTACTGGCCGGGAACCCCATTGTTTCCACCACACGTTTCCTCTAGCAACGTCGTAGAGGAGTCCCGCAATGGGCAGATCAAACCTCATCTGAAGCTTCTGGGAGATGCCATGACGCCAATTTGGAAACCCATCGCCTATTGGCAGGCCCTCGGCAAGAATCGCCTTTAAATCAGGAGGGAAGGCAAAACAGTAGGCAGCCTCAACTCTAGCAAATTCCTCATCTGTGAGACCTTTCTCGATTGGAACACGACAATTCCTTAAATGATCGATGACAGTGCGAGCGTACGAAGCAAACGAAAAGAACACCCGGCGACCCCCATTGCTAGGGGGAGCATTCCCAGCATGCGCCCGCGCTGAAAGGCGCTTCAGGCCTGCGTATTGCGCATGTGAGGATACTCGATGTTCGACGTCCACCATTATTTCTAATTCCCTTTTAATCGCTTCTCTTGAATCAGCCAACCTCTTCTCACGTCATGCTCATCAGATGGCCTCACACCTTTTCTTACTCGTCCTTCACGACTCTAGTTGAAAATGTCACCAATTAACAGCACAACACCCCAACCACCGCAAAAATGGCTTCTACCACCGATCCTTCCGTAGAAAGCTTGTTTGAGGTATCAACTTCCTTCCAGACACCGAATTCAATTGGACGACCCTAATCCACACTTTGTTGCAATCCTTTGGCGCTGTAAGATCTGAATCTAGAGGACACAGGAGGTGAGAGACCATTATCTGCTTCAGTTCCGGCTCCAAACTCAAGAGCGATTGCAGTGAAAGGGTTCCGACGAACTCGCTACCTTTAGCAAGCTGATAAAGGAGGTGCCAACGCTCTGTGCAAGCCTCCCATTTCAGCAATTGCCGATACAATAGTTCACGGAAACGTGAAGAAGCTCGACATTTGACTCCCTGCCCCAACCAGTGGTCAACTGAGCCACTATAATGCACTCCAAAACCAATCACCAAGTCCGCGGGAGAGCGCGCTGATATGCATCTGCGCGATTACTTTCATACCCATAAATGAATGTAAAATGTACACCAGCGCAACAGCCGTCTTGGAGAAAGACCACCACCGAAGACAAATGTTCAAATGATCGCGACTATCAGAAAAGAAATCGATTTTGCAAGCGACAGGCGGCCCCAGGTCGGCTACGGTAGCAAGACTACCGTGGGATAGTCGAAGAAAGTGGACAGTACACTAAATTTATTCGAACAAGTGAGGCACGTGAGAAAGAAAACCGATGGAGTTCCTCCAGTCAGACCTCCTCATGCCAGGATTGGACAATTGATCTAACGGGAACCTGGAAGTGCACACACGGGGCTGGGCTGGTTCACTGCAGTCACTGCACTACTCGACCTCCACTTCTCTTTCCTCAAGGCGCCGCCTGCCCCTTCCTCCCATCCAACTCCTTATTCTCCCCTGAGACCAGGTCAGTACTGCAGTAGTTGTCTGTCCTCTGCTATTCCTTTCCGCCTGCAGGCAGCATCAGCAAAGCCTTTGTATCTCTTTCTCTCTCTCTCTATTCCTCCTCCCCACTCCCTGTCTCTCACCCATCGACTACGACTTCTGCTTCCCTACGAAATTTCACTTTCTATATCTTCCCCTACCACCTACGACTTCTTCGGAGGAGCATGTAAGCGGACGGCCCGACGACCCAACAATCAAACTCAACTATAGCTCCTCCTCTCCTGCTGCTCTGCTGCAGCCTAGTGTGCAGTGAGAACGACGACAACAGCTCTCCAGAGCAGCAGTGACTCTACACTAAACTACACAACAAGAAGCTCCCTTTCCTCCTCCTCCTCGTCCGTCTAGACGTTGAGAGCTCTGTACTGTACGCTCACTACTGGACGACTCTTCCTTCGGCTGACAGGAGGACACTTCCACGTGTCAACGCCTTCACTAAAATAGATGTCCGTCTGAACCTCTAACGGACGCATGAAATTTCCGCCGGACTGACTGGAACTTCGCAGTCAAGTAAAAAATGCTACGTATCCAGACTCCGGCCGGTGGTTAGTCCTTGCCCCAGGTGATGAAAGATTCGCTTAACGAAAATGTTTACAGACGGGAAACTCTTTTCGCCTTCTTACTCGGGTTGAGCAAATGACTGTCAACGGACCTCTTCTTTCATTTTGCAGTACATACCTGCTCCTCCAAGTACAGTACTATACGGTAGCAGCTGGGTAATGAAAGGGAACAGTACAGTTGTGGATAGATGGATGGAGAAATCCCTACGAGGACGGAAGTGGCAGACGGACGCTGAATTATTGTTTGCGCGTCCTGCATCTCTCGCCGCCGCGTTCCCCGGACAGGCTGCCATTCTTTCTTTACTTCGCTTCCAGAGATCGACTAGAATGGGAGTCACGGAGCGCGTAGATTTGCCACTTCCATGGACTTACAGTATTATTACGAGGGAGAAATTTCGAAATTCCTTCTAACGATCGATCGACTGATTGACTTCGATGGATGAAAGAGGTCGAAATTATTACTGTAGATGCACGTCTGAAAACTTTCCACGGCCAAACGGTATCGCAACCGAATTCCTTTCCGTAGCCTGTTCATGCTTTCCATGGAGGCATTGATAGATTACCGACCGGTTGATGACCGATCGGCCCAAGCTCGCTCAATCTCAACTACTCTGCTCCTGCTCCAACCTTTTACAATATGTAGGCACGTTCGTTCATTCATTAGTTCGAGTTAAGGAAAGCTTACGTCAAAGCGTCACATGTAGACACGGGCGAACAAGAAGTAAACTAGAGAACTGAGAATCGGATGTCTACCCTCTTGTGAATCGTCTGAGGCAAGCATAGCATAAGCGTTTGGGCATGCATGTGTATGCATGGTTCATGTTCAAGCTTCATGTGAGCCTTTCGATTTGCCTTCATTCTGCAAGAAGCACGAACACTAATATAGTTGAAGAGTAAAACTATTTGAGCACTCGAGGTATTCGGTAAATTGGGAATCGAATGCTTCAGGTGTGAACTTTCCCGAACATTACTACTGTAGTTGAGCCTTTGCATTTACGTCTTTGTCAACACAACGGTCATTGTTGTTTCAGAGTAGGCATCATCAATTAATACGATTGGTGTAATCGTGAGGAGCGCCTAGTGTCGGGGAAGGGTAAAAGATCTCATCTCGTCCTCTGTGAGCACGAGGAGATTCGACTCAATGCGGTCAAACCTGGACCTGGGCCTAACGAACGAAGCTCCTTCTGGAATTCACGCCAAAAGTGTACAGCACTCACGCCTTCCGCTACCTTCCGTCCATTGGCTATTCATTCAAAATACGGTTTCCAGTACTGTGACTTCAAACTGTTCACACTGCATGGAGTGAGAATCCAAGATACTTTCGAATAGACTCTGTTCACTCTATTGACTGCCGCTCAAACAAGTCAAAAGTGTTCCATAGAGTACATTATCCTGGACATTGAGCAGCCGGTTGTCCATGGAATAACGTGTGAAAGGATTACCTCTTTTCTTTACCTTACCCTCGCTTCATTGACTAAAACTCGGGGATATTTTCCTAAAATTGAGACTTCTATTCTGTATTTTCTCTTTCATGTATGCGACTCCTCATTTGTCTTCTTCATTGCACATGAAGAGTTGAGTCCTTTTCTCTCTAACCCCCGTTAACTGGCAAAGGTCTCGAAAACTCGCCGCCTCTCGAAATCAGGTGAAGATGATCGAATTCCCTGTAAGGAATTTATTGGCGTTTCTGATAAGATTCACCTTTTATGTCCATTCTTGTTACATCAACATTTTGTGATGGTAATCATCTATGTTGACTTCAATTTCTTGTCCTAGTTTCTGACCTTGAGAACTACTGGACAGAGAACATTGAACTGAAGTCATACTCTATTTGCAGGAAAGCCTGTGGTATAACCTCAATGGTTTGTTTTGTTCCACAGCTTGAAAATATGCGAAGTTGATAAGAGTCTACAGTACAGCAGTTGTAGTCCTCTTAAGTGTATGAATCTACCCAGTGGGGAACCCTTCCCTCTCGACGGAGAACTGTAGCTTGCGACGAATTGGTGAGGATGTACGGAGTTCAAAATCATGTTACGTCTTACTCCAGTGAAACAAACTGACTTTCACCGCCTAGAATCACAAAGCCCAGATTCACTTCAATCCTGTACAACTCCCTAAATAAAAAACTGCGCTGAGTTTGCTACTGTTGTGAAACTAGTATAGTTCTCTCAATCGTATCCCCTTCAGGTGACAGTCAGTGGGAAACATAGCCTTCGTTTGTCACTAATGAAGCATTTAGACAATCTGTAATCTCTCTATCTAGCTGTTTAATCCAGGTGCAGAACAAAACTTTGCCATTATCCTCAGACCCAGTTGACGTTTCAAAATGCATTGCCTTCAAGATTTTCGAGGAATTTCTCCATCTCTAAAAAGCAGGTCCATATGCCCCAGGCATACCTGGGAGCTTTTGACGTCTCTGAATGATGATTGCATTACTTTGATATCGCTATTCGAGCGCTGTTGGGCAATTTTTTCACCTGCCTTTTCAACTTTCACATCGCATTGATAATGAATGTATGGAAAACCCTACATCAATCGGTTGGGAGTGGACAAAAGAATTATCTAATGATGGGAATTGCGTTGAATTGAGCTTCATTGATTTGAGTAGCTCTAGTATCATCATTGCATCACTGACGTAAATCAACCAGGGGAGTCTACTTCGCACACGTTTCGAGTCCGGCAACCCTAATCATCCGTCTGTCTGGCACTGCAGGATGTCGTCGGCGGACTAGCGGCCGAGTGTTTCATTCATGAGCTCTTTCTGCACCATCGTAACCGTGGGAGGTCGGAACAGAAGCAGAGGACAGCAACTTCCGAGCCATCGTTGGTCTACACTATCTGACACTAACTCTATGAATTGGAGTGGCGTGTAAAGAGTCGAGTGAGTCAAAGGAAACCCATTTTCTCTTCACTTTACATAACTAAACTTCGCTAGTTCTTGATCGTTGTCATCAGATAAAAGCTAACGATCAAAGAGTATTCAAGTGGCGGTTCATCCGTTGTTGTCGTCCCAGATTACATGACTCATGAGGCATAAAACTTCATGCCTTTCCTTATTGAGAAATTCCCATCTTACTGGAGCTCAGAAATCATTTCATCCGTCAATTGAACGTCAAGTATGTCGAATATGCTGTGGCGGTTGTTCTGCAGTAGACCCGGATTGGGCTACTGCAGAACGCTGCATCCTCTTTTTCACAACCATTGCGCGAACATTTTCAGAGGGCGAGCACTTAGCAGGACACTGCAAACACGAGCAAGTGAGGAAGGCAGCGACGAATTCTGACTTCGGACTTACAGGGCTGATTTTTCTGCTTGTCTGCATTCTTCCGAAAAGGATAGTGCACTCGAATTTCTTTGGCTCCGTAGGCGCTTCAAGAGAAGACCATCCGCTAAGAGGAATTTACTGTGCGTCGCCTTTTCCCAATTTACTTAAAGTTTTGTCCAGTGATGGACTTACCGGTATCCCATATTTGGCACTTCGACTCAAAACGGTTCCCGAACTTCACAAAAGATCTATCAGTAATCTGTGACTTGGACAGTCAGTCGAATCAATCTACGGGGGCTTCATTTTTACAAACTCATGAGGCTGTTCTTGAAATGGTCATTTTAATAGGAAGACAACACCACACATTGAATAGTGCAATTCATGGTTAAGGCGGGCTGCTATGGTCTGGAAATCCAGGCCGGCTTCTCACAATCTTCACAGAAACTCAAAGATCGGAAATTTCCAGAGTCCACTCTCATTATTCAAGTCCCCAGTACGAGGATTTGAACAGCGAGGGATAATAGTCACGCTCATTTTTACCTTCTTATGTCATTGAATTCAAAGTCTTCAGGACCTCAATCAAGCAGATGAATTGTTACGATGGGGGGTTTCAGTTTCCAAAACGATGGATTTCTACGGGCAGTGCATTGGCATCTGTAAATTTTTTTTCAATGAATAGCCGTAAAATTTATGGCTCGAAAACAGAAAGGTCCAGTAAAGTTAGTTGCGGGTCATGAAATTGACTTAGGGGTATGAATATGTGAAAAGGGCTACCGCCTAGAAAGACCCCATGAAGCCTTTACAAGGGTGAGACAAAAGAGAGCTAAGCCCCAATAGAGTAGATATGAGGAATTTTCACTATAGCACCTAAGATATTCTTTACAAGGGCGAGACAAAAGAGGACTAAACACCAATAGAGTAGATATGAGAAATTTGCCCTATAGCACCTAAGATATCGGATATACAAGTTAGTACGGTCTACAAACAAAACAATCCGAGCATCCGAAGAAGCATCACCTAGTGTGATTGCTCTCATATGGATTGCACCAACCACTTCCCTCTATAGAGCAACGGACATACATTGTCTAAAATATGCTACAAAGTATGAGAATGAGAGTGGTACCCTTGGTGCCTAACATGATAAGCTCTCGTGCACTCCTTGACAAATGTGTTGAATGTTGTGTCCATCGTTCCATATAACTCCAAGGCTACAGGAACAAAGAGATGACCTTGTTCCATACCCATATACTTAGAGAGCTCGCGAGCTGGTGCTGCATTTGCTATCCATCCAAGGAGATGTGTAATCACTCCCTCCAAAACTATATCAAGTGTAGTGTCTATAACCATGACATTCGCTACTATCACCTGATCATTGTGGACAAAGTGTAAGTTTGCCCTGACACGTGTTGTCTACAAAGCATACGGACGCTCTCTCCAAGCCAAGTATCCACTCTCTTGCGCCATAGCAAGCACTATGTCCCTAATAACCTCATGGGTAGCTATCCTTTGTCATCCAAAAGGATACCGTGTCATATGGACTGCTGCTGCATCTAGTGTAGAACCACACTCACAAGTGAGTAATGAAGATGCAAATAGGTGGACCAAACCTAGGTAAAACCTCATCATTATAGAGAAAGTAGCTTGTGCAAGTCAAAATGCCCTAATGCCCGGTTAAGCTCAGATCCAAGAGCACGCACCCTTGTTGGAGCAAGAGCAAAAACATGCTCTAGTAGCCTGAGGAATGGACAAGTCAACTAAGAGAGAATGTAGCGTATGCTAACACTATTGCTCTATCAAGGAAGACTGTAAACCTCTAGTCCAATCTAATGATAGTGAAGCAAAAGATGGAAGGTCCTTGCATGCCCATGAAGATAGACCATCTCTCGTTTGCCGCAATAACATCTGGAGAGAAAAGGATCCGTCCTCCACCTCTATCACATAAGTCTCTAAAACTGGCCTATCAACAACCACAAAACAAGAGGAAAGTAGGGGTATTGAGAGCCCAACTACCCAAAAATGGTTTAAGTGCCATCTCCTCCATAGATAGCAAGCCAGTCTCTCCATAGAAGATTGATAAAGATGTCTATCTATGTGCCAAATCCCTTATCACAAACTCAAATGTCCCTGGTCCAATAATATCACCAAAGACTCCCATAATCCTCCTATCAAAGGCTCAAACGTGACGTGATAGGAAGGTCAAGGAGGGTAGAACTATGTTGAAAAGGTAAGTTGCTTGCCAAGCAATACTAGAGGAGAGTATACCAAATGCCGCATGCACATTTCCTAGTAAAGGAGGTCATCCACATGGAGAATATCCTCTATAAGGGCAACATCTAAGAAGCGTGTGATAAAATCTTTGGATCCTATTGGCACTCTAAGAACACGTAGTCTATTTGTAGATATGATACACCCCTTTGGAAGCTCAAGGTGGAGAGGGATACCTAAAGGGGACCATGCCTTGCACCTTTGACACCTTGATTCTCAAGCCTACTAGATGTAGCTTTGTATTCAAGTGGTCAAAGGCTTGGCTAGTCTGATCTACAAGGCCCACGATGTGTGTATAATCTACCAAGGAAGGAAATACACAACCTAGCATGGACAAAGTAGTTGATAAGAGAGCTCTAAAGTGAGCCATGGCAAATAAGGGTCCCCTAAAGGATCTCCCTGATGTGTACTAACAATTGACTCCAAGATGGTGATTCCCTCCGATGAATAACCGTGCTGGTAGTAAAGAGAAGCAAGAGAGCCATAATAGACAACAAAAAAGGAATAAGACTTGCCAAGGATCCACTAGCTTCCCTAAGCTCTCTAAATATGAATGCTTGTGAGATGCTATTAAAAGCGGTCTTAACATCCACCTATAGGACAACCTCATCTGGATGAATATCTAGGAGTGCTCTAATGCTTGAAGATATAACCTCACATCCTCTAGATGTAGCTACTCCAAACTGATGTGGACAGAGGTGCTATCAGAAGTGAGAATGATGTTGAAGGACAATGGTGTGGTTGACCAAATGCAAAAAGATCTCTCCAATAGCAATCAATCTAATGCCTCCGATGTCCTTCTCTATTGCAAGAAGTCAACTAGCACCTAACACCTAACTAACAAACATAGGAATATCTCCTTTTGCTTTTGCTACAGCCACCTGAAACAACTTAGTAAAACCACTAGAAGGATCATGTGCTTGAAAGGAATCTTTAAGATGCTTACATACCATCCTTGACAAGCCTCTTGAGGAAAGGCGAGTGGCATTGCACAATGCTTGTGTAAGAGCAACCTATTAAGACATAAAGGCTGCTCTAGTTGATAATTTAAGACCTCTAGTGGTAATCCCTCTCATGCCATAGGATGTAGTGAGCATAGGGAAGAGATAGTCTTTTCAATAGGACTAGCCATAGACAAAGGGTGTAGCACTCGTGCTGCTCTCCTAAACTCTCATGCCTGATCCAATGTCCTACACTGTTGTAATCAAGTGGACTCTATGGTATCATGCGATAAATATATCTCCTAAAACATACAACCCTGACATACTCCTCTTTTAGGACCGCTCAATCCCCCACTCAGAATCAACAAAATCTAGCTACCAGCTCTCGATGCCTTGCATGTCCCCCTCTAGCATAACAAAGACACCATCAAGGAGGTAAGAGGAATAGGAACCATGCTAACCCATCCAAGGAATCCCATGCCAAATGATCAAGTACTAGGCAAAAAGCCTATCTAGTCTCATCATGGAGTGTATAAGGTAGCGTATAGAATAGACGTGGATATAGAAAACTAGTCTCAAATAACACCAAAATGCAACCTGCCTAAGAAACTAACCACTCCCACAACTCGATTGGTATCCCTAGAATAGTCAACGAAAGGATAGAGGAAGCGTGCATAATCCTGAGTGTTACTACTGTTTATGCAATTTCTTGCCTCATGTGAGCATCCCAAGTGGTCCTTGTGCATCCTTCCCACATAGATGTGGGAAGGATGCACAGGTCTTTACCCTTTGCAAGGTAAATGTCAGTGGCACACTCGGCATGGTGTATCTTGAGTTGCTCTAGGCAACCCCACATGGGAATGTGTAGCCATGGCTAGTACAAGAATAATAATAATAACATATGATGCACTGCTCCATCTCTTCCCATACTTGCAAAACCACAACCCTTCATATCCAAACTCACGTGAGTAAATACTATCTCTCCAAACCCTAAAAACTATAAATTCTCTTAATTTTCAATTCCCATCTCTAAAATTTTCAAAATGAGTTCTCATGGAACTATAACATGAATACCAAGAGACTTAAATTAGGAACTCCAAACCTATCACTCTCAATGTGTAATAATCACTCTAAACCCTTAAAAACCTAAAAATCCACAAATCTTTCTACTCAATTCTCCATAGTCTTCATTCAAGGTACCCATGGAACCAAAATTGAAAAATGAATAGAATCTACTATTTAATCAAGTGTTATATGCTAGAGAGCCCTTAGAAACTATATCTTTCCTCTCATATCTCACCCTCTTCTCTCCCGTCTCCACACTCTCCCAAACTCCACCGAGACACATTGGTATAAATATGGAAGGTTTCAATTTTGAATGATTATTGGGCAGATCACATACTTTACTATTGAAGTCTTGCACTAATACAATCACTAATGAAAGGACTCTCAACTTCAAGACATAAAGTGTCATATCTATTGAGCTTATGAGAATTAAAGCTAAGATAGAAGCTATTAGAAGATGTAAAAGGTGTCAATAGGCTGCAAGGTGGGACTAGAGATTGGCCCATACTCCCAAGAAAGCATTGGAATCCTTTGTGCTTTCATTTGAATCTTCCTTCTCTACTCTAAGATGAGAGTAAGATGAAGTAGTGAAATTTGAAAGTAGGATGAAGTCATAAAATGTGGAAGTAGGATGAAGTCATAAAATATGGAAGTAGGATGAAGTCGTGAAATTTGAGTGAGAGAATCAAAGCATACAAGAAATTTGAGTAAGGCTTGATTATAAGCTGAAGCACTGGCCACCTAGAAGTTGTTTGGTTAAGAACCAAAGTGCACTCCGCCTAGAAGCTCAACATGCTTAGAAGCAATTAACCCAATCTATCTAGATTTTCATTTAAATCAATAGTGAAATCAATAGAAGATCCTTCCTTTGCCTATTCCCTTTGCAATCAATACATTACAACTCCAAATCCTATTTCTCCTCTACCCATTCAGCCAAGGTTGGAAAAAACCATTGATTGTGTGTGTTAGAGAAGTGGTCAATGGTTTTTATTCCAACAAAAACCCACTAGTTTTAAAGGTTTTTATTGAAAATGGTTTTATGGTTTTTATTCATATTTGATAAGTATTTCAATGATTGATTATTTCACATAGTAAAATTGATAATATATTTAGATAATGGTATACCAAGAACTACTCTAATAGAAGATTGTATTACATTGAAGCAAAACTTGGTGATTGGCAAGTTTTCCATGCTCACTTCTCATTGCTAATAATCAACTCAATCTCGGATGAATAGTCATCATCAAAGATGCACTTAAAGCTAATCTCTGTTTGCATGGTGAACTGCACATTGTTTATCTTGATGTACACCAACTTGATGACAACATCAAGTGAGAGGGTATTCCATAATTTTGAACAAATGAAACCAAAGGTGGGGAAATTTCATTCTAATGTAGTACTTGATATCACCAATGTGAAGATGTGGTGAACTAGCTTTTGAAGAATGGGCCACTTAGTTCCTTGGGACATCCAAGACTCATAACCATATACCTTGAATTCCTTGAGCATTTGCAAGGCAATAAGTGCAGCGGTTTGAGCTAGTCAATGCAAAGCAAAGATACTAAAACTTATGTATTCTTAGTATATAATTTCATGCATATCTTACATTGGTACGGTATCATCTTGCAATGAAATTGTATAAATCTGATCCTCAATTGTCATAAAAATTAGGTTAGGCATTCCTACACCAACATATCTTGGATCTAAAAGATAGCCAATTCTATGAGCAAGTTCATACATAAAATTGAATCATAATTGACTCAATTTCAACAAATGTAATCTTTCATTGGTGGTTATCATTGGCAAAAAATTTAATGCATCAACCAACTTCAAGGAAACAATTTGAAATATCTCACTAACAAGTACACTATTAGATTGATAGAATTGAATGGTAGCATTGAGAAGCTCTAAACTAGCAATACTCTTCTTCAAGAGTGACACAAAATCATCAGAGCAAGTGGTTTGTCAGATAGATCAACATCTTGGCCTCCTTTTGTTTACTGCTTCCACTTATAAAGTCATGGGTATGAACCAAAGATTGTATAATCTTCTCAATTGCAAGTAATGAAGCAAATCAACAATGTAGAGTGCCTCATTGTGTGGAAGCTAGAGTGACAAGATTACAAAGATTTGCATCTTTGAACACTTTTTGCAGATGTTATTTTGAGAGATGATGATTATGAAAGAATATCACAATATCTTTACATGCCTCAACAAACTTCAGCAAGCATGAATGGGTACACATTAGGATAATCATAAATCTCTCAACCCTACTTGCCTTTGTTGCATCAAAGATGTTCTTGTCAAATAGATGAAGGCCATGAGATACACAACCATAGAAATATTTTGAAGGGTATTGCTTCTCCAACATTGTCCAAGCTAACTTATTTGTGGTAGCATTTTCCAATGAACATATGAAATACCAATATCTAGACATATTACCTAGAGTCAAAAATTGGCTTGGTAACATATGGAAGGATGTTATATGTGATGGACTAAGAAGATCAGATAAAGATATCACCAAAAGAGTACTTCTACTAATAGGGCAAAAGCCAAAAATAGCTTGAAAACTTCAAAGCCAATTTTGGAGGCCCAACGGGGTGAATTAGACCTTGAAACTGTGAAAATTTATTTAAAGAGAAGAGTGAAGGTTGGCCTTCCCTCCCAACTTGTTTGTCTCATTGAGAGCTTTCCAATGGTACCTCACCCTATGCAATTTTGAGATTCTTACAAGAAATTTCCCTAAAGATTCTTTTTGGTCAAAGCTTGTTTGACCAACCAGATAGGACAAGAACACTCATGTCACCCATGCATGCAACTAATCTTAGGGTAGATCTTGCTGATATGTCACCAATCCATGTATCTGATCTAAGGGTGGAGCTTCCTTTGAAGAAATCCTCTTTGCTATATAATAAAGCCAAGGTACTCCTTTGAGGCATCGGAGTTTTGAGTGTGAAGCTGTGTTTTTTGTTCTAGGTTTTCTCTTGGGGGTTCTCTTTCCTCAGAACATTACAACATCCCAACACATTGTTAGGAGTATTCATGATAACATGACTTGTGTTCTTAAATAGACACTTGGAATTGTGTGCTTGTTCACTGGTATTGAGAAATTGAAGAAAGAGGTTAACTTTTGGTGAAACCATTATATAGTTTATTATTAGTTCATTTTCAAATTTGACCAACCATCACTTGTTTGACAATCAAAAGTTCCTTATGAAACAATCATTTCAACCTTGCACTTGACTTTAAGGTAGCATACATCAAGCAACTTACTTGCCAAGTCCTTCCATGAAGGCAATTTCACATATGGCCAGAGTAGCTTTAGAGCATCTAATAGGTGATGCTCTTCAATGCAAAAGAAAGCATAACCTATCATGAAGTAATGCATTGCAACCTGTTCTTGAAACAATTCTAACTCCTTATCAAACAACTTAGTGCAACCAAATGACCGCATGTCACTCTATTGCATGCAACCAATAAGTATAGAGTTACAACTTGATGAAGTAGACTTCTTCAAACCATGCATCACAAGCTAATAAGGATAATATGATGTTGGTAACTCCTTCATAGACTTCTTAAACTTGTCATAGTGATTGAGATCCTTTTCACAACCTTTCTATTTCTATGGTGTAGTACAATATATTGGCCATGTTTGCATCTAGATTTCTGGCCAAAATTGGGATCTAATTTATTTGACAATAGGGACCACATTGTAGCCAAATCTTGACCTCATTTTTTAAAAATGAAATATCTTTCTCCACTTCAATGACATTTTGAGATAAAGATTGTGAAGTTAATGTAGCTTCTCCATTGGAAACCATAAATGGTTGTGCTTTTTCAACCAAAACTTTGTGACTTATGAATCCTCTATTTTATTCTTCAATGAAAGATCAATTCAATTTTAATTCCTTGTTGAGGAAATGGGCTCCTACATGATCAACACAAAATTGTAATTGAAAGTAATGATTGATACCGATGAGGCATCCTAGACCCTAACCCTAAGTCCTTTTGGTCTATTAATGGTCTTACAACCTAAACCCCTAAACTTCCTTGTCCATTGATGATCTTTTAATAATTAAAGTTCATTAGTAACAATTAAAACCAAAAAAAATTTTATTTGCTAAATATATTTGAAAAATATATGGAAAAGTGGATTCTATAAATAAATAAAAAAACCATTTGTAAAAACCATCGTGTATTAACCTTGCTTTCAACTCACCATTCTATTTCCATTCATTCCACTCATGATTTGGTAATAGCTAATGATTTTATTATAGCTAAGGATTTGGTTTGCTCACCATCAATCAAGTTTCAAGATCTTTTCAAAATGGTTTCAACCTTGTTGACATCAAGTTCAAGTAACAAATGTAGAAAAGGTGAGGATGATAGGTTTCATATGATTTCTCATCATTATGCATAAATACTTGATTATTTGGATGATGAGGTGCATTTTGCACAAATTCATGGTAGTACTTGCAAGAAGCTAGTTCAGAAAAGCTATACTTTCAGTCACATGGGTTCATTTTTAGTTTGGCATGGGAGAGAGTTTCCACCTTCATTGACTAGAGATAAATTGTACAAGAAATATGCATTGTACATGAAATCCTACAAGGAAGCAAAGGATTGGAAGAACAAAAGTACAAGGGAAGATATCATAGACAAAGAGTACAAGCATGGATGGAAAACTTTGGAAGATAAGATGAATCACATATGCTACTACTTTGATCACATGGATCTCACATTTGGAGGTCATGCAAATATTTCTCCTCTAATATTGGTGAGTATTAGTGTGAGTGTTCTTGAAAATATAGGTGATGGAGACAAGTGTCAAGTTCATATACTTGAGGTAGAGGGGGTCAACAAGACTCCAATGGAGCCTCATGTGAAGCCTCATGGAGAGAATGGAGGAAATTTTCAGTCCACCAATGAAGAAGAAGAGATTTTGAGTCTAGGGTAGAATATATGCCATTTGCATGGCATAAATTCTATGCCATGCCAAGTACCCAAGGATTAGATCCACACAATTTGAAGAGGAGAGTGGAGTAGAGCATGCAATGATTCTAAGACATATAAGAATGAGAACATGTGAAGATATTGCACCATCATTGAGAATAGGATTTAAGTATATACTATCAAGAGATGAAAATGAAAGACCAAAAGTGAGACCAAAAGAGGAAAAATGCATTTAAAGAAGGAGAGAGTGAATCCAATAAGAGAAGAAAGATTTCCAAAGTAAATTCAAAGAAAACTCCTTCTCTTGCTACTTTGTCACAAGATTAACAATCACATATTAAATGGAAAATTGAGTATGTAGACACTTGGGAGAATTGCAAGATAGCAAAGGTAAAAGCACAAAAAGTTGCAAAGATTGAGAAATAGAGATACCTTATAGAAGTAGAGAAGAAGAAGAATGAGGCAAAGCAAATATTTATGGATGATAACCATGAGATCAAGAGATCAAACTTGGAGAAGATTGAGTTATGGAGACAGTATGGTCTCCAAATTACATCTCTATCATTTCAACCTTGGTTTCTAGAGGTAGACGAACTATATGTATGAGTTCTAACTTTAGTAGCATTAATGCAAAAAGTCAATGAGAAAAATAGGAGAATGGAAGATCAGAGTGAAATATCACATTAGTATTCTCAAGTGGAGAAAAATCCAAATGATTAGCTTGAGCTTGGCTTGAGTATTTATAGATAACCTAAGTATAAGTCTCCCAATTAGCTTCCAGTGAAAGTTCCTTCTAAGAGCCACCTTACTTGGAGTGCAAGCTAAGGTAATTGTTTATTTGGCATACAAGCTAAGCTAACCTTCAACTTGGCATACAAGTCCCTCTACTCTTGGAAAGTTCATAGAAGCTTCTCACCAATAAGCTTCATGTGTGCTTCTAAAATATTCTACTCAAGCTTTCTTGATGCTTCTAGCACATTTTTAGGCTAGTTCTACTTCTTTTTGCTATATTTAGCTTAGACTCCTAACTCATTAGCTTCTACTAACTCATTTGCTAACTCCAAATTATTACAATTGGTGTATTTAGTGGAGGTGTACTAATGAAGATGGTGCTTCTATTAGTGGAGGTACTATTGCAAGAGGTGATATAATACCATGGTAGAGTTCTTCCAATGCTTGAGGTAGAACTACCAAGGAGTATTGTAATACCATTAGCTAGACATATTATCTAGAGGTGAAATTGGTTTGGTAATATCTAGAAGGATTTTATATATCATATCCTAAGTAGATTGGACAAAGGTGTCACCAAAAGAGTACTTCCACTCATGAAGCAAAGGCCGAAAACACCTTGAAAACTTCAATGTTAATTTTGGATGCTTAAACAAATGAATTAGGCCTCAAAATTGGATAGATTCCCCTCCCCTTTAGAAGTATAAGGCAGTACCTTCTCCCCCATGTCCATGTCATTGAGAGCTTTCCAATAGTACCTCACCCATGATGTTCTAAGCTTCACATAGGAAGATTCTCTAAAGATTCTCTCTGGTCAAACTTGTTTGACCAACTAGATAGGACGGGGATCAACATGTCACCCATCCATACAACTAATCTAAGGGTGGAGTTGCTGATAGGTCACCAATCCATATATTTGATCCAAAAGTAGAGTTCCCTTTGAGAGGATCCTCCTTGCTATATAATAAAGACAAGGTGCTCCTTTGGGGGGATTGGAGTATTGAGAGCTAAAGCCTAGTGTTTCTTCTCTTGTGTTTCTTTTTGGTGGATTCTCCTATCTTTGGAACATTCCAAGTATGGACTAACAAGCTAAAGAGTTTGCAAGAAGGTTCCAATAAAAAGTTAGAGAGGTCTTAATGCCAGACATACACTTGCATGAGATGGCTGATCAATTTCACTCAAGGAGTTATAGAGGCATATGCTATCCAATTTTGGTATGGGATATTTGATAGTGAGTTGTGATGTAAAGTATGTGATGATACATTGTTTCATTCTACTAAACCAAGTGGTGGTCTTTGGTTTGGTTGAGCGCATTAAGCTCAACATAGTGGAGGAAAGAATGGTGACATTTTGATTTGGTAGGGAGACTTCATCCATAGCTATTACTTCCTCTAGAGTGCAACAAAGTGCACCACACTATGTTGTCTTTTGAGGGCAGAGTGGATAGGTCTAATCTTACAGTGTGAGTGGAGGGCCTAGTGCACCTAGGTCCTTGCCTTTATTTTTTGGTCAACAATAGCCAATTAGTGTTAGTGTTAGTGTTGCTTATTGGACTTGTGGTGGATCTCATCACAAGAAAGAGTACACCTAGGGTAGTGGGCATGATACCTTTGGGATTTTTAGGTTGGTGGGACCTTTAAGGAAGATCTATATACCATCAAGGAAGGAAGATCAATATATCTATATACCATCCTTTAAGGAAGATCAATATGTTTTGGTTATTGTAGAATACTTCTCCAAGTGGATTGAGTTGGTGGCATTTTCTAACAGGTCAAGTTAAGGGACAAATTATTCATTCATAGATTGGGTTCTTAGTCATTTTGGTGCGCCAACCAAGGTCTTGATTGATCAAGGTATAGAGTTATTAGGAGAGTTTAAGTCTTGTGTGTCTTTAAGGCCTTGATCACCATACTACCTCTTCAGATCACCTTGAGGTAGATGGTTTTGTAGAGAAAGTAGTTCAAACAATAAAGAAAGGATTGCAGAAGTATGGTTTGTAGAGAGGCCACTTGGGAGATTGAGATTTCCAACTACCTTAGTTGGTCATGTGCTATTTGTTCAATAGGAAAACCTCCTTAGCATTTCTTTCTCTCCTTACTTTCTACTCTATGGTAAAGATCTAAATTTACTTCTAGCCATTCATTGTGATGCTATTGTAGTTTTGGACTTGGATGTGCAAATGCATGGGTGAGAGCATGTTCTCAATGTGCAAAGAACTTTTGGAGAGTGATGTCATTTGCCTTTGAGAACTTAGTGATTGCTCAACAAAGGATACCTTACGCTATGCTATTATTCAAGGAGGAGGTTATAGACCCTTGATCTATTGATTCATTTTGGTAAATATAATATAAATATAAATATAAATATAAATATAAATATAAATATAAAATATTGCACCAATGATATTTGATGTGAGTACTTGTTTTACTAACTTGAGTGTGCATGAGGTTTTGGCTTCTAGAGTACTCATGTTAGAAGGACATGATGGTGTTATTTGGAAGTATCATGTATGAACTTGTGTACCATGCCACCTCTCAAACATTGATGGCGCTATGGACCCAAGCCTGGGAATTGTATGTGCAAGCTTGTAATGTATGTTATATGGCTCTTCTAGTAAAATTGCTATTATTTTAGTGTGTGATAGTTGTTCAAGAGGATGACATATGACATGTTTGACTCCACTCATGGTGGTTCCTCAAGGACAATGGCTATGTCCTTGATGTGCTTGACCTATAGCTAGTTTGTTCCTTATGTGGTATAGATTGCAAACATACAACTAACGATGGAGCTTGATAGCACCAAGCCTCTTGATCTTTGCACACCATAGGACATATTAAATACTTGGATAAATGGCTATCTAGAGTAAAAAGAACCTAATTACCAAGTAGGGAAGCAATTAAGGCACTTTAGATTTCATGTGTGACTTTCTATATGAGTTGTGCTTCTATAGTGCATGATGTTGATAGCAATGTATATACACATGATACTTCCTATAGGAGATCCACTATGGTAGATTGTTCTTCCATGAGCCTACACATCATGCGCAATTGTGGGGCTTGCACCATGGCTTTCTCAATTGGCATGGGTCCTTATTCATCATAAAATAAATCTTGGTGAAATAAAATAGTTTGGAAAATTCTTATGCACTATTACTTCCTTAAGGAGATTGTCAAATGTCATGATGAACTTCTATGCACTATTACCTCTTGAACCCTACTTTAATCAGATTGTCAAATGTCAAAAGTTAAAGTATAGTTTCAAAATTTATTAAGTACTTAGTAGTTGGTGAGAGTGGTACTTGTAACAATGTTGATATAGGTAGAAATCTCTTCATATCTATTTACATATAGTATAATGATACATGAAAGAGAATCAAGTGCAAGTCAAATCTGACTAAATGAATGTAAATTGACTATGAGCTGATATAAGTCCAACACAAGAACTTAAACAGAAAGAATTTGGATACAAATGTCCTAACATTTTTGGTTAAACTCACATGATTCCACTTTCTGTTTTACATTTAGATTTTATATTTGGACTATAATAGATTCCATATTAGAGGGATTTATGCACAAAACTGAGGAGCAGTATTGATAGTTTATCTATGTTTTTGTATGAGATTTTGCAGTATTGCCATTGAGCTACAAAACAAATTTTGATTGGTCTTGTTGACGGTGATAGCTCTTGGTCTTGGTTGGATAAATTAGTATATAGTAGTTGGCTTTTGGAAGCTATTGGATATATTACTATTGAGCAAAGGTCTTGTTGCAATATACTCAACTTAATATGTAATATAGTATGAATGAAAGCAATGAATTAGTTGTTTTCAAGTATGATAGAATAAATTGCAAGTATAGCAAAAATGAATGAGTTGTTCTCAAGTATGATAGTGTAAATTGCAAGTATCAATGAAAATTATCATAGTTTTCCATCAGAAAACTGAAGTCCAAAGAGCAATCAAGGAACAACTTTATAGTGGTGGTATTTTTGTGATAGACATGCATTTGTTATAGTAATTATCTTACTTCTTATGAGTAGTCTAGGGTTGCTTCTCATCTTAAATCTTGCATCTTGGGAAAATAGAAGTGGAAGAGCGCTAGCTCAACTATTTTATAATGGTCATCTTGGTCTAGAACTACAGTTTTTATAGGTGGGGGGGGGGGGGGTTCAGTAGTGTTAGTTACTTCTTATCATAAAACTTGCTTCTCGGGAAAATACAAATGAAATGAACTATACATCTCCATTATATCATTTAACTAACTAGATCCTATAATTTTATGGGATAAATAATATGCAATATATCATTTAAATAACTAGATCATATAATTGTGGGAATAAATAATAATAATAATACACATGGTGCAAAAGTAAGAGTGTATAGATGTATATATAAATAAAAAAAATGAGTGTATTTGTTCCAAAGGAAAACAAGTAATAAATTATGTATGGAGATGTTGAATTACATTCTCAAGGTGCTTGTAGAGGATCCTATGTAGAAAGAAAGGACTATATGTCCAAATCCATTCTCTCTCTCTATAGGATTCATAATGTGCTCACTAAAACACTATGCTAAACTATCAAAAGGGTCCATATTGTAATGTCTAAAACAATCAAAGGTCCATTCCTTGTCTAGAAACATAATATCGGGCTGTGTGCTAGCTTTGAATCTATCTAGAGGAGCTACAAGGAGATCTTATGATGAGATGTGAGAGGTCTTAGGTATAAACTCAAGAGAAAATCTAACCAGATGTATAGCCCCAGGAAAATGGTTCCTACAATAAGGAATAACATCATTATCAACTTTCAGTATATCTCTTATAGATAAACCTAAGGATGTAAATGTACTATAAGGTCTAACCATGTAACCTTGGTACTTGTCAAACAAATCATCCCTCTCACCAAGGCATATCTTCTCCATGCCCTTGTATGTACTATGTTGAGTAGAAAACCAAAATCCCACATTGAACTTAATAGCTACTCAACCTCCCCCTAGGGGCCAGTAGTCCAAACTATAACCTCAAAGTGTGTCAAGCAACACTTCATAAACTCTCTAACTCCAGACTAGGAAATATACAACAAAGCCTTTTGCCTTTTGTTTGAGACACTTGCTTTCCGTTAAGTTGCCTTCTGTTTGGGACATTGCCTGCCTTCTACCTTTCATTCAAAACCTGATCTACCTTTGCTCTATGACTATACAGTTCCTCTCTCCCAAAAACTACCAAATAGTATTCTTTCAAGCACAAACCTCTTAGAATGATTTCTTCTAAACAACACTTCCACACCTGTTAATACTATTGCATGAAACAACTTGAAACAACTCACATCACACCTTTTAAAATATCTTCTTATGAAATCAGTAAAAATCTTATCTTATCTTATCTTAAAATATCTTCTCCTCAACATTTTGCCTTCTTTCTTGAACTTATATGCATTCTTTCTAGGAATGAATTATATGGATTCTTTCTGACTTATATACATATATAAATTTTCCTATCTTTCTCAAACTTATTATTTACTCATTATTGTTGCTTGTATAGTTCTATACAATGTGCCGCTATGTTTGATCAATGGGCAAATTCAAAATAGGCTCTGCATCTCAACCAGTAATCTGTGTCAAAAGAAGCTTGCAATCTTCTCTTCGTCATACTTTTCTTACCACACAACTTATCTTGTAGCATGTTTATTGCAAGATATTGTCCAGATTTATTTTGTTTGTGATGTCTCATATACGTCTTGAACAAAGAAAGTCATGTCACTAATAAGTATTCTCTTCCAAGTGGAGGACATTAACCTGGTCTCATGTGTGGATATATTTGTGCTTGAACACCATCTAATTGTATGCTAGAGTCAACTTATTGTGTATTTTTGAGTCTTTCTAGAGTATTGTTTTCTTGGTTTCGACTTGCCTTGGTATGTAACATGTGTGATTTGTCTCTCTTGGACCTGTTTAGGATATACAACTAGCGTCAACCATTCATTTTTCGAATTGGAGCTCTACCTTCTTTCCTTATTCAGCCAAGGAATTGGGAAATCTAGGTAATGAACCCAAATTGGAAAGCTTAGCTAGTGAGCTTAAACTGCTAACCGTTTTGAGTTGTATTGAAAACCGTTCAACAAAACTATGTTTGTTGATTCAAGCAAGTAGTCAATGGAATAAACTAAGGGTCCAAATTGGACTACACTTGCTATTGAAACCTTTGTCCTTTGGCATCTTTAGCAATTCTTCTCCTATATTTAGATTTTGACCCTAAGTTCCTTACCTTTTGCATACAAACCCATATAAATTTGCCGAAAAGTCATACACATATAAATTTTCATATCTTTGAAAATTTTCCATCTTTCTCTAGCATATCTCCCGAGCTCTTTGATATAAATATAAATATAAATATGAAGAAGAGATCCAAAATGTTTGTCTAACATCTCTATATCTATATATTTGTATTTAAAATACATCTCTCTATGAACTTTGTGTTTACTATAACTCCATATCATTCCTTCCATATATTTCATTCCATAGGACAACAGCAATACTTGCTAGCAAGAAAGTTGGCACATTACAAGTTCATTGCTCCATGAGCGATAAACAGAAAAAGATCTATAGAACAAGTATAAATCTTTATGGAATAAAGAATATTGTAATACTTTAGTATAACAAGCATTCGATCTAAGCTCTAAGATAATTTGCTCTCATATGCAATATTTATTCCTTAAAAAAGTACTTCCATAGTGATATTTTTGTTAGGAGGTAAGTGTGTGACAATGATATCTATAAATATGCATAAACTTCAACCACTCTCACACTCTAAATATTATTATAATCTTTCCAACAATAAGCAATAACAAATCATCTTTTGATAAGATCACAAATATGCCTACATGAAAATACCAACACCTTTAAATTGTAATATCAAATCTTAGGTCCAACAACTTGCCTATTTGGTAGTTGAGTGAAAGGCAATGATGCATAATTTCATTTCTTGTCTCCTCATTATGTTCTTTGTGGGACTCAAATGCACTCCTAGGTCTGATTCTAAATCTTTTAAGAAATTCACGATCTTCTTCTTCCCATATATCATATATGATTGATCGGGAAATTATGAAAAAATATATAAAAATTAACCCATGGTAAATAAATATGAATACTTGGATGTGTCATTTAATTACACTCTAGTCTCTCTAAGCAAGTGCTATCTTGCCTTCAAGACTCCTATGCAGTGCTCATTTAGGACTTGGGTTTGAGCTACACATCTATTGAAATCAACTTTGTCTTGGGAATGCACTTGTTTGAAAGATGAAACAAGATGACACACTGGCGGATTCCATGAATTCCCTTATAAATATTGTTGGTGCTCAAACAATGTACCATTCCCTCTCCTGTTCAGATCGTTCCAAATTGGTGATTGTCGTAAGGAAGCCATATCACGATCTCAACATCCTTGTATACACCAAAACACACACCACTTCATTAATGGGTCTTACAAAACTTACAACACTAACTTTCAACACTAGAAAGGACATCTCACCGAACTTTGAAAAGTGCATCTCACAATATTATAGAAACTCAAAAATCTACTCCATTCTCCATTAAACCTTACCTCCAAAAACATGGGTTATTCTCCTTTAATTGTCACAAACAATTTGTCTATATATGGTTCAACTCTCAATTTTGAGCCTCATGAAAGAAAGGAAAAACTTATGAACGTCTAACCAATTTACGCAATGTGGATAGGGTAAACTCAACAATGCTCAAAGGCTAACTCTTGGAACTCTTGAACAAAGGGCTGAACTAGGTCGAACCCTTGAACTCCAGGAAAGAGGCTGAAGGCCCGAGCTCTCTCAAGCTCTATACTTCCGATACAACGAGAGGGAAATGAGAAGTGAACTCTTGAAGGCTGAACTCCTAAGCTCAGGATGGGCTGAAGCTTCCCAGAATGTGAAGAGGATGACCCAACCAACGAGAGGTGAACTCTAGAAGGCTGAACTCCCGATCTCGTGATGGGCGAAAGAAAGCCTCTCAAACTGTGAAGAAGACATCCTGAAGCAGGCGAGAGGTGTGAAGCGGTAGAGGAAATGCTAAATTTCAAATCTGAGATTAAGCTTTGGCAAGTTTGATGTTTGCGCGAGATGAATCAACTTAGAAGGCGACGCGGAAGTGGAGTGATAAGAGAAATTTTTTGGTTTTGAAGAATATATATAATAGTCTTCTTTATATAGTTTTTAAATTGATATTTAAACTAAAAGTGATATACAATACATAATTTTTAATTTTACTAATATACTGTGAATATATTTATCATTTATTTTATCTTAAATGGTAAGTATAATAATGTTTAGTTGAGAATGTTTTATTTTACATATTTAAATTTATAATTTTAAAATTTTTCATTTTATTCCAAGAAAACTGGATCAGAATTTATTTTCATTTTTTAAACTATAAATTTTACTGAAATAGATTGATGGTTTTAGTATGTTCTACACTTTAGTAAGAGTACACTTGTGTTCTTGCTCTAAAAAGTGTGCAAGCTCTCAGATTCTAGCTTAACCTTGTATTAGTGTATATTGACTCACATCAATTACTTTCTTTACACTAACGAAACTTTATTTCAGTTTAGTCCACCTATTTATTCACTTGTGACTTTGATATTAACTTAAATATAATAAGTATCCACATGATTTATTGTACTTTTAGAGTATGATACCCATTATACCATTAGATATATAACATTTATGATTATACAAAAGAGTGGATATTTCATTTGGGCAGAGCATTGGTATGCATGCAAAAGACATAAGTCAATATAGACTTGTATATGATCCAAGATAAGATTAGGTGATAAAAGTGAATGTTATAGTTATGGGTCCTATATGAGATGTAGTTTTGGGGGTGATTGCACATTCTCTAGATGAGTAGCAAGTAGAGATGTTGTAACCAAGGTCTCTTAATATAAGTGTCTGATTTCTCAAATTTATTTTAGAGGAGCTCATTACTCATCCTTTCCCGTGGGCAATAAGTTGAGTGGGAATATCCTATGTATCCAAAATATAGAGGTATCCAAGTATAGAGGTATACAGCTAGGTTAACTCTTTGTTCCTTTAGCCTTGGGATTATATGGAAACCACATTTGACCCCTTTGTTATGAATTACGTGAAAGCTTAGATAATGGATATTAGTTGATATAATATCACTTTCCCTTTCTTATTTTGTAGTATATTATTCTTTAGAGATCGATGGAAAAGCAATCAATAAGATTGCAATCCCACTACAAAATGGGCTTTCAGATACTCCGGTGGTAGTAGGTAGATCATTTGACTTATACATATAACAATCGGATAGATTTCTTATTTGATACTCTTAGAACTCAGCGCCAATTTATCTCGTAAGTTGCATACTTCTCTGGTTCGATGGGGGATATGTTTTCCCTTCTCAATCTTATCCTACGTGTGTATCGCTTTCTCTCAATGTATGGCATCAACAAAAAATTGAGATGATGCCTCAAGAAAGGGAAGAAGTTGGCTGAAGCAATGAGCTCCTACATTTAGGTACTTCCACGCACCTGCTCTCTGGTGTAATGCTGCCTTTATCAGTTTCTGTTCTCTGCTTGTGTGGTTCCGTGTTCCAAGGATTGACAAAGAAAGCTTTCCCTTGCCTCAATTCCTAGCGATCGCCCAACATTATGTCAGGCTTGAAAAGCCAAGTACGATCTTGCTGATGCATGTACTGTAATAGATAGTCGTTGGGTACTCTTAAAGAACTCAAGGTTGCCTTGAAAGATTAGAGGGAAGGTACCAATGGTGGTCGTTCTTCTCTCCATCTCCACCATTACTCAGTCTGTAGCATAGATAGTGCCGCATAGGGACGAGAAGGAAGCTTTCATGAGAACCGAAGACCCACGGCCATCTAGGAATGCTCCTCATAAAGAGATAATAAGGTGACAGTTCCTCGATTAACTGCAGGGAGAGGGGGAGAACCGACAACTCTTCAACTCAAGTGGATTCCATCTGTCGCTTGCTAATGAACGACCTTCAGGTCGTCAGGTACGAGATGTTCATATTTCATAATTCTCGTAGGCATGCGGATCAGGTAATAGTCAAGCTGCAACAGTTTGTACTCTGAATGCGCATAACGATATACCACCCGCCTCTGGGTGAAATGCCATCTAAACTCTTGCATACGAACTTATAAAATTCGGCTCTTAAAAAGTAAAGCTAACCGTATTTCAAATTCTCCTCGTTCACAAAAGTACATGACACCATCTGTTGCCTGATACATCACAAGACTTTCCTGGATGGTGGAAGTTTAAGACCGACCACCTTCAGAGTTCACAGCTCCAGGGTCCCGACTTAAGTTGATATCATATTCTCCCTGTTCAAGTCCCGGATGACTTGCTTCAAATCTTATTGAATCCAAACATTCTTTCTTCAGCGTATCTTTTCAACCCAGACTCCGATTGTGGCAAACACCAGTTCAATCATGAAACTTCTTGCACTCTTGGTCCAAGGTTCCCTTCCAGTTTAAACTCTGTCACCAGCTTCGCCCACGATGTGCGCTGAATACATCTTGGAAACAAACAACTTTTATTCGTCGAAATACATCAGTTTTCATTTCATGGACTGAGTATTAATCATGTGGACGCACAGTATCCCGAACTTGTCAAAACTAGTTTAGGAAGACATAAGAAGTTTGCAGATTAGCACCAAGAGTCCATTTATTCCAACCATTGACCAGTTAGCCGACTTCTCTGTTGGAAAACTACGAGACGAGCCACTTGACAAAGAAAAACTTTCGCCATCACGGCCTGGTCTGTCACTGGACTGGACTGGACTGGACTGGACATTGCTCAGCAAGGACGGACCTGTCCGGACTCGATTGTACCACGCGATAGATAATACTGTACTCCCCACAGATAGATGTCGTGAACGTACTTGCCTCAGGAAGACAGCGGAACAAATAATGAACCTGCAACTGACATGATGAGGGATTCGACCCTCACAGAATAAGGTGGAGAGGAACTCAAGCCGGTAGAAGTATGGTTCAGTCATGTTGCTACGGGTGTCAAGGGCAAGTTGTGTACATTGTTTCTCGCAATTTTTGTTACTCTCTACTCCTACCATATCTGGCATCAACTACGCTGAAGTCAAGCTCCTGCATAAGCCACCAAGCAGATGTTCAATCATTGGAGCATGCGCTTGTAGAAACGAGTACATGCAAGTTATGAGACGACAACGAACAGCTCAGGAACGATGTATGAATGCGAAAGTCTGAGGCTCTCGGATTTCAGTCGTAGATCTTGCGAAAAGATATCTTGCTCGCGACCTATCTCCAATCTATCCAATCTCGGTGCAAATGAAGTTCTAAAATTAAAAATATGAAATTAGAGTTGTCATTTTCAGGGTAGGAGTTTTACTTCGAAACATTATTCTGTAATTTGTTCAAATCATTAATTCGTACCGTTGCTTGATGTATCTGATTCAGTAGTAATTGACCATTCTACAGTTGCTTGAATGGTCACAAGTCAAATCACAACGTGTTCACAGAGTACAGTTACTAAAAGTTGCTCCTTGGATTCAGAGTCAGATTTGAAATTGTTGAGTTGTCCAAGGCTTTGAGTATCGCGTACGAAGCATCACCAGACATAAATTGCCTGGCATTAACTCTCTCTCCCTGACTTGCTTTCACTTACTATATTATCCCGGGATCAAAAACATAAATCAAATCATCCACGAAGCTCCACCGTATAGCTTGAACGACTGAAGATTTTAGAACTCTAGGGTTGAATTCTTGGTGTTCTATCTATTTGGCCCGTTTTGTCAACTAAGCAGAGAATTTTGTTGAACGATGGAAGATTTTTGAACTCTAGGGTTGAGTTCTTGGTGGTTTCCAGTTTGTTTGGCCTGTTCTGTGAACTATACAAAGAATTTTGTTGATAGGAACCGTACACAGAAGTCAAACCCCGTTCTGTGCAGCGGAGACATTGCACTGTGGCTCCATAACACCAGAAGTGTTAAAATCTTGCTGGTCAACTGCTCAGAAATGAAATTGCAATGCATTGATTCGTACGGTGATGGAAAGGGCTCGGCTTACGGATTGAAACTTTAGTACGTTCCGGGCTATGGGTCTGGATTGCTACTCATTCAACAACTTCAGGGTCTCGTGCTGGACGGTAAAGGTGAACCAGTTGCCATTACTATTTTTCTGCTTGGTGTTGCAAGGGCAACTTTATTACAAGGTGAGAGGTGAGAGGCTGAGCGACACCACGTCTTGTGAGGCTAAAGAGGTGACGGATAAGAATCGCAGGAGAAACATCTGACAAGTAAGTAGCTGGCAAGTGAGACATGAGAAAGAATGAGGTGCGAGCACCAACTTGAGCTTAAACCTTGAAGGAGTTCGAAAACATGGCCGAGAGCTTTCAGGAACCAAAACTCTTAGGACCAATGGTATTCTCAAAAACGAGAAAGTGAGTTTGCAAATATGCACACAGAACTTGGAGACACAGGTAGCTCATGACAAAGATTTCAGGAGGGAAGGATGAGTTTCGTGTCTCTAAAGAAAGGAAAATCGATCCGGACAATGTCATAAATTGAGATCCTTACATTTTCCCAGGAGTTAAAAGGGTGGCCCATGATGCAGCTAAATTTTCAGAAACTGCATATATACCGAAGCAAGCACCGACAAGTAGGCCTCCGCGACGTCCACCAGCACTTATTCCGAGCGTTACATGGTCCTCGGGGATAACTTTTAAATGATAGGAATCTTGAGCTAATAATGTGCTTCATCAAACCTTGTCAAAAAAATATACACATGCGAAAGGTACTATGCATGCTTCAAGACAGCTTGTCAATTTTTGTGCACTCTGGATGCTGAACATCAAGGCTGGTGTTTCCGTGGCGATCATCCCCTGATCGAGCTACTCAGCAGGCTAAGGGGTGCATAAACTACGAAGCAAGTAGGATTTTGATCTGACCTGACCTGGTAAGTGTAAGCACCAGCACACCTGTACATACAGAAAGGATTCGGAACTACACAATACAACCACCAACATCCTAAACATCCAACTTCTCGAGTACAGCATCCACGACTTCCTGCGTGGAACTTAAACCCCCAAGATCCTTAGTACGGTACTTCCCTTCTGCAACGACACCCATAACAGCTTGCTCTAGCTTATCGGCAAAAGCTGGGAACTGAAGATGGCGCAAGAGCATAGCTGATGAGAGCAATATTGCTGTAGGATTTGCAGTCTTCTGAAGCACTAGTTTTTCATTTCCCACGTTTCCGGCTGAAGCTCCCTGTTCGAAAATTGCATGCTCAGCTCCGACATTTCCTGCCATATGATTTCAAGCCTGAATTTAGAGAGCCATAAGATTCGATAGACAACCAGCTCAAAAGCAGACTTGCATCGTGAAAACGAAGAATTGAATTTAAAGGACAAGGCAGGCAAACAATCACTGGATAAGAACAGTACCCATCCAGAATGGTCGAACCGGCTACTTAGTTATTTTCCGTCAAGATCTTGGGGCTTCAGGCTAGATTAAAACTCAATTCTTTCCTTGATTGTTTGCCGCTCAAAAACGTAGCCAGAAAGCAATACTCAATCCAAAGGGATTTAAGTGGGTGGGTAGCAAGCGAAAGCAAAGAAAGAGAACTAACCTCCAGGCATCACTCCAGTACCGCCTGCGATACCAGCAGCGGTGTTTGCCACTAGAGTTCCATACAGATTCGGTGTAACCTGAAGAACCACCGTACGCGTTATAAGAGAATTACCATCACCACGAGGAATGCTGCCCACTCCAGAATCTTGAGCAAGAGTACAGCAATGAACCGTTATGACAGCCGAACTTATGGAGACAGTAGACTCAGAGAATGATGTGGATCTGACAAGAGGTAGCAGGCAATAAGGAAGCGCAGACTTACAAACGTGCTAACTACTAGGAAATATGTATTTGGTCCACCGAGGTAGCCATGAACTACAACTTGGTTAAGACACCAATTAAGGCAGGCCCATTCAAAATCAGCTCCAACTGGATCTACCAGAGAGAATGATATCCGTAGATTCACAAAATTGATGGACCCGATGAAAGAAGGCAAGACCAGGCTAGTTAGAAACAAGTAAGGAAACATGCACTTCAAGTAAGGCAACATGAAGTGTGCTTCTTATGTCAGCGTTGCAGAATGACAAGATTGTCTAATACGCACCATGACATCAAACTGTTGAGGCTTCGAAACCAGCTGCATGCAGCAGTTGTCAACGATAACTTCATTGTAGTTGACACTTGGGTACTTCTTCGCAATTTCCCGGCATGATTCCAGAAAAAGTCCATCGGCAAGCTTCATAATGTTGGCCTTGTGGACAGCAGTAACCGTTTTCCTACCATTGAGATAGGCGTACTCAAATGCGTACTTCGCAATTCGCTCCGAGCAAAACTTCGTGATCACCTATTGGTTACCAATGAGTCAGTTGAAATACAAGGACTAGTTTTCATATTAGAGGAAAGAAATACAATGATTGGGACAAACAGGACACTCTATAGGGACTTCTCGAAGACGAGAAGTTGTAAGTGGATTTTGACTTTTTCTCCTTGCTGAAGCATATGACGCCTACCGTCGGGTATAGTTTCCATCTCAAGGAAAACGTGATAGAAGGATTCAACATGAAAGCCATGCGTTCACAAGGATCGAGAGGACAAGTGATTGGCTTGTGAAGATGGGCCTACAGACGCGACCCATCTGTACGAGGCAACTCAAGAGATACTACGAAAATAGCGCAATTTGAAGCATTTATGAACTCTGCTCTTCCAGAGAACCAACTTCAGCTGTACTGGACCCTTAAAATTAAGATGAAAATATAAGATGCATTCTAAAGGACGATCACAAAGATGAGACGCTTCATTTGCATTCATCCACTCCCTCTGTTCCTCTTCATAATACTTCTAAAGGAAAGTGACAATACCGCCTTCAAGCATCTGAAACAAGTTCGAAAGAAGATTTGTTGCTGCTTGCAGTTCATGACTGTTATGGGTTTTCAGTTTTTAGCATGCTTAGTACTAAGCCTTTTCTGGAAGGATAATCTGAATTCGTTCAGGCTACTATTCCAACGCATTCGCTCAAGAAGGTTTCGAATATATTTCAATCGACAACCCAAAAGGATCGTTCGAGTAGATGTGTCAAACAGTATAAATGGATTGACGGGATAAACTGACTACAGTAGTTTACGCTTCTATCTCCTGTTGGTAATATGCAGTCTCGTACTTCAGGACTCACGTTTGGGGTTCAAAACGGTCTGTAAAACTGCTACAAAAGTTGAAGCTTAAAACAAATCTCCTTGCTTCTTACGTGAGAAGGCGTCTGCGCATTATCTGATGCAGCAAAAAAAGTTACACAATGGATGAAAACCTGAACTCTTGACCGCGCTGCCAAGAGTGTGGATGTTCCAATGGGTCCTCGGATTGGCTAGCCTTCCGAAAATAGATGGCATTGCCTGCTCTGAGGATGGATTCCAGGTTTTTTTCAACGGTGACAAAGTAGACCCAAACATTCTAACAAAAATGGAATCCGATTGTAGGTCGCCTTCTCAACGAGAGCAAGAGAAAAACAAGTAAGAAATGCAAAGCCGGCGATCTTTACCAAAACCAAGGAAGAGATTCGAAATTGGGAAACCTGGAAAATGAAAAGACTGCTTGGCAGGAACCATACATACCTTAAGGCTCTCAACGACTCCGGGAACGACCTCGTGCTCCAATCCCGAGTACTCTCCCTCGGTGTTCTCCCGAATAACCACAATGTTTACATTGTCATGACGTGTCTTGAGTCCAGGCAGATTGAAGCAGTGCACCAAAGAAGCAAACAAATCCAATTCCTTCCTCAATTGCACGTTAAGAGAACTCACTCCTCCTCCCACTGGTGTGGCCAATCCACCCTTGAGGCATACTTTATTTTTCTTAATAGAATCAATAACCTCCTGAGGCACCTTGTCCATTTTGCCTGATACTTCGTAGGTCTCAAAATACACTGGGGCGTGCATTGCCTTCATGACCTGAACCACTGCTCCAGTTACCAGTGGCCCTATCCCATCACCTGGAAGGAGTGTCACAGCCCTCGGTGCCCCGTCCCCAGGCCTGGGCATGTACGTGATGGAGCGCGTCTGTTGCCCATTTTTCAGGCATTGCCCATCGATCTGCTGCGGGGATTGTCCTCCCAAAACCTGGTAAGCAGATCTGAGCTGCGACCATTGACGAGTAAGAGAACCAACCCTGAGCTTAGCCATAATTAACCCTTCACACCTCCCTGGGCTGCGCACTACTTACTACCTAGCAGCAGCAGCAGCGGCAGCAGCAGCAACAACAACAACAATAAAATTCTCCTCTCCTCTTCCAATGATCTTAAATTTCGCAATTACTGCTCATGGCTCCCTCCCCCTCGTTCCTGGCGCTGCTGCTCCTGCTGCTAATTATAATTCACCTCGGCGATTCAAATTCCAGACAGTGAAATCAATCGTAAAGAATGATTTGCAGAGATCCGATCTATCTTCCCCACCGTAATTGCGGATGTCTGTCTGTCTGTCAATCACGAGAGAGAGAGAGAGACAGAGATAGAAACGTGAAGTGCAGGCAGAAGAGACACCACTGGAGATAGGCAAACTTTACCACCACTTGACAGAAGAAGAATTAGGTTGGTGGGTGGTGCTGCACACACACATACACACGGTACTGCTATGCTCTGTGTTTTTGTGTGCAGTAGTTGACACAGAGAGAGAGGGCTACAGGGAGGGAGGGAGGAGGGTCGTAACAAACGGACTTTCTCCTCTTCCTTCGGATCTGCTGTTTACGACATGCCTTGTAAAAACCGCAGAGAGACAACCAAAGCATGGACGGATGGATGAATGGATGGATGGATTGCTACGACTCACTACAGTTTACATCTACATCTGGTGCACTTGAATGCCTTCATGGAAAGAAACCGTCGTCTATCAATCTGTTGTCGTCACCAGTAGTAGTAGTAGCAGCGTTGATGTTATAGATATGTATGAACTCTCCTGATTGCAATGAGAGAAAGGCGACCGCGTAGGAAAAATGAAGGATGGGAAGACCCCATCAAGTGGGTCACTGCAATGTGGGTCACTGAGTTCTGTAGGTAGTTAGCCTATGGGTTTCCATCCATCACCCTAATCGGGTCCAATGACGACGGAGAAAGCTAGTTTACGCTTCTCTTGTTTCCCAAAAGCCACCTTCTGTCCATGGTCGTTGACAAGCAAGGACAAAATCCTCGCAATTGACCTCTCCTTGTACGTAGGAGTTCCTCAACTTTCTTTTTGCTTGTGGGTTGGTTAGTTTTGGGCTTGAATCGCTCATGTACATCTATTTCACATTAGCATGTTCATGTGGCCCTCAATGAATTTAGTTGGACTTTAGCTCCGAGAAAGAAACCCATACAATTCGTTTGATGTGAGTTTGATGATGTTGTATGAGTAAATAGATCATCGTATTTATAAGAGTGGATATGAAAGGGTTCTTTCCTCTTTACAAGATTGAAGAGCAACGAGATTGAGAAAGTAAAAGGAAGAAGGGAGTAACTTTATAAGTATTGACAGAGGTGCCTCTACAACTTGTTTTTGCTGCTGCTGCTGGGGTTGAAAACTTCAGACAAGCGATGAGTGCTGGCAGGTGAACACAGTCTTTTGAGTCTGCTGGCCGGCACAATTCTGAACAAAGCGGTATATTTTGTCCGCCCCGATCACAGGGGGGTACTCTCCATTCGGATAGGGAGGTTTGACGTCGTGGGTGGCAGTGAGGAACTGATGGAACGTAGCTCCGTTGAGAAGCAAATCGCCTCTCGATTCGATTCTGGCACTCATATCGAACGAGCCAGCTGCTGCTCCTGGGTGCCAAGGAGTCACTTCTCTGATCTTGCCAGGCATGAAAACGTTGTTCTCCGTCCTCACTCGAGCATTCACTCGAGCTCCGATGGCGTAGTACCCCCAATTGGTGTATAGGTTGTTCACCACATGACACCATCCCCACCTACAGAAGAATAAAGAAAGGATTCCAGTCACCGATTCTTGTTAAGTCAGCAGTCTTTTGGTGCATCAAAGCGAACGAAATGGTCTAGATGACTGATTCTCTGCGCTAATCGAGACTAAATATGCTTTTCAATCACGTTCAAAGTTGAGCCCAAATTGATTAAGCTAACTAGTCAATACTAAAGACCAGAAAAGCGAGTGTAGAGACCAATATTCTTCGAATACAAGACTAGTTGCCATTGCTGAAGTCATCAGACCCAGATTAAGTAGTATGTTTGGTGAAGCAGCCATATATTTTCTACCGTAAGAATAGTTAAGGCAAATCATTGTAGATGACCGACAAGAGATGCTTGTTGTGAACACGATTATTTCATCTGGAATAAAGACCAGACTAACTGCTGTAGTTTCCATCTTGAGGGAAGAACTCTAACCCACTGTACACATTGAAGGACGGAAGCTGCAATCATGGGTGAGGTACACACCGGCAGTGGGGCATTCGCTGCATGGAGTCGATAAAATGATTACGAAACACAGTGACTCGCAACTCCCTGTCCTGCTCGTCATGATCGGAAGCGCCTAACAGCATGTTGAAATTATGGTTTTGCAGCCTACAATTGGAGATGGTCACATCGCTCGATCCTTGCAGCACACTTACCAAACCGAGATCCCCCCCAAACGAGGTCAAATGATCGACCCAAACTTTCGAGGAGCCCGAGAAGATGTGGACCGTATCTCCACCTCGCACTGTGTTTATACCGAAATTCTCCAGAATCACCTGCTTCGCACCACCGACCACCATGCTGTGCTTCTGCAGAGTTATATTGAAGCCACGGCCATCGACTGTGGTGTGGCTGTGAACCCACATCATGCCTCGGAGTTCGATTACCATGTCCCTGGAGAAGGTGATCCAAGCTCCCCCTGGATGAGTTTTTGCAAGATTCAGCCCGTATCTCAAAGTTCCAGGGGGTGGATTCTCTGGAACATCGTCGTCTCTTGTGACTGTGTAATCCAATCCGTGGTATCCTCCAACCACACCCTTAGCGAATCCAATCGAGCAACTCACTAGGCCACGGCCTCTGGCACATGCTGCATACTGGCATGTGGTTCCATCAACCAGATTTGAAGGACATGTTATCTGTGGCAGCCCATCAGTACCTGCAGACAGACAGAAATCAACACAGATTGAAGACTTGGTGAAGCTCGTATTTGTGTTCAGGACTAAGCTGTATGACACTCAGATGAGGATGAAACTTGAACCTTCGTGAACATACAACAAGGAAAGGCGACTAATCCCAGATCTGTGTGAGAAGCATCATGCTGGTCCAAATAAGTTTGTTCTGTTTCACCACTTTGTCCACCTGAGAATCACCACTAGAAGATGAAGGAAAGTAAATCTGCAATGTCTTTGTCAAGAGATAGATTAAACCTGCATTGTCGACTTGGTGACTGAATGACCGGGTATAGTTTTCCAATGCTTCGCTGAAGTCAAAACTACCAGTCCAGACTACGCTATCGTCAAAGGGCAGATAGGCTTCCACTTCCTCGAGCTCTCGATCTGCTCGTGATGTCAGGCGAAAGAGAGCTGCAGGCATTGGAGACTGGAACAACACACAACGAACCATGAAGATCAAACACTAATATATACTAAAGTTCATCCAACTTGGAAGCATAAGATTCGCAACTAATGAGCACATAAACAAGGTGGAGTTGGAGCTGGTGTTTCTGCTTCTCGTATAGCCGATTACAATCGGGTGAATTTGGGCTTTGATCCCTTAGGATTGGACAAAGTCCAATCCTAAGGAATTCCAGTTCACTTATAATGACTAATGGGCTTCAAGGAAAAGATGTTGAGATTGCTAGAACCCCAAAAGAGGAGCACGACATGACCAGCAGATACCTCGTTCGCATGCTTGTCCGCTAACCACAAAAGAGTACATGATTTGAGGGGGAATGCAGATTAGCTTTACCTTAACGCTAGTTCGACGAAGAAGTTCTTGGCACTTGGTAGTAGAGTTCCTTGCAGCAGCCACTTTCTGTCTAGCCACCTGCAGTTGGTTGGACGATATTAAGAGTTGGGCATCGTTTGCACCAGAGATTGCAGCTGCTAATCCCGAGCCACAACCTTTGCAGATCACTGGCGCTTTCTGTGCCTTCTCCAAGGCTGTGATCACAGCATCCAGTTTTTGAAGCATGATCGTTGATGGATCTATTGCCTGATCTGCCGTTCCCACGATCATCAGCAATGCAAAACCTATACTAAATACTAAGAACTTCATTGAGGTCTTGGGTTTGCATACTTGGAACTTCATGCTCATTAATGTCTCAGTCTTCCTTTCAACAAGTTTTTCTTGCAACAGGATTTTGCTGAACCTCTTCTGTCTGGATGACCTCAGAATGGCATAACGAGTGGAAAATTGTGGTCCTCTTTAGGCAACGAGAAGCAGAACGGCTAGAGCCTTGAGACGATCCAGCCACCTAGCCAAGGCAGGAAAAGCTCTTGGTAGACGGTTGAGTGTCTGTATTATACCACAACTGCAGTGCTGCTGTATATATGGGGCCGGGCCTCATAAAGATTACATATACTACTCCCAGGAAGTCGAGGCCGTTGAAATGTCCTTAATATAAGAGCCGATTCTTTGGCGGTTACCTTGCGAGTGGTTGGCAGTGTAAGTTCAGATCTCCATCTCGGTTATGGACCTGAGCAGCTCAACGGGAGCACGGGCTCACTGGCTGCTTTGATTCCATGTTCTTATCTTCCGATTTCCTCATCATGCAGTTCAAACAAACACTCTTGTGCAGTGGACTTCCATACTTGGAGAAACCAGGATTTTCTCCCGGAGCCACTGATAACAAACTGAACTGCCTCCTTTAGATTCATTGTCCACTTTACTTAAATCTAGTGAACCTCAATCTGATTACCATCAGGCGAGGGGTAGGGGATTGATATTTTGGTGACACCAGTAACAGTTCTTTCAACGTTATGGTTTCTGCTTGATTCCAGAATCCTTAAGCCCGCCCGGTGACGAGATCTAGCTACTACCACTGCTCAAGGGACGGACGGCGTGAATTCCTTCTGTCAGCAAACACTTGAGAGCGAGCGATCCAGTGCGGGGGCCAGGGAAGCGGAGGGGAGGGGAGAGGCCCCCTGCTCAGCCGAGAGATCCGAACTGCTGCAGAAATTAAGCTCATGCTGTTTTCCGAGTGAAGAATCAGATCTCTACTCAGACTGGCATTCCCCCACAAGTTTCGGCCCAGCTTACGATGGGACTTCGCTTTGTCTAAGGATCTTTTCTCTGCTGAGGGCTTTACATTAGACCACCTCACTTCCAGATAATCATACACAATTGATCGGTAGATACAGTTGATGTGGAATACTCCGAGGACATGTCAGGAGAAAAGATCAACTGGCGAAAATATAAGAGTTTTATTTACCGTCGAGAACGCGACTTCACTAATTTTTCAGAATAGAAAACAACGCAATAGATCAATTTAAGTTTCCATTCGACCTTGCACCTTCACTTAAGTTCATCACTCGTTTAAGTATAAATCGTTCACAAACACTGCTGCAAACGTGACCAAACATCCTGTCAGGCACCTGAACATGGTAAAATCGAGACCAGCAGCGTAACAAGACGCGAGAAATTGCGCACTGATTGAGAGGGACTCATGACAATCTCTTGTTCCAATGCGGGCCCAGGTTAGAGCAATAGTTGATCCCCTTACTGATAAGTTGCTGTTGAGCTTTCACCCTGGCATATATGGATTGATCTGTTCGGTCAAGTGTGCTCGTCACGGGGTCTAAAGCTTGAATCTCATGACCTTCCCGGACTCGGATTGAAGATCAGAAAGCATCATCGTGTTCAGCACAAACTCTCTGCTACTCGAAACGTCAGCTAACCGGCACACCACAAACTTCTTGAACTATATCATCAATAGAAAGGTATTTGTAGACAAGAAGCAGTCTCCTCACATGCGTAAAATGAAGGATCCATGAGAGATATGGTTTACCAATTGAGACGTTCTCCCACCAGTGATGGGTTGGGATATTTTGTTTCACATCTTTTGGTTTCTACTTGAGTCTAGTTTGAAAAGTATACTTGGGATATTTTGTTTCTCATCTCTTGGTTCTATTTGAACGTAGAAAAATGATTTAGAGTTATGAAATAGAAGTAATAAGTATTTATAGTTTAAACGGTTTTAAGAGTTACCATTTATTTATATAAGCTAGAATGTGAATGAGTTATGGTTTTTGGATATGAAGAGATACAAAATGAAGCATCTCTATTACTATAGTTATTGTTGTACTAGTTATGGTTTTACTTCCCATGTGCTGCCATCTAGAGCAGTGCATACACCATAGCCAATGTATTATAGACTGTTTACCATGGAAGGTAAAGACCCCTTGGAAAAAATGCGCATTGATTCTGATTGGATCACTTGGGATAGCCCAAGTGAGGGATGTTTTTACATAAGCATCCTTCACATTCGGGAAAGATGCACATTGATTATGATTGGATCACTTGGGATACCCAAGTGAGTATGCTATGTAATAAACATTCTTAACATTTGGTGTATGTTAATTCTTTCATCGACCATTTTGCATATCCATATCAAGTCATGAGAGTGGTGAGTATTTGCGTTATATTTTAAAGCTATTTGAGATTGATTTTACATGTCCTTGTTTACTCCATAAGTATTCTTTTGCATTCAATGATTAAGTTAGATAAACTCTTTGTTTACTCAATTGGCACTAATCCTTCGTACAAGTTAGCACAGTTCTTGTTTCTCTTACTCCTAAGATAGTATAGTTATTATACTAGGGGGATGTGGTGTAGAGATAAATACAGTTAGATTTCAAAATATTTAGTTAAGGATTGGACCATCAAGAGGAGTTTGTTTACATAATATATTTGAGGAGATAGTTTCAATCACAAAATATTACAGATTCATTCAATCACAACAAAGTATGATCTTGCGATAAGCGAGAGAGTATAGTAAATGGCACAAGCTCTATATCTTTTGTCTATAGTTAATTCTATTGATGATATTATTTACTCCTTACACCTATTACATCCTCCATTAGGAGAGGTAGTAAAATCAAAGATCTTAGAGTATTAACATAAGGAGTTATTATGCTTTTATATATAACTTTTGCCATATGTATTGTTTACTACTCCATGCCTCTTCTCAAGAGGTTCGTCTAAAATAGTTTATGAGCATCTTAGGAATTGCTTTCAAAGAGATTTTTCCTTTAGTAGTTTTAATTAGTAAATTGAGGGGCTATAATAATAGCAAGTGTTTATTTTTTACATCAACTACTTAAGTGTTAAGTACTAGTATAGTTCTTGCACTGGAGTGCCTTTGATCTACTACTTTGGCTATGCCAAATTATGTGTTTCTTTCCTTGGCAGATGATATATAAATTTTTGGCCTTGTAGATCACTTGACTATCAAGCTTCATCTTCTAGGGTATCAAAGTGTAGAACTTATCTTCTTTAGGTTCTCTCCTCATCTCCAACTTCCAAAGGACTATATTATATCTATAGATTACTTATGCATTCTTTGAGTGCAGTAGGGTTTGAGGACTTTGTCACCCTTTGTCTCTGATTTGACTTCTTAGATGCCACCCTTGTAGAATATATCCTTTATGTATTAAACTTCCTTTACAAGGAGATCCATTGGTTTCATTGGTGTATGCTCCTCCAATATTGCTTATCAACCAATTTACCTACTTTGCACAATTCTTCCTTCCCGACCTTCTTGTCATCTTTGAGAGCACTCGATAGGAAGATCATTAGAATCTTTAGTGACATCATAACACAGAGTAGTTTTGAGTGTGAGAAAGTGAACTGTGTGCATAAATAAAATCTCTATCAATTTGGCGTAGTGAAATATACCTACTATCTATAGTGTCTATGGTGTCTTTTGCATAGTGTGTACTTTTTGTACCTTTGCTTTCCTCTCATCTTGTGGTTATTAATATGCTAGTCTTGGAGATATACACTACAAGTGGATGAGTCATATGACCACAATATTTGTTATTTGTTATCTCTTACAGCATGATGATGACAGTTTGTGCCCTCACTTTTATCACCCAACAAGTTTAGGTAAGACGAAGATAATCCTGAGTTTACTCTCGCGAGTACAGGAGACAAGTGAGATTAGAAATCAACAGAAGGTTAAATCTTTAGAGGATATTGATAATAATATAGAGACTTACAACCATTAGAATAACACTGATAGACTAAAATAAAGTTGAGACTTACCCATTTGCAAACACTATTTGACACATGTTATTCGTACACTTTCATATTGATTCCGTTAACTATCATTTTGATCATGCACTTATTCTACCCTGCAAACACTTCCTCTGCATATCCTGTATTTCATATACAAATAAACACATATTGATGTGTTAAGGGAGAAGAGTATATAACAACACTGCAAAAGAGCCAAAAGAGACCACAATTCCCTCCATCTTGCTTATTCCCCACTCTCCATGTAAAATTATCGAGTGTAAATGGGAATCGTCCTCTACTTGGTGGAGATACCTGTTTCATAAGTTCTAGGCCATAAGTTTAGCTTCTTACTCTATGAAGGTACCCCGTAATGAAGGTACTCTTGATAGGGATAATCATATAAATTAAAGTAGATTTACTTTTATTATATTTCACAATTTAATTAAAATGATGAATTTATAAATTCTAAAGGTTTAGCTAAACTTAATTCCAATAAATAATATTTTAGTACTATTTCATAAGCACAAGTAGATGTATAAAATTATCCAAAAATATATCTAATTATATATAGAGATATACATATGTCACATGATTAAAATTAGTTTCAGATAGATGTTAAGAGTGGTATATAGAAAGAAAGGCTTTAGAAAGAAAATTGAACCTTAAAAACAAATCTGATCTTATGTTTTAAATCCAGGGAGTTTATCATGTCACCACCTTCAAATACAATAACTCATACTTTTGAGTTTAGCTAAAATTGGTGAGCCCTGCGTGTCCGTGTTATTCTCCTACTTGACTTCATCCCAGGGGGGTTAACGGGGCTTTGCAGGTCATCTCGTTGGTAGTGGGAAGAATGTCCTCCTCTAGTTGATGATATACATGTTTACATTGTTTCCATAACTGTGGTTATATGCGCTAGATAAGACAATCTTGATTATCATGTCTCTATGTTGAGGATTTGCAGGTTCTCCAGAAGGCCCCAGGTTGATATAAGACATTTGATGCCTGTCAGTTGAGTTATGTATGTTGTACTCAATTATTCATCAGACATGAAATACTATGCTTAGACAAATTTAGTTCCTTTGTATTTACACAGCTCATTCGAATTGCTTATATACCACATGAATATTGTTGTTTCACTTCATGTTGTTATCAGGCTGCGACAACTTCATATTTCTCACCTATTTTAATTTCATACACGTCAAACTCGTTATTTGAAACGTATGTATATTGTTAAGTGGTGTCATTTCGTACATTTACAGTGTCATTATAGTTTTTATTGTGTAAGCTTCCGTGTATAACCTGTATACAAGAAGAGGGAGCCGTGTTTAGACATGATCTAGAAGCTCACGGGATCCAAGAACAGATATGTATAATTTGAACCAACGCAGCAATTCAGATGATTCTTGTGTCGACCAATCACTCGACATTAATTTCATCTAAGAAAGCTCTGATACGGAGAAAGGAAATGAATTAAGAGCAAATCGAAACTTCTTTCTTTAGATTCATAACAGCCAAATTCAATTTACTACTTCTACTTCAGAGGTTAGCCTGCGGCTAATTAGTGTAAAGACTGAAGTCACTTAGTAAGGCGTCCGAACCAGTCAAAGTATTGACAGTGACATACCATATTAAATTTGACGTTGACGTTGAGGTAAGTGAACGAAGATGGGAGTGTAACAATTTCTTCTTCACCGTAGAAATCGATTTATATTTGTGATCAGCCATCGCCATTTTACCGTAACAGCTGGATAGAGTGTATCCATCACCACCATTTACTTGGGCAACATGGAGTAGTCGCTAACAGAACAGAAGGACGACTTCTCTTTCCACATGACAAGGAAGACGGTTTGAGGTTTTACAGGACAGAAGAAAGATTCAGATGTGCAAAAGTGCAGAGGAGCACAACTTTGAAGAAGCATGAAGTGAAGACTGAACGACAGACCTACATGCTATCTCACATCCTTCTTCCAGCCGGAGCTTCATTTCATTCGGACAAGCATAATCAAGCACAGTTGTCGATGCCTTCATGATATCAACTGTCTCTTCGATTACTGATCGGAAATTGCATCGATTGACTATAAAATATCCTTAAAATTATACCAGCATAGGAGATGGCGAAAAGCTGAAGTATGGTTTTCATACTCTGCATGGTGGAGGTGCAAATTGGACCAACTTTCACAACCTGAGAATCTCCCAGATCCCAGCATGAATCTTTGTTTGTTATGGCATCCCCGATTCACCTCCAATGGAGCGAAAATCCTTCCAGAGTTCTGCCTGCATTGTTGATTCAGAATATTCTGGTTCTTAGACGACTATCCTCAAGCACTAAATGACAAACCTCCTCAAGCAGGACATATGTAACCATCCCTTAAGTTGTCTTTCCTTATTTGCGAAAATAGTGATGTCTCTTCTAGAATCCTTATCACACCACCTGGCAAACCACAATGGGATTGCAGAAGCCCAGACTATCTATCAGTTCCCTTGTCCAAATTTTTCATCTCAATGTCCTCGTTATAGACTTGCAAACAATCACTAGTGTACCAAATCGTTAGGTAGTAGGAAGGCATACTGAACAGACCCGAATTCTAGAAATAAGGTTCATATTCCCAGAAGCGCTGTCGCAGGTCTAGCCCTACTTACCCCGTGACGTATTTCTGACAGAAATGTGTCTATGACTGCTAAATTAGGGAAAAATTTGATGTCCCAACTCCATTAGTGGTTCTTTATTTATTTCGAAGCTCGAAAGATGAGCTCAACAGCCAACCTCCCTACCGTAGTCTGACAGTGCTCTTGACTTTGGTCGGGATAGGCTCCGATGCCTTCTCCAACCTGCAAACATGCACATCAAGTTCATGTTTAAATCCTAGTGTGAAAGTAATGATAAGCAAAGCAGTAGTCTGCGCTTAAGAACTCCAATCACACCTGGTTAACATGATCACCTGTCTCAAACTTTATACCTAGTTTGAGATAGGTGATCTCAAACTAGAACTAGAGAGATATAGACATTTATTTATGCGGTGATGGAGAACGAGCAGCAGTGAAGTATAACAACTGTACGAAAATATTTGTGTAATGGAATACAGAACCCGTAGTAAACAGCCCAGTTCCATTTGACACATTGCAATAACCTAGTAAAAATCATCACGAGTATCAATCACATTGAGAGGTAAGCGTGCTTCAATCGGCATGGCAGGGTTAGTATGATGTTTCTGATCCATAAGTACCTAATGTATTAGTAGTGTGAGCAAGAGTAACCTCGAGAGAGAAACATGACGTGAGTACAAGACGAAGATGCCAACATGAAGATGTTAGTGTGTAGGACAGTAACCGCCCAAGTCTCAAAAATGATGAGACACCCTGGAGCGAGTGTTTGACGTCTGGGATTAACCAAACTCTGCGAACATATGGGAACTGAGAGCAGAAGCCGTTCGAAGAACGGGGGATCCAACTGTACGAACATAGTAAATAGAAGAGAACCAGCACTTTGGTGAATCATTTCAATCCCTAGAACGCGTTTACCACTATAGAGATGCTTTGAAGCACTATATTATCCCTCAGTAACCAATACCTACTGCTCATAAACTGCTGGTAGAATTTTCCTACTCTTACACAAGTACTAAACACAAACACATGCCTGTTTCAATTTGAAACTTACTGAACTGCTGTACAACCTTCCGATTCTAACACAAGTACAAAACACAAACACAGACCTATTCAAAGTACAAACAAACTTACTTATTGATCTCTTGAACAGCTCTCATGATTTCGGCAGAATTTGTCTCCACAACTTGGCCGCCCATTACGATCTCATCTAAAATTGTGTGAACCTGCATAAGGGTAGCAAATCGTATCAAGTTTTACAGTTGACTACATCATCCCTATTTCATTTCCGAAATAAACCTTGTTCCTCTCTAAATCTATGGTCGAATTGTCGAGGTGAAAACAAAGTTAGTGGGGTTATCGGAAGTTATCAAGAGTCCCAAGGATGAAAGACTGGTTTCTTTACATGTAAGGAAGTATCTTTTCACCTGGAATATTCCAGGCGACCCATAGGTTTGACGTTTCCACCTCATCACCTTAATGGAAGTATCAACCAAATATCGGTCTCTCAGCTACATTTCTAAACCTCGTCAATGAAGAGAAGTGTCTGTCATACGACCACGGCCAAGGAGGTGGACGGCTGCAAAAGTGAGACTAATCAGAGCACTCCACGAGTGCACCGAATTAGCCCGTCAACTGGCAAATCAGGATTACTCACTGTATACGTAAAGGAATTAAGTGTCTCTGAACCATATTTACGCAGGGATCCGGGAACTAAACCAATGATGACTCCAGATTTCGTTGTGAATTACCAGCAACCATTTCTATTGCTCAAGTCCGATCTCAGAGGCACAACTGGATATCCTTCCTGTCAAGTGTGAGCGACCAAGATGTCTCTACCAAAATTGGTATCAGAAAGCAAAAGACAAGACACACAGGGAACAAGAGTAACCTGCCTTCAAATTGCATATGATCACCAGCATCGAATTACAAGATAATCAATGATTAAATCCTTTATACATGATACACAAAAGGCAAATCTGCCAGAAACCATACGTTCACATCCAAACAAATGGTCGTGATCCCTCATTGGAAATACAGCTCCCTGGACGCCATGCGCCCTATCCAACGAAGAGAAAGTCGATCAGGAAACACATCTACATGGCCATACGCATTTTCACCGGGAGGACATTCTAGAACTGCTTCTAGGACTACATGGTGTATGTTATAGGGGTCTAGAACATAGCCTCCTTGGTGAGCATGGCCTGAAAAGCATGCCACTACACATGAATACCTGTGAAGTACATGCAGCACCTCATCAAAGTTCCAGCAAAGGCATGCAGCAACCGCAACATCTGGATGTAGCGGCAAATGACTGCATATAACAACCTTCTCTTGTAGAGCACTTGCTTTCTGTAAGACATGATCTAACCAGGTCAACTGATCCTTTCCCACTCCACCATTAAACATCACGAACCTGCACATAAGCCCATCCAGTCCGACAGGACTGTTCTTATCTAGGTTCAGATTTACTGCGTTTAGCATATGAGAAGCAAGCTGTACATGTGGATGCCCTTCGGGCCAGCCCAGAACACTAATGTCATACCCATCAAGAACTACAAATCGAAATCCAGCAGCGGGACTGAATTCATAGTATGACCTACCATCTACAGAAGGTGGTATATTGAAAACCCTGTTAAGCTCAGTCCTTGGAAGATTGTAAAGACAGTGGTTCCCGATCATATGATAGACCGGTCCACCATGGAAGGCACCAAATGTAGTCAATACCCGTGAAAATGCTCTAACAGATTCTTCTTTTGGGCAGTTCCCGTCCACAAGGTCACCAAAATGGATTGCAAAAGAAAGCTTTCGATAGTCATTCCAGTACGTCACAGCTCTATGTTGAACCTCAAGAGCATGCCTGTAGAAGCGAGGAGTGCCCCCAAAGGAAAAACCATCAGGAATGTCTGCGTATTGGACATCTGTGATAACTCCAAACGAGAACAAAGGAGAGACAGCGTCCATTCGATAACCGTTGCTCGTGGTATTCACATTACAAGGTGAAGTTGCATTGGAGGTAACTGAGAGCTCAATCCTATCTTTATGCCTGGTATTTTGCAATTCCGCCGAGTTGGCTTCCTCAGAAACCAATTCCGCCTTGTTCATGATGACGACTTCTGATGGAAAAGGTTCTGCCAGCTTTTCACCTGCCAACTCAGCTCCGACACACTTGTCCACAAAGGAAAACTCCCTTGCAAATAGTGCCAGCGTGTCTCTCAACTGCGGGTCAAGTTGTTGCTCGGATATTACTCCTGCCATCTCACGCGGAGACTTATAAGCTTGAGCACATTTTATCCTAACATTTTCAGCTCTCAGAGCAATGTGATGAACGATTGGGGTGTGCATGCAAGTCTTGCTTGAACAGTTATACTTTGAGAGAGAAACTCTAGCTTCGAACATCGAACCACATGCGAAGCTCATTGTCCCTATTACCGAAAGCTCAGACTACCCTCGACTTTCAATTCTCCACCAAAGTTCACAAATGTACTGGCTAAAGGAAAAACAGCCGTGAAGACGCTGAAGACTGACGTCTCAAACTTCGATTGAAAGTACCAACTCAGACATTGGCTGTTTGCCTGCCAGTCGGGGGCAGTACTTTATCAGCTACTACGGCCCACACATAACCTCCAACGACGTCAACTTAAAATAGCCAGGGAACTGCGGAAGCCTTACTCAACTGGTGTTAAGATTGAAGAGCTAGTGGTACATGTCACGAGCGAGTTTCAGCACCGCCAGAAAATGAGTAAACAAACTTGAGCAATAGGGAAGTCCGAGGATATACACAAACCTTGTTAAAGTTGTAAACGATATCCAGCTCACAGACGTTCTTGAAGTTTTTGTCCAGTGTCTCAACAAATACTGCAACAAGATGGTGCCGTCACAAAGCACTCTGCAGTAAGATACCCTATTTTAAGGAGCAAAAAAGATGTGCCTAGTATTCATCCCCATCAACTTCACTTGGGATGCTTGCACTTTGCTAGGGAAACTCGGCTTCTGTAAAATTGTATATAGAGGAAGGTCATTATTTCGCATCTGTTTTCCCTAGCGTAATCTATGTAACCTTCCAATTTGAGCGATAGATATTTACCTTGTATAAGATCAAGAATGGCGAGCTCGCTTTCTGCTCTATCAATTACGAAGACAAAGTACAGAGTTGCGAAGTGCTTGTAGACGAGCTTAGTGCCCTGCAGTTGGCATGTGATGTGTGATTAGATGCTCAGCCATATATCCTAAGCGGAAGGTATGCAACACAATATCCCAACTAATTGCAGGTAGGTTCAAAACCTACGGAAATCGCATCTTAAACCAAAGTGGATGCTAAGGATAGCTCTGAGAATTGCGAATCCAAAAAAGGTAAATTGGCTAAGCAAAAGGCTTCACTCACGAGACCAAAGATGTCGTCTGCTTCGACAAAGCTACAAAACTTGTCTCCTCTGCTTGATAAAACTGTACATCAGTCAACACATGTTTGCACTATTTCCTGTTAGGCAAGACGTTCATTTGCTGCTAGACTCCGTCTAACCAATCAAGAAACCCTTCCAGTACGTACATAAGGCCAAGGGGTTCTTTGTTTTGCATTCAGCATAGTATTGCTCTGAAAAAGGCTCGTCGCAAATATAAGAAGTAACTACAAAGCACACAACACTACATGATCCATCTCAGTCATCAAGCTTTGTCTCTCCCTTTGAGTTTCAGAAAGAATCTGGTAGGCATGTCACACACCCTGATATCATTACTGATCTATTTAGACTTCAACTTTTACAAAACACAAAATAGACAAGCCAAATATCAGAGCTCTCGATCTGCTGAACAAACCTGAATAGACAGTACGAATTACGTCCTGTTGTTTCTCCACAGGCTTCTCTAGCATCGGCAACAGACACAAAGTCTTTGTAAGCTCCCAGCAAGATTCAACACGCACAAGATGTTATGTAGGTGACTTCATAATGCCACAAAAACAGCAAAAGCAAAGAACTGCAATGATGCTTACGAAGAGGATGAATTGAGGACGAGAATTTCTCCGAGATCAGACCTACTGACAGAATTCAATTTCCCAGCTCTAATCCGACAACACTTCACATTTTTAAAAGTATAAAATCTCGGAGCCCGCTATTTCCATGGATGTGACCAGAAAAATTTTAGAATCTGAACTCAATCAGCCTAGCTTCATTCAACCAGCTAAATTAAGAATACATATCATCATATTGATATTCTAGCTAACCCATTGGCTTCAGAAAAAGATTTCACGAAACCAAATCCTCTGAAGCGCGGATGAGTTGACAAAAGCATCGCAATGCGATGGATTATTCCCACAGTGTCAATAATCCACGTCGAGCTAAACGGGAGAGGAAAGATTGGCATCACAAAAGCCCTCGATTCGGTTCTACATCAGAACTTCACAGTCCACACTCGCTAGAGCAAACAATCAGCCAAACAATGAAGGAATCAGACAATTGACTATGCGAAGAAACAAGGATCGCGTACAACAAGTGACTCACAAGAGGTTCATAGAATTTGCTCAGGCGAGGCTTGCCCTGCGTGTTCATCACCAGCACCGCATTGATCATTTCTTTCTTTTCTATTCCTCCTCGTACTTGCCACTTCTCTGTTGTGCGTCTGGCACCTTCCTGCGTTTGCCTCGTTTTCGCTCGAGAACAATCTGAGGTCGAGAGTAGAAAACAAGGCGCCTGGTTCAGGTTCTATTCCCTTCAAACATCTATCTCAACCCTTCTACTTTGCGTCCCTGCGGGCCTGACACGCGGACGCACGGAAGTGTAGATTCCGTCAGTTTACTTCTCACTTCTCTTTTTAGTTCATATTCTTTTTACCTCTTTTGTTCACCCCTTCGTGTTTTTCACGCGCTCGGGTTTCCTTTTCATCTCTTGTATCCATCTCCTTTTCATCTCCTTTTCATCTCTTTTATCTCAATAATTGATTTAAATACGAATCTATTGTACTTTATCATTTAATTACTTTATTTTTCTGATGTTCGATGACTTTAATATAAAATTATCAGATCGCGCGACAATCGAGACGTATGAAAATTCAATTTTAAAACGATCTCTGCTCGAAATTATTTCAGTCCATGAACACCAGGATATATTTTGATCAATTTCACTATATCATGCTCTAACACAGGCGAGTATAGTGGAGGTATATAGTACAAGGGTGGTCAATACAGAAAGGGATTCTTTCTGGTAATTATATCTACTGATAACAATCGTCTCTAGGTTTTCATTTTGATTTCCTCTCCCACGTTTTGATCGTATATAAATTCAATGAAAGGATGATATACCTTACTTGTTGATTACATACTTCAAAATGATTATTTCCCGTGATTAATCTATGTTTTGCATCTCGGGATAAAGCTTATGGGAGCCTGTACGATTAGCTTGAAACTAAGAACTTAAGCCTGCTCTCATATTCGAATCATTTCTTTCCATAATATTATATGTAGTAAAAACCAAATATTTCTCAAAATACTTATGCTCATTGTTTTATGTTTGATTTTATCAGATTGGATTCCCTTGAAGAATTTCGAACTTCTAATCATAATAATAAAGTTTAGATCAGCTTGAACTTGCAAAAACTATCGTTATATACGTGTAATTTCTAGCAGATCTTTCTTACATGTTACCTTTTAAGACTGAAGAAATCTTAGGTTGTTAGAGCAGCCAATCTATTCCAAGACCACAAGACTAATGTTGCTACTCTCTTAAATTATCAAGCCGGGGAGTATCATGGGAGCATGTCGTCCGAGGTAATCTTATTTGATTGTGGGCATCCGACCTGCATTAGTAGCATAGAACAACAATATCTAGTGTCCTTGGTTATACATAATTACAAGCTAATACACTACTGAATAACTGACATACATTGCTCTTTGTCCTTTCTCTCTATCTAATCTGGGGACGATGCCCACATACTTGCATAGTCCTGAATTAAATCACAATAAGAAAGTGAGTCATTCATCTAGGCATTTGAAAAGACAGAAAACCTATGAAGGTTGTAATGTTAAGTATCGTCAAATGCTATCTCAACTGAATCATATCAAGTGAATCTTTAGAACGCAGTGATGAAGAATTTCCTTAAAACAAAATGGTTAACATTCATCTATACCAAGGTAGAGAGAACAGCTTGTCTACTTCTATTCTCTATGACAATCAAATTTAGAAGTTTTCCTCTATCAGCTTAAAGGGCTATGAAACAATGAACAATATTCGGTTGCATTCAACTCCTAAAACAAGAAAGGATATAAAAACTTCCAAAAACAAGTAACCAGAATCTAGGGATCCTTTCAACAAGTTCAAACTTCATTCATATGGACGGAGCAGAATCAAACCATTGAAATCATCTGCAGTAGAGCTAAGTGACTACATGGGTGTTTGCTTATATTTCAATTTAAGTCCTTTTGATCATCAAGGCAGGCACATCCAAAACACGAAGTTTACCAACTCCTTTCTTCCATCGGATCGTGAATAATCAATCATGAGACTGGTGGACACATAATCTTCCTGGAATGCAAGAGAACTTTTCAGAGAAAACAGAATCATCTGAGTGTAAGTATAAGTAAGACCCACAGAAACAGGACGGAAGTATCCGAAGACAAACCGAATGTAAGAAGTATCTTGACTACGCACATCGTTCTTCTCGACAGACGGAAACTCTTGAGCCAGTTTGGAAAACCAATTCCCCCCGTTTGTATCTTGGAGAGTAAATCTTCAAGTCCTTTCTTTTTGACGTGACAGCCTCTTGGCCACTTAATGAAGATGTAAGTAATCCTAAATATTAGTTCAATCTCAACAAGAATCTGTAGAAAATCTAGCGCCACTCTGAAGTGGCTGACTTGTGGAAATTTGGAGGGAATGGAGGAGAGAGGGTCACGTTTGAGGAGGTCTATGATGTCAAGGGCTATGTGCCCAGTCGACATGCTGTTGTACTTTTTGAATCATCCAAGACGGTGGACATGATTTAATGAACAGCACGGAGAAGTTTAAGGCAGGATCCAGGAACCAAAATGTGAGGATCTCCCTAACTAGCTTAGAACCTTCGAAGCTGTTGGCCACAACTGCGACAACTCGCTGCCTGATTTGCAGTATTCAATGACAGAAAGAGCGGCTTCTCTAATCACCTCCTGGACGTCGTCTACAGATTGACTCGCATCTACATTCTGCATTGTCAAGCGACTTGTATAAATTCCATCTTTCATGTTTGTTGACCGCAAAGGATGTTACAACGGAGGAGACTTTCTAAGGTCTGGCAGGCATGCTTTGATTTTCAACCAATTCGTTGGTACGGGAAATATTGATGAGATGTGGACCGTAAATTACCTGCCAGGTCGAGTCCCACATTTCTTGATAGTGTGACGCAACTCGTTTTTGAAAGTCCAACTTCTCGTAGCGTTCGAGACCATAGTCCCCTCTCCCGGCAGCGACCTGCGTGATTTGAATTGGTAAGGTGATTGAAGAAGAGAAGAGCCGAAACGTCAAGTTGCGCGAGCAGATTAATCTACCAATTTCTCACCTAGCAGCGTTGGCATCTCAAGTCTAGGCTGAGAACAGATTGGCAGATTGAGATTCCGAGATGCATACCTCAGGTTGGATGTCTAGGTAAAGAACAAGGTCTGCTGCTGGTAGTCCCGTCTCAGGTGTCTGCGTTGACCGTAAATGAATGTAAGATTGTGAAGGTAAGGAGACTGTGGTTACGCAATCAGGAATTAAGTTCAATACCTGAGATTCATCCTCGTATTCATAAAGTAGTATAATGGACGTACTCGGCACCACTCGAAGTCAAGTCCCTTGGCTGCAGAAAATGCTACTCCAGAGTAGGAATACCGATCCACAATAAGTGTTGTTCCCGCTCTTAAGGTTGACTCCATCAATTTCCTACCAAAGAAAAGGGCGCCGTGAGTAAGCAACGCAAAACGCTCTCCCGGAACATTGTCGCCTTGAACAATTCACTTACATCTGAAAATTTCCTATTCAGGGTTTTAAGACCTGAAATGAATTCTTACTTTTTCTCCCAACGGTTTGCTGAGAAGAGAAGATGTATTGCCGCATCGTCTAGTTCTGATTTCAAAGATAAGTAGGAGGATATCATTTGGCCTATAGCTGTGGTGCGATCCGGGAACCTCCATTCTTCCACAGATTCACCCCGTCCTCGCAAGAAGGATGCCAGAGCACGACACTGAGAGCTCTTTCCACTCCTATCTAACCCTTCAAGTACGATCAAAGCACCCCGCTTTTCCAAACATCCTCCTCCCCCTGCCATTACGGAAATCCCTGCTCTATGAAGAAGGGAAAATCCCATGCATGCCGTCTTTCCAAACCTTGTAGATGCCAGCTGAAAAACTCTGTTCTGCTTCTTTCTTCCTCGGAGTTTTCCACCACTTTCTCCCACAAAAGGATCAATGCAAAATTTACAGGTCAAATTGCCCTCTGGGTGGCTTCTGTCTCGCAGGGCTTACATCATTTGCATTCTTTTTCCCGAACAGGACTGAGGAGGTGAACGACTCTTTGTTGAGGCTCTCACATCGACAAACTGCTATAATGCCTAAAGGAAAAGAGCGGGAAACTGCTCATATCACCTGAGAATCAGGGTTGGCAAGTGATTTGGAGGAATATGAACATTTATAGTCACAACTAGCAACTACAGTACGGAAACCCATGAAGAATATTAACCAGGACTGATGATATACCTGCGGAAGGGGGGGGGGCTGGTTTGCAATGCATTAATGTGCCATAGAGAATATGCAGAGGAAGAAAGAAAGGAAAGATGAGAACAAAACGAAGTTTGAGGCAAACTTTTGAAATATAGAAGGGGGAAAAAGCAAGCTAACCCTCATCAACAGCACGATGAGCTTATGGGACTCCACACTAGGACAGGATTCATTCAACTGCCAATGCCTGCCAGTCTAACTACCGTGAACAAGAATAATAACAGCCGGGTTGTGAGCATCAAGGCACCATCGGTGCTCCGTGACTTTTGCAGCGACGAAACATGGGTCCTCTTTGTGTGGGTTCCTGTTTATGTTCCCGAAGTGAAGACCATGGAATGAATGGGGAAGGGACCATTGTGTATATGGTTGATAAAAGTGAGGATGAAAGCTTTCTTATCATGCCGAAGGCCTGCTGCCTTTGCCATCGTAGGTGATGCCTACCCTTCCTTAATTTTGTAAGGACTTGCGTTCTTATTGACAATAAACAAAAGTATATATGGCAAGAGCAGTTTACCGTCTATGATCGAAACCATGCTCGTCGAAATAGAGTAGTATTGAAATGGAAGTTGCATCTCGGGAACTCAGATGGTCACTCTCCCATCTATCACAAGTGATACGTGATGCTTGAGTCCCGTGAATGAAAGCAAACTTTGTTGGATGTCAAACCTGTCTGTCAACTTCAAGCTCTGACAGACTATATTTATTAGGTCAATTGCCACCAGTGGCAAATTGAAGTCCATGCAATCTCACTGGAATTTTCTACTCCGAAAGGAGAGTACATAAGAACGCCTACTAACTACATCAATCAACTTCCAAACGTTATTAGACGCATAGCGAAACATGTGCGGTGATGGGGTGTCCCCGCTAAGATACTTCCAATGAAGAAGCAGCACCTCCCAGGATTTTTGCCTCTCTAATACTAATCAGGAGTCTTAAGTCTCTCTGTCACCTCAGAATTCTTCGTGTGTGCGTGCATAACTAGGATCACAGCTTTTCCAGTCTTTCCACCTGATCCAAGGGGAAGCTCACGCTGCATTTTAAATGCTAAGATTGAATTTGTGAAAGTTACTGGCAACCATTTCGTCCAAAATAGGACTCCGAAATTGCTCCACGGTGAATCTGCTGTATACTCGTTTTGAACATGTATGTTCCTGTACATTGGAGATGAGAAGCGGCCATCTCTATCGTCCTGAAAGATTATCACGGCCCGTTGTTCGTTGTTTCTCATTCGTCTCCGGTCCACCTTCACAGACCTGACTCTGTTATTTTGTATGACAGGACATTGACAGAGAGAAAATCCTCTTTACAGCTTCCATCCTACTTCGTTTTCCAGGTCAGGCCGAGTATCAGCAATTTGACCCACAACCGATTCCTTGAAAGCTTCAGGATACTGTGCAACCAGTCGACTTTTAAGACCTCTGCGAAAGATCAGGATAGTATCACGCATCAGAAAAATTTATATCTGCAGAAACCAGACAGAAAGACCGCAAGGTAGGACGATCAAGGAAGCTGGTATATGGAAAACAGGAAAAGATCGGCTTGATAAGTCTCAGCGGCTGATTTAAAATTTACCTCCTACAACTTCAAGTAGATCTACTACATGCGAACTCGACAACCTCTCTACGTCCTAACGACTCCCCACAATAGGTCTCCAAAGTCCTCACCTAATCCGTCTGAAGATGTGATCTAGATCAACTTTCATTGCCTTGAATAATTTTGTGTTCTTCGAGAAATCATTTGCAACAGCTGCAAAACTGCGCTCTGAAAAGTCGTTGAAGTGAGAGAGAACCGCGTTGCTATCTTGAAGTCTTCCCAGTCTGTCCATCAATTCAAACAACCACATAATACTGTGCACTTTACTACACGGAAGAAACTTACCCCATTATACATGTGACATGCATAAAACCGTTCATTGACAGAATTGCAAATGCAAGTGATGATCTCGTGATCATCAAGACGTCAGGCTTGCCTTACTTTCTCAGTCAACATTCCCAAAACGAGAAGATCGATTTTTCACAACCAGTCGATCATTCTTCACATTATCTGCAAGCTTATATTTGTCTCGACATACTATCTGTAAGGTCCTGTCTTAAACCAAGGATATGTATATATTGCATAAGCAGAATGAATCTTCTTTCGCATCTCAATTGAAACAGACAAAATTTCCCCACTATTGTGAGAAAATTCTGGAACAAAGGACATGATCCTCAAGGAGACAAAGAGATAAGCAGGAAGTTTGATATATCTTGTTAATGAAAACGCAAACTAGGGCTCTGATAGATTGAAGGGTTGCCAGAATCGGAGAACGATCAATCCAGTCAATTTGCAAAATTATCCGACTCTCTCTTTTCAATTTTTCTTCCTGCTATTCCATCCGTTTGATCAGATTCCTCATTTCCATGTTAGAAATTACCTCACTAACGTACATGAGCAACTGCAAATGCGTGAGGGTGGAGACGTCTTCGATACTGAGCATATCCCTAATTTGCTGTGCAGCGCACAGCGACGCTGCTTCCATTTTCTTCATCTCTTCTTCTTTCTCCATTCCTCTTCCCCCTCCTGTCGTTATTAATGCATTCTTCGTCGACATTTGCCCGATCTAGCCTCCTCTCACACACTAATCAACCGAATCTCCTCTCGTCTCCTTAATGTATCGCATTTTGTGAAGGCAGAGAAGAGGTCTCGCTGCACGAAACCTCTTCTCGGCCTTCTTGTTCATTTTCAGTTTTAAAACTACACGTGTCCCTCGCTCTTTGCAAGGAACACATCTGCATACGTCACTAACTTCAATTTACAGCAGAGAGAGATCAGGGAATCTGATGATACTTATTTTAACTTATAAGGGATGTTTGTAGGTTCCAATTCTTCCACTCAATATTCAAAGCAAAATTATAAGAAGCCAATTGCAAAATTAATTATCATTCTTTCTTAAATTCAGGTATAAACTTTATATGCATTACTATGTTGTACATTTGAGTGCAGCCCAAATGTTTCTAAGACATGGTGATGCGGCCAATTCTAATAATAGGCAATTTATTCTACCTAGGTGTTTAACATTATGTGTTTGCCATTGTGATTGTCTCATCTTAAGAAAAGCTCAATCTAGACTCTTTGTGCTTTCCTCATATTAAATTTACACTTCCTCTTCAATCATTCATAGCTATTGGAATAGTTTTCTACTTCATTTATTTCTTGTTTAGAAAGATTCCTTCATGTCATTCAACCTCTCAATTCTAGAAGGTTGTTCTTACCTCAAAGACTTAATAGAGGCTGAGTCTAGAAATCTAACCTAATTTGGATGGAGCTCAATGCAAGTGAAGGTTGTGTGCTATTTTAGGGGACACAAAGTGGATTTAAGAGATCATGTTGAAATTTTATATAAAATATTTTAGGACAAGATAAGCAAGGTACTTTACATGGCATTGAGAGTTTATCTTCAATAATTGTCCCAACCTTATGTTGGAATTTTATTATAGAAAATTAAAAAGATTATGTTACTAACATAGATGCAAGTAGACTTCTTCTTGCACCGCATCTATGTTTTGATTACATATCATAAATTCTATAACAAGCGGCTATCAAGGAGACCAAGATATCATTTGAAGGAAAAACCATAACTATGGTGAGAAAACCATATCACATAAAGAGAAAGTTGAAGCTCAAGCACAAAATATGGCAACAAAGATCAAGGTACAAGCATCAAACTCAATCTCCTAAATCCATAATAAATTAAAAGTTTGATTTATTCCAAGACACAATAGGATATGAAGACCATTATTGTAGAATACACATAATATCTTCCTGGGTTCTTTCTAAATCTGTGCAACTATTCATTACTAGCATTGTCTAAGCCTCCAAAAGTAATAAAGTGGGGGCATTTTATACTAGTACATGGTCTATGGGGCTTAAATTTGATGTACTTGAGGTGAGTTTGTTCAATAGTAGTATATGCATCAACAATGTATTGTCCTCCATATAGTAAGGCAATTTCTTCTCCATCTCTTGGTGAAGATTGTAGCAATAGTACTTGATCATCATGTTATGATTGTGCTTGTTCTATGATGCACTTTTAGCTTCATTTTTATCTTCAACTTTGCTGTCCATCCCTTCACATTCCTCATTTGCAACAATCACAACATAGTTTTAAATCCTAGTCAATGGAATGTTGAGATGCCATCCATCTTCACAATGTGGAAATACAAGTGGATACTAGGGTGCCATATATGCTACATGGATCTTTGACATACACTTTAGATGTCCATCATGATATTGCACCACAAAACACAAAGGTAAACATGTTTAGAGCCACCTCCAACCATTAGTGCTACAACTTCATTGGTTGTAGGTGTATGGTAGTGTTGGGCATCATGACTCCTTATAGATAGCAAATGCAAAAACAATTGTGGTATTGATGCATTGCAAGTATCATATGTTAAGAATCTCTCTTGTATTGTTCTAAATGCATGCACATGTAGGTTAGTAATATCAAACATGGTATGTAGTAGCTCCAATGTCAACAAATGTAAGGAAGGCATTATTGTCTATCAATGTTGATGTAGATGTGGCAACGCAATTTTTCCACTCTCACAACATAGCGAGAAAAGAGGATTGCACTAAAATGACCTCAAGGTACACTCCAAATTCCACATTTTCACTTTGCAATCACAACATAATATTCATTTCACCATAGTCCAATCATCCAAGAGCATGTGTGGCATTGTCAATAAAAATCAACAAGGCAATTGGAACATCTACTTCTTGCAAATGTGCATCTTGATTAAGACATTGGACTTGTTGTTGCTCGATCCAAGTTGGATGTCCACCAAAGTGTGAGTTTTATTCTAAAAATGAAAGAGAAAATCACCAAGGCTTTGAAAAATTATGAGCAATATCTATAGAATTAATATATGACAATGCTTGGAGCTAGTATAAATAGAAAATAGTGCAGAGAAGTAAAGGAAGATATGAATACTTCTACCTCCATTTTGTATGTAGTATAGTAGAGCTTAGCCTAATTTATATTTATATTCTTTTTCTTGGAACCTCCATTGGCCCTAGTGCTTTTAGAATTGTGTCCTTTGATCAAATATATTTTCCATTTTTTACATTTTGAAGTTATGGAGTACCATCTTCTCATGCTACTTGGTTTAGATGATAAAGTCTTTAAATGAAGATGCCATCGATCTATTGTAAGATGGGTAGGAGAAGAATTTAATAGATGTAGTATGATCTTTCTTACAAAATTGAACTAAATTAGAGCAATCTCTAATAGATGTATGTTATTAGAGACTATAAGTGATGATGCTATCCATTCATTGTAAGATAGCTTGAAGAAAGAGTTTAGTGTATGTGGTAGTACAATCTTTGTTATAGACTTGAACTAAAAACCTTTAATGTTGAAAGTCTATCTCAGCTTGGTTTTGCTTATAATGTCTATAAGTCATGATGTCACCCATCCATAATAAGATGGTTAGAGAAGAGTTTAGTGTATGTTGTATGATCTTTTTTACAGACTTGGATTGAAAAAAAATTTGCAAAAATGCTATCATGGCTTGTTGTCAATAAATTTGACCTTCTTGTAAAGTATACTAGATAAAGCTTCTTGAAAGAAGCTTCCTTGGTAGCTTCTTGTGTAACTTAGCTTGCACTCCAAGACGGTAGCTTTGAGAGTGAAATTTCTTTTGAGGATTCTCAAGAGCCTTGTGTTACTTTTCTATAAATACCAAAGTCCAAGCTCATGCTAGGAATTTGGATTTTCCTTAGCATGAGCATTTTTAAATGTGACTTTCCATTTTGATCTTCTATTCTCTTATCTATATCCTTGGTCTTTTACATTGGTATCAAAGTAGGAATGGGATAGATAGAATCTATGACCACCAAATCAATCTCCTCCAAACCATTTGGGATTCTTCTATTTATGTGCTACCAAAGTACTATTTCTAGTAGTTCATCACTTCTCACTTTGGCCAAATTTTTTTGATTTTCACCTTGTTCAATGAACCATTGATCCTTTTGATTATAACTTACAAAGAGAAGTAGGCTCTATAAAGATCCATGTGTTGCATTTGCATGCTAACCTAGATAACTACAAGTTGATAGTTGATAGACTAGTAGTTATGGTAGTGATGCCCAAAATTATCATCATTATGCTACAACAAATTGAGCATCTTGGTCAATTGTTGGAAGAAAGACATTTTGACGAGCAACAACCAGCGTAATTAGAGAAAGAAATGTTTCAAGATAGAGAAGATCATGTCTGATTCCAAAAATTTAAGGTCTTTGAAGGCAAGAGTCTATCAAGTATAGTAAATAACTTTGTATTTGATTATGAACATTATTTTGAAGTCACAAATCTCCTAGATGATTGAAAGTAAATCCTCTTGGCTTCAAGTCAATTAGATAGAGCATCAAAATTATGTTGCCAATTTTGGGTAAAGTAGACTCAATGGCAATTTGTTGCTAAAATTTCAATATAGGAAGAATTCAAGCGTGCAATCATTGTGCAAATTCAATCTCTAAATGCAATACAAATTGCATGAGATTGATTGGTAGAATTGAGGCATATCGATTTAGTGAGAAGTTACATTTCTCAATTTTAGAACATCATGATGTTCATCTTGGTCATACAAGAAAGTGGAGCTTTAGATTGGTGTAATACTCCAAGGACAAGAGAAGAGAGAAAACACAGATTGCACATTGTAATACTCCGAGGACAAGAGAAGAGAGAAAACACAGATTGCACACTCAAACATTCCATGCCCCAAGGGAGCACCTTATCTTTATTATATAGACAAAGAGGATCTCCTCCAAGGAAGCTCCACCATAGGATTAGGGACAAAGATAGGTGACATGTCAGCAAGCTCCACCCTTGGATTACTTACTTGGATGGGTGACCTGTCTGGTCTAGGTCCTATCTGGTTGGTCAAACAAGCTTTGACCGGAGGGAATCTTTTAGGGAATCTTCCTATAGAAATCTCAGAATCACGTGAGTAAGGTACCATTGGAAAGCTCTCGATGAGACAAAGCAAGAGGGAGGGAAGGCCAGGCTTTCCTCCGTTGGGGGGGGGGGAATCTGCACATTTTCAAGGCCTAATTCATCCGTTTAGGCCTCCAAAATTGCCTTCAAAGATTTCAAGCATATTTCGGTTCCTACTCTATTAGTAGAAGTCCCCTTTTGGTGATACCTCTTTCTGATCTGTTTAGTCCATCATGTGTAACATCCTTCCAGATGTTACCAAACCAATTCTCACCTTTAAATCATATGTCTAGCTATTGGTTCTAAGGTTCTCAAGTCTATTTCGGTTTCTGCCCTATTAGTAGAAGTACTCTTTTGGTGATACTTATATCTGATCTATTTTGACCATCATGTATAACATCATTCTAGATGTTACCAAACCAAATTTCACATCTAGATCATATGGCTAACCCTTGGTATTACAATTGGTTTGTGAGAGAATTGAAATCATGCATCAAATTAGAAATGATGATGCATGAACCCAAACATCTAACAACCATGCATATGGTTAAGCACTTTGACTCAATGGTTATCACAAGTTGATCCAGACCTCAACCTCCACCAAACCCATGACCACACCGAGCAAAGGTAGGTGAGCCAACACCAATGGAAGATTGATGTCATTCAAAGGAGAACACTTGGCATGACAAACTAGGAATGATTACAAATTAATGGTGGTTGGTACACCAATTGGATATCACATTGTATAGAATATCTACATCAAATTGCACTTTCCAACTAAAGTGAAAGATAACTCCAAAATGGACAACCTTGACAAGTCGTCCAAACGGATTTTGTGGAACACAACAATCAAGGAAACAAAGAGTCTCAATTAGAGATATTGGGGTACTTATTGGGAGTTTGGTTAGTTCCAATGGGATTGAAGACTCGACTTGTGCAAGTTTGATTCATTTGCAAGGCATGATATCTAATTGTGCTTGTAAAATTTTGGTTGATTTTGAAAGTATGAGAATTGCATGTCCATGTAATTAGTAAAGGAATTATTCCTATCAAGCTAATATTGGATAGTAAGTTGGAAGTTGATTATGGCAGATGGTAAAAGAACTCCGCATTATATACTTCATATCTCATGGTATTCAATATTGGGAGGGAGTATTCACAATGCATAAAATTTGTAGTAACTCACCTACACTATGATATCATTGTAGGTCTTCATATCTCATTGTATTCAATATTGGGAGGGAGTATTCACAATGCATAAGATTTGTAGTAACTCACCTACACTATGATATCATTGTCTTCCTTGGCGTGAATGTCATAAGACTCAATTTGGTTAGGTTCAAGTAAGGTTATTAATTCAAGTACAATACCAAGATAAGAATTACTGATTATGTTGTTTGGCATATTCAAGTAAGAAATCTAAGAACAATGAGTCACAAGATGAGAATTTTTTCATTATAGCAACTATAGAGCAAGCTTTGGATGAAGAAATTTCTATTTTTATGTGTGGATCAAACTTATTGTGCAAGAGGCTTTGATGAGGATCAAAAGCCAATGGTTGATGAAATAGTTCAAGAGTTTAAAGATTTGTTTCTAGATGCTCTACCAAAAGGATTGTGGTATGCCTCTCAAGATTGAGCCTTCAATGAGCAGACTAATTTATTAACTCTCACCAAAGGAGTTAAAAGAACTTAAAAAAAACACTGACCAAGTTGAAAGAAAGATTTCATGTGATATAGTATACTTCCTTAAGGAGCACCATTATTCTTTAAACCTAAGAAGGATGGATTGCTTTACATTTTTATTGCCTACTATAATATTCCAAGGACAGGAGAACCTTCAAGAGAAACACAAGAAAAGAAATACAATACTTCAGCCCTCAAATACTTTGATGCCCCAAAAGAGCACCTTGTGTTTATTAAACAACAAAGAGGTTTCCCTAAAAGGAAGCTCCACACTTGGATCCAATAAATGGATTAGTGACATGTCAACAAACTCCACCTTTAGATTAGTTGCATGGATGGGTGATATGTTGGTTCTTGTCCTATTTGGTTGGTCAAAAAAATTTGAATAAAGGGAATCTTTAGGGAATCTTTCATAAGAAGCTCAAAATTGCATGGGTGAGTTACATTACAAAGCTCTCAATGAGACAAATAATGGAAGTAGAAGGCAACCCTTTATGTCCAAAGGGGGGTAATTTTTTTATTTTTGAGACCTAATCCATTTGTTTAGGCCTCCAAAATTAGCTCTAAAGTTTTCAGGTGTTTTTGGCTCTTACCTTATTAGTGGAAGCACTCTTTTGGTGACCTCTTTATTTGATCTCCCTATTGCATCATATATAACATCCTTTGAGATGTTACTAGGCCAATTTTCACCTCTAGATTATTTGTTTAGCTATTTGTATTATAACTACCATGTCCTTAATAAATAAACCATGAAGAATTAGTATCCCTTGCCTTGAATTCATGACCTATTGGATCAATTAAGTGGAGCACATTACTTCTTCCAAAGTTGGATATATGAATCAACTATTAGCAGATTCTCATTGATCAAGAGGATATACAAAAATTATCTTTTGCACAAGCTATAGGCATTTTGAATGGAGAGTTTTACTTTTTGGGCTCATTAATGCTCTGATAATTTTTATTAATCAAATGCATTGGATTGTGGAAGCGCTATTGGATTGTGGAAGGGCTATTGGATTGATATATGGTGGTGTTCTTGGATGATATCCTAATTTATAGTAAGATGGATGAAGAATACATGAACCATATCCAAGAAGTCTTACAATAACTATGTCAATTGAAGTTTATTACAAGAAGTCAAAGTGTTCTTTTTTGGAAAATAGAGGTTAATTTCTAGGATCATAAGGTATCAAAAGATGGGATCAAGATGGAAGAGGAGAAAATCAAACTCATTCCTAAATGGCCTACTCCTAAAGATACTATGGAAGTTTGGGCATTTAATGGATTGGTAAATTTTTACTAACAGTTCATCCACTATTATGCTCATGTAGCCACACTGTTGACTAATCTCTTCGAGAAAACATCAAGTTTTGTATGGACCACAAAGCACAAAGAAGTATTCAAGAAATTGAAGCATACGGTGTCCTTACAACCCATACTCCAACCATACAATCTTCAACGGCCTTGTGTGGTTGATTTTGACACTTCTAATTTTGCCATTGAAGCGGTGTTGCAACAAGAATTTCCAAATGGCTTACATCTCATTGTCTTTGTGTCTTGCTAACTTAACATAATGAAAGGAATTATTCTGCCCAAGGTTGAGAAAAAATGGCAATAGTATATGCCACAAAGGTATAAAGATAGTATATCTTGGGAAAACAAGTGATCATGCAACCAATCACAAACCTTTGTTGTAGACCTTATATTTGGAGTACATGAAGAGTCAACATCATTGATGGGAGGAAAAACTACAATTTTTTGATATCAAACTTGAGTACAAATCTAGTAGGTTTTGTGTCATTCTTGATGTTGTATCACCACATCTTGATTTGAAGATTCCTCATGCATCTTCCACGATAGCAGCAATTATCACTATGCAATTGACTCAAAGGTACACATAGAGTTCTTGAATAATTTACAATAGGACCTCTTCTTTCAATTAGTGCAAAGTCATCTTGCATCACTTGGCAAGAAGAATAATACTTTTTCCTTCAAAGAGCACCTTCTATTTTGCAAGAATTGGATCTATATTCCAACTATGGGTGACCTCAAGCCTATGTGGCTTCAAGAAGCCCATGACTCACCAATCATTGGTCACTTGGGTGCCCTCCAACCTTGAGTACCATCCAATGTCAATTATGGTGGACAAACATGGCACGAGAAGTTACAGAGTTTGTTTGATCTTGTAAAAATTGCAAACACAACACGATAAGCACAAGAAATTAGGTGGACTACTTCAACCACTTCCAATTACAACTACTCAATAGGAACATGTAAATCTTGATCTTGATCTCATCACATCCTTGCCCAAATCAAGGCCATACCACCATTGTGGTGTTTGTTGATAAACTAAGCAAGCAAATTCACTTAGCACCCACCATGGATGCTCCAACACTAACCATGATTTATTTTGATATTGTCTTCAAGCACCATGGGATGCCTAGGGTTCTCACTCCAATTGAGATCCTCAATTCATTGGTAAATTTTAGCAAGCACTCTTCAAGCTTCTTGGCACCAAGCTTGCTTTGTCTACAATCTATCATCCTCAAACTAATGGGCAAACCAAACATGCAAATTGCACCTTGGAAGAAATGCTTTGTGGTTTTGTCTATGTTCACCATACCAATTGGGATACTTGTCTTGCAATTATTCTATTATATGAATTTGCCTACAAATAAATCCAAGCAAGCAAGCACTGTGTTCTCTCTTCTTCCTTAATTTTGGGCAAGATTCACTTGTTCTAGATTCCTTTCTTTCTCCCTCACCATCTCACATTCCTCATAGTTCCATCTTCTTTTCCATGCTGCTTAAATCGTTAAAGCAAACCAAGTCTCATCTTCTCATTGCTCAAAATTTGCAAAAACAATATGTTGATCAACATCAATGTGATCTCATCTTTCAACTAGGTGATAAGGTCATGATTTCTTCTAGTAACCTTCCTCTCTTGTTTAATACCCAAATTTATAACCATGCTCTTAATTGGATAAATCCTTTTGATGTTATTTATATCATTTCTTGTATTGCCAATCTACTTGCCTTGCCTAGTCATATACGGATCTATCTTATCTTCTATGTTTCAAAGTTAAAAAGATCTATCTTTGTTTCTAATTCATCTTCTTTTCCACTCATGTCCAACCTCCTCCTCCTCCCATCCTTGTCACCAATCATGAGGAATATGAAGTTGATTGTATACTTGCATGTCATGATATCCAACATCTCCACCAATGATACAAGAAATATAAAGTCCTTTGGAAATGATATTCTCTTCATGATGCCATATGGGAGCCCTCTTCTCATCTCCACAATGCACAAATAGCCATCTACGAGTTCAAAGATTCTATGGCAACAAGGACATCACCAACTAACTAGCGGTGGGAGGATATATAATAATATGGAGTTAGTAGACAAGTTAGCAAAGGCTAATAAGTTAGTAAAATAAGCCAAATTCAAAGAATTTAAGAATTTTCTAGAAGCATCTAGGAAGCTTCTTGGTCAAATGTTCTAGAAGTTCTTTGAAAACTTCTTAATACCTTCTAAGGATTGGGTGACTTGCACATGAATTTAATGGATAGCTTAGTTTATACGCCAAGTAGGTGGCTTCTAAAAGGAAGCTTCCTTGGCAATTTCTTGGTTAACTTAGCTTGTACTCCAAGAAGGTAGCTTTGAGAGGGAAACTTCCTTGAAAGCTTCTCAATAGTCTTTTTGTTCCTTTGCTATAAATATCAAAGTCCAAGCTCATGCTAGGTATTTGGAGTTTCCCTCACTTGAGTGTTTCTAATATGACTTTCCATTGTAACCTTCCATTCTCTAATTTCACTCCTTGGTATTTTACACAATGGTTCCTCAAGTGCATTAGCTATGTCCTTGATGTACTTGGCATCTTAGCTAATTCACTCCTTATGTGGAATAGACTGCAAACAAACAATGAACAATGAGGCTCAATAATACTTGGCTTCTTGATCTTTGTTCACTATAAGGTATATCATATACTTAGAATAGATAGCTATCTACTATAAGAGGGACCAAACCACCAACTAGGAATGCGATTGTGACACTTTGGAGTTTGTGTGTGACTTCTTATATGAGTTGTGTTTCAATAATAAATGATGTTGACAATAATGTATATTGTGTAGTGCATATTTATTTGCACTACAAAAGCAAGTTTAGTGCATAAGCAAGGTTGCTAGGATATTAGAATGAGGATCTTGTTATTTTATGAATAGCTACTCATGGGTTACTTGATGGCGGCCATCTACTACATTAGGGTTTCTAATTTGGCTATTAGAGTCACCATTCTAGCTACAATTTGCATTATTAGATGTGCCTTACCAAGCTACTCCAAGAAGTATACTTCAAAGTGTAACTCCAAAGAGCTCATTTGTTCTATGCTGAGCCTTCAAGCTTGTGGCTATGGTGGATAGAGGCCAATGAGTGAAACTTGGATTCTCTTAACTAAAGTGTGTTTGGCTTGATGGTGTTATCAGCTACTATTGGTAAAAGGTATTGAGTTTTGAGATCTCATTTCTGATCATCAAATCAGTGTGGCATTTTGGAGTTTATATGTGGTTTTTTATATAAGTTATGATTCTACAGTGTATGATGTTGCAAATAATGTATATAGTACAACAATGTATATTTTCATGACAATTTTCTTGAGAGTTTAAGAACCTAGTCAATTTTTCTTGCTATCTCTAATAGAATATTTTTACTTTCTTATTGAACAAATAATTATCTTTATACTAAATCTTCATTTAATTTTATTATCTTCTTTCGTTATGATTTACATGTGAAATGCTTAACAATTGCAACTTAAAGTTTGAAAAGTACAAAATGTAGTACTTTTATCATATTATTAAAGGTGTATGTATTAATACTATTAAAAATATAGTAATTTCTAATTCTATTATTTGAGAAGACAAATTAAGAATGTTCATAAGAAGAATAGTAATTATGCATTTTGATAATCATCAAATATTAAATTACAATATATCACAATGTTTTCATGTCACCTCTTTCTCTTTGCTGTGTATTATTCTATTTAATTTACTTATGGTGAAACTACCATAAAATATCCAAAGTTAAATGAATGAAAATTGAAAAAGAGTATATATAATTCAATAAGATATTATTATCTTGTAGAAAACTAAGTAAAAAATTTTATAATAAGAAATATTCATTCCAGGTATATTCACCTTGATGTATGAACTTCAATTTCTACATTAAATAAGTCAGCTTACATATAAGGTTATTATTGTAATACATTTTAATCTTGAAAAACATAAATATATATTTGATATTTTCTTGTGTCTATTCACATGTACAAGTCTATTAAATAATATTATAAAGTGATAATAATTCTTATAATAACATTTCAATACATATAAAGAAATATTATATTTTCAATGTTATATGTTCAATATTTGAGAAAACAAATTTTATCACTCAACTTCTTACTGTTGTCCTTATGACAAATGAATCCACTAACTTCTGGAAAGTCAGCATGACAATATGAGTGACCGTGGGGAGAGAGGACTGGAGGGCCATCTTATGGGTGGCGATAGCAAGAAGTTGGGTGGCAATACCGATTCCTAACTCGCGATCTTGCATTTGCATATGGGTGTAGGTATTCTTGTTTATTTCACAGCTTTGTGTAGCCCAGAAGGTGGGAGGAGGATCGATGAAGTTTCTAGATCTGTCCCAAATGGGCCACTTGCTTCTTAAAGAATGATGGAACTTTGGAAGTGCAAAATCTAGTCCTTTAAACTTGAAATATCTTAGCATGTGATGATTATGAGGCCGGTGTCGAACAGATATTGGAGTGTCCTGGTATTGTCGACCCAAAGTTGGCCACGCTTCTTAACAATGATGGAACTTTGCAAAATCTAGACCTTCAAACTTTAAGTATCTTAGCATGTGATGATTATAAGGCTAGTGTCGAACAGATATCGGAGTGTCCTGGTATTCTCGAGAGATTCGTGAGGTGCTTGTCTCTTCGAAAAAAGTCACCACTCGTTGAAACAGTAGCAAAGACCATAGCCAATACGCAAGGGTAGCAAGTATAAAAAATACAATCGGACAGGTTCCGGAATTGATCTCGAATTTGGTCACTTGCTTCCTGCAAGGTAATGGAAGTGCTCGGGTGTAGCTTATCAGGTGATGAGGCCAATAACACGTAGATCCTGGAGATTCCAAGCAATCTACCAATCTCTTGCGAGATTGGTGGATTGCTTGCCTCTGGAAAAGGGTTCTCCGCACACTGCAGTCATCTCAAACATTCTAACTAATCCCCCATATACTACCGCAGGTGAAAGGAGGATAGCAGAAGTATCCGGATGTATCAAAAAGATGGTTACTATTCTCCTCCAGGGTGATGGAAGTCCCCATTTTATCCCGGAGGAGCACTGGAAGCTTTGCGCTGCTTGGCTTTGAATGAAGCCAACTGCAGAGAAATCTTGGAGTGTCCCGGTATCCTTCAGAAAATGATGGATAACAATGGCTGCTGATCATGGTACCTTGCCAATGGAGGGTCCAATGGACGCTTCCCGCTGCTTGGCTAATCTACAGCATCTTACGCCCAAGGTCGAAGGGTGATCGGAGAATCATAGGAGTTGATCGCAACGCTGGTCACGCTGTTAATACCTCCGGCGTGATGGAACTGCTGAATTTCAAGGTCTAGAGTCTAGAAAGTTTTGCGTAACTTTGCTCTACATGAAGAAAATCGGCAGCAGATTCTTGCTTTCATGGATGCTCCAAGAGGCGACTGAAGGTCGTGTCCGTCAGAAAGAGCTTGAAGATCTCGTGCTCAAGCAGATCTGTAAGTCTATCCTTATCGTTAGCGTCAGAGGATCGTGCGAAGATGAATATTAAGGGAATCCAAAGATTGATTTTTTTTTTATTGTATACTTACTTTATTAGTAGAAAACAAAAATACCCAGAAAGTAGAATGATAAGAACATCATATAATCTTAATATTGTCGAAGAAATGCAATAAGTTCTATCCTTCTTGTTATCTTAAGCGGGCACCCTCTCATTCGTATTGAGTGCATTTCTTCCATGAACGAGTAGATTTCTTTGCAGTAGATACTTAAAATTAGAGCAATCAAGTTATTTTTTAATTTGTATAGAGCTAATGTTTGATTTCAACACTTATACTCTTATGAATAAGATCTAAGACTGTACCACCCTTTTGAAACATATTATACTAGAAAAATTTGAACTAAAAATGACAATAAGAACCAATCTTAAAATTTTATTTTTAACCTTAGATAAGATTATGGAGATCCCTTTAAATGGTATTTTGTTACTAGTATATTGCGTACTCTAACATGCGTTTATTTAATGTTTGATATGCAAGAAAATATGATCAATCAAGACTTTCCTCTTAATTTGTATCATTTTTTAGATTTTATATGCATGTAAATGATGAATTTTACATTTAAAAAAATTTGAAATTTTGGTCCACTTCTTTTCAAAATCTTGTCCAATTTCTCAAATATTGGAACATATTAATTGTTTTATTTGAGTTATGTTATATCAGCATGATTCCTGGATTGTATAACATAGTTCAGGATTTTATACGAGTCCAATCCTGCCCAATAGATATATGCTACATTCTTATGAATCTTGTATGCTATTTTGATATTTACAAATATTCTATGATATAAAAAAATGAGAATAAGTAAGTTAAGTAATCTTATTATCATGTGCTTGTGGTCTAAATATTCTAAAAGCCTATTTATAAAAAGCCTTTTGTTATACTAACTTGAGAATATTTATGGTGATAATAAATATGTAATTAGTTTACGATTCATAATAAAGAAATATTCATCACTGAGGTTTTAGATAAAATACATCAGAATATAACACAAGAAACAAAACATCTCACTCTCCCTGTTCCAATGATTGAGTGATTTCTCTAGGGCATGAACGCGAATGAATCGAATTATTGTTTCAGCAAAATGACATGTATGGATGCATGCATGCATGCTGTAGATGTAGTTGATCAACATCACACACATATATATATATTATTGTTATTTTTAGTTCACATTTCCTCTATGAAGTGTATGCAGTTTTAGTCTCCAATTCCCTCTTAAGTTAACACCGACCTTTTTCTCACCTTTTCTAGTTCCTTCATTCTCCGTATCTTTGAGGATCTAAATATACCGTTCACTGATTAAAGAATCAGCCATTTGGTTCTTTCTTTATTGAACATGAAACGTTTAGAAAACAGAAGTATATATAACGAGTCTAGTTTATGTCGAATTTTGTTTTCTTATCGATTATCATGTCCCTATGAACCTCCACCTCAAGAACAAGAACAAGAACAAAAGCGAAAATGATATTAACAACAAAAAGGATATCTACAAAACATAACCTGGTCAAAGATAGTGTGTACCATACAAAGAGATTCGAATCTCAACCTCATAGCTTGGTCCATATTTAACCAGAGGCAGATATCCTGTGGTGAATATATTCTATTCTACGAGGGTACATTTCACCTTTGTGGACAAAACTTGTCCTACCGAGATTAGTCACATCCATAGAATGTGTGTTGAGAAGGGTTGATAAATTTAGAGGGGATGGACCATCGAAAACCAGTGCATTGATGGAGTGAATGTGGACAGGAGTTGTCAACACCACAAGTGACAAGGCAAAGGTGAACGGGTGAGGAAGATGATAAGGGGCCAGATGAGAGGTCAGAAGCCGCCGACGGGAGGAGGGAGGACTGTCAGCGGTAGTAGGAATAACCAGAAGATTCCAGACCCTGGCTCCCGGCGGGAGGAGGAGCTCGTGGTGAGAAAGCTGAGAGCCGCAACAGCGGTAGATAGTAGCCAGAAGATTGGTTAACGGAGGCTGGGAGTATCGGAGCCTTCCAACTGGCGCGTTCCAAGCTCCACCGGAAGAACCAGCTCGTTCCCGTGTAAAGTGAAGAGAGCAGGGAAGAGAGCCATGGTGTTTAAGACCAGCTGCCAGACTTCAGTGTGCGTGTATAAGTCTCTCTCCGATTGAGCTTCCCCAGTGGTTGTTGGTTTTTGTTATATCGAGAATTTTCCTTTGAACAGCAGCAGCTGCAGCTCCAAGTAAGGAAGAAGCGATGGCTGACTACACACCAGCACCCGGGAGGAACCACCTGTTCGTTCCTGGTCCGGTGAACATTCCTGAATCAGTTATGCGGGCTATGAACAGGAACAATGAGGATCACCGTTCGCCTGCGTTTCCTAGGCTCTCTAAGTCTGTTATTGACGACGTCAAGCGCGTCTTCAAAAGCTCCAGGGGCACCTCCTTCATCTTCCCAACTACAGGTGAGTCCGAAACCTGCAATTCATTCTGTCCTCTATTTTCTCTTCCTTGCCTTAGATTTCGTTCGGACCTGAGTGATAAAAACGCATGGTGAATCTGGACAGACTTGTTGTTTCCAGCCAGCTAGAAGAGAACCGACAGTTTTGACCACTTAACAGCAAGTATACAAGAAATTGCACATTCTTCGCCTAAGTTAAAGTTTGACACCTGTGTGGAATCTGAGAATTACCTTTCACATTGGCATTATAGGAACTGGAGCATGGGAGAGTGCGCTGACGAACACTCTATCTCCGGGTGATAAAATTATATCGTTCCGACTTGGCCAGTTCAGCTTACTATGGATAGATCAGATGCAGCGCCTGAGATTCGACGTGGATGTTGTGGACTGTGATTGGGGAGCTGGTGTCGACCTGGACCTGTTGAAGGCCAAGCTAGCAGCTGATAGATCCCACAATGTGAAGGCCGTGTGCGTCGTCCACAACGAAACCTCTACTGGAGTGACTAATGACATTGGGGGCGTTCGTAGAGTGCTAGGTTGAGCCTTCATTACCCACTCTACATGTTGCGACTTACCTCTAGCACTACACCCAGTTATCTACCGCCATGAGGAAATGTGCAACTATATGCGTGATTTATTATACTGATTGTACCTAGGGGTTATGAAGTGGACTTTATTTACCTTTCATGTTCATGGCTTTGTGCAGATGAAGCAAGGCATCCTGCGTTGCTACTTGTTGACGGAGTGTCATCAATTGGTGCAATTGATTTCCGGATGGACGATTGGAAAGTTGACGTAGCTCTAACAGGTTCTCAAAAAGCCCTGTCACTGCCAACCGGTTTAGGAATTGTCTGCGCCAGTCCCAAGGCCTTGGAAGCTGCTAAGACCGCGAAATCTGTTAGGTGTTTCTTTGACTGGGCCGACTACATTAAGTTCTACGCTGCAGGAAGCTACTGGCCATACACTCCCTCCATCCAACTTCTGTATGGTCTGCGTGCTGCCCTCGACCTTATCTTCGAGGAGGGCTTAGACAATGTCATTGCCAGACACCATCGACTTGGAGGTGCCACAAGGTAAGGGAACGCTTTCTAGGTCTGTTGGGATATAAATTGCGGTCGTACACCTGCACTTTTGAGATGTTTGGACATCAGTGTACATCAAAAGTGAGTGGAGAGAAGACGGAATGAACCGCTACGATATTTTCCCCTTAAGTAGAGAGAGGGAAGTGTGGCCAATTTGTATTTAGATTGGCGAACGCATGTGTCGGTTCGGAATTGGGACCTAATCGTGAAGCTATCTGCCAAAAATTACAGGGAAGCTGTTAAGGCCTGGGGACTGAAGCTTGCAACTCAGAAGGAGGAATGGATCAGCGACACTGTGACAGCCGTCGTCGTGCCTGCACACATCGACAGTGCTAACGTTGTTAAGTTGGCATGGAAGAAATACAATCTCAGCCTTGGAGTCGGCCTAAACAAGGTTGCCGGGAAAGTATTCCGAATTGGGCACCTCGGCAGCATGAATGAGGTACAGTTCCAGACTTTTCTATCAGGTCCAATTTCCGCTAAGTTATGGGGCATCCTCTTCAATATTCTTGCGTATTGAAAGCTTATTAACTCACGATTATGTGATGCAGTTGCAATTACTCGGTGCCATTGCTGGAGTTGAAATTGTCCTGATAGAGCTTGGAGTTAACATCAAGTTGGGAAGTGGTGTCGCTGCAGCCCAAGCACATATTTCCAAATCCACTCCTTTGATCTCTTCCCGAATCTAGGTGTTCTGCAGGTCCTGCAACAGTATAGACATTCATAGCGCAGCATTTGCAGGCAGTTCCCTTTCCTAGTGTCGGATTACGAGGGGATTGTATTTTGTTGTAAATAGACCACAGAAATTGACAAGGTAGTCTTCCTTCAGCGAAATTTTTGTCCGGTCGCCCTAAGCCAGTTCTGGATTTGTGCAGTTAGGATTAGATTTAACAGATCCATCCGAGTAACACGAAAGCTCCTGATCATTATGGAAATCTATGGGATTTGTCGAGCTTTTACTGTACACTGTATATACAATTATATTTTGCAGGACAAGCAGTGTTACCTCCACAAGTCTGCTGTTGAACTTAAGCGAATGAAGTCGAATGATAGTGCACGAACTCTTCCCCAATCCTTTGGATACGTGCTCATTCGATTAGTTTCCAGCAACACTCCAAAATAAGATAACTAATTTCTGCGCAGGGTAGGCACAAAGTCACAAATAATAGATGTGCGCATGTAAATTGGTAAATTCGTGATCTGTGGTGGAAAATTCGATGTTCTATCTTTCCAAGAGACTGCTTTTACTCTCCCTCCTACGCCGCAGCTTTTGCTCGATCTCGTAGTAACAAACTCCAAGATTGTTTGTAGACAAGTAGTGAAATTGGCGGCGAGAGGTAGAATGACCCTCACGGTACGTCCCATTCTCAGGGATATGGAGGGATAATATGATATGATTTATGGTAAATGACTAACAGCAGAGTAGGAAGCGTAAATAGACTGCAAGCGCCGGCGCAAGTCCATGTCTCGAGACTGTGTACGAGAGGATAGAAAGCAGCATTGAAACACGCAAGGTGTTGCATGCTTGTACCCCCTTTTTGTCTAGTCAGCGATGAGGCTCACGAGTGGATCGTACTGGAAATCAGCCGATGAGGATCAGGAGTATCTGTAGTCCAGTTCCCACAGGCTGGGATGGATGTGAGCGTCGTGTGCCACTAACCCAGAGACACGTCCTCGGGGACTTGAGCCAGGTGCATCCTCGCGATCTCCGCCTCTCCATGGATTCACAAAATATAAGACCTTATCTGTTTGTTCCTTCAGAAATCTTGGAAGCAATTCTGTTCGTTTTAACTCTCACACATTAAGTTTTTATCCTTGTATTAGTCTGCTGCCGTTTAGGACCGTATACGACTTTTCCTGCTAGTTACGATTACCGCCGGAGAGTTATTCGCGCGAGAATATTTCATGGACCCTCCTTCCATGATCGGTCTTCTGAAGGACGGGAGAAGCGAAGGAAATTTTGGTTCAGCCTTCGCCCTCGCTGCCAACACTGTTGTCACACATATCTGGAAATCTAACAGAGAGCCCCTTCTGCCAACACAACGTCTACCGTAAGCCTACGTGAAGAGACCGACACTTAGCTATCATAGGCTGCAGAATCGGATCAGTCCTGCTGACATGGCCAACCAACGCTTTTGGTTCCACTTCATTATCACATTTTTAATCCTGACAACATATAGCTACATTGGCGATGGCTAGTAACAGCGTCTGTGCCTCAAACTTGTCTGGTGCATTATGTCGACGCGTGCCAGAAGCAGTGAATGGCTTCATGATAGTCTCATGCTGTCATCCGAAATGTCGTCTTCCTATCATTGTCCAAGGACGTTGAGCCTTCCAGCCAGAGTGAATGTTACACCACTCGAAACTGTATCCCTATTAGCGCAAACGTCCCTTGACTCCAAATGGAACTATTAAATATGGAGAAGGAAATTTTTTCACGACTCTGGTCCAGTAGGGCAATTTGCATCACAACGGACGCTACCCGCTAAGGCGAAAAGAATTTTCTGATTGAGAGTGTCCACTTGATTCAATGTGCAGGGGAGATCGACGAAAAGAAGGTGAAATGCTCACAAGATGACGAGATGCTAAGGTGTTAAACAACCAAATGCTGAGAGAAAACCTGAAACGCGAGTAACGGGAAGTTCTAATTACCAGACATATTTATCAACATTCAAAGTTGTTACATGGCATCGCGTGTTGTCACGTTCTCCCAACCAAACGTCCATGCAGTGCATGAGGACGCAGAAGAGGAAAAACAACGTAAAGCAAAGGCAGGGGAGCTGCACATCTATCCTTTGAGCTGTGTGGATTACGTTGTATCCTTCCTGCGTGACATCGTCCCACAGGCGGCCCTCCCTCCCTACTTGCGCAACGAAAAGTAAATCCTAAACATAGGCCCTGTATCATCATTGTACAGTGTCTTTCTTTGCAGCTTAGAAGGAGAAGCTAATGCATTCACAGACGAAATGTTGATCAACAACACCAATTGAATGAGGTCACACTGACAGAAGCTCCGAAGGATCAAATCAGGGGACTCGAGGAAGGAGACCGCACCACCCGCCGGCTTGCTGGACTGGGAGTCTGAATCCTATTCTCACAGAAAGAACTGCACCTGCAGCCGGAACCTGAACGCTTCGTGTCCCGCAATGTTTTTGTTACACTGCGTCTCGTAATTGCCCAACACCGAAGCTAATTGATTACATTTACCTTGTTGGTAATATCTCACTTAACATTAAGTAAATTTTACCTTTTTACTTACCTTACGTTTTATTTTACCTTTTTCATCTTTCCCTTGTACGGCTTGATGGGGTCTTCCCATCGTTCATTTTTTCAACGAGGTCGTCCTTATTTGTTCTTAAAGGTAAAATAACCTAAAAGGGTCCAATGTCGAATGATTAACATGAATAAGATGTTTGTTGCTATTGTGAAGTTGATCAGTTAGATTAACTCATACTTATATATTATTCCATAGACATCTTTCCGATATAGCCATTGGTAAAGCTGTAGGAAGCTCATCCAGAAGGAAATAATTTAGTTCAATTAATTTTGAGTCTATATTCAGTTATTCATATAAAACTGGCGAAATGGAGAAACTTCAAAGGGGAAGCAAAGAGAAATCTAGATTAGGTGTAATGCATTGCTTCAAACATACTCAAAAGTTAACCCCGAGGGAATTAGAAACTGACGGAAAAACCGAGAAGGTTTGGTTTGCTTTTACTATTGCTTGCTATGGTGTTTATAAGACTTTTTCTTTTACTTTGAGCGCTATGTGTGAAAATTGATGATTTTACATGATATTATTTAAAATATAAGTTTAATAAATTACCATTGCCATCCAGATTTTGGTTCTTGTCATCCGCGATATGGCCAAGATAACATGGTATTATGTTGCCATTGGTCATTTGTCCACCCCTCCCGTCAATTTCCTTTCCCGCCCCTTGCTCTTGCTTCTCCTGGATCATCTTGGCCCACATCATTTATAACAATAGCAAAACTCGGGATGGCAATAGCAAATATTAGATATAGAAAATACCCCTCCCGTCACTTTCCTGCCTGCCCCTTGCTCTCTCCCGCATTCCAAGTCAAGAATGCCAAAAGCAAAAATCTGGGTGGCAATAGTAAATATTCGATATAGAGAAACTAAAGGGCATTTGAGATTGACTTGAACCGTCATATATATAATAATATTGATGTATATATTCAATATTGTATGAAATGCAGACTTTTATGGATAGTAAACTAAAATCACACGTTTTGCAAAAGATAGTTTAAGTTTATCTGTAGATATGATTTCAGTGCACATATACAGTTACATGAGTACGATTCAGAAATCTGATCTCGGTAGGAATCCAATTATTGGTTTTCTCAACGCATTAGACGAATGGAAATCATTGCTGTGAATGAAACCATAGGAACAAGTAAAAGGCGACCGCGTAGGAAAAATGAAGGATGGGAAGACCCCATCAAGCCGTACAAGGGAGAGACAACAAAGGTAACATGGGGCTAAGCCCCAATAGAGTCTGTATGAGAAATCTGCACTACCGCACCTAAGATATCCGAGCTATGCAAGTCGTACTATCTACACACAAACTGGAGCATCCGAACAAATATCACCTAATGTGATTGTTCTCCTGTGAATTACACCAACCACTGCCCTCTATAAAACAATGGACACACGTTGTATAAAGTAAATTACAAAGTAACCAGAGGAACAATAGACATCCACTCTTGATATTCAGCTAATAATCCGGCTCTCAAACTCCGCTCAAATTCAATCGGAGGTTTTACGAGCCCACAACGAAATGAAAGGAAAACACGATTACAAACCAATTTCGAAGATAGTGGTTAAAAGCGTACTAACAAACAAGAGTTAACTGCAGAGTATAAATGTAACATCCTACCTAACCAAACTTTTGCGGCTACAGTGAACTGAAAGAACCACACCTTTACGTGTCCAATCTGGACCTTGTGGTTCAAACGGAGTGAAGAAACTATCGGCTCCATGCATCCAGTCGACCGTGTGCAGTCTTCGAAGCGGTCCAAAATCACACGTGATTTGACTTTCAGAACAACCTGGCCGCCAAAAGACACAATATCAACCAAGCAGCGATAGGACTTATTGACAACTAACGTCTGAACGAGACGTGAATTTAAAGTTCCGCTTGGAACATTCAACCTCCTTTTCACTGCATTATCTCCAGTTACAGTTTATTAATAACTGAGGCAAAGAATGCACTTATACTGTAAAAACATGTTCCGTCGCAAGAGTTGGAGAATCGGAAAACTTGTAGGACATAAGTACTGAATTTGGCCGATCTTTCTTTTCAGGTTTGTAGTAAATATTTGCTTTATGCTGTGTCAAATTTATGAGGACAGGGAGGGCTTATGAGGAGAGAGATAAGGCTCATCAAAACAATGTTGAGAATTTGCTCAGCAGACAAAAGGGATCTGCGTTATAAGGTACGTAAAAGCTGAACTTCTATAACCTTTTAAAATAAATCTCAAGGAACAATAGCAATAGATTCAGTTCGTTGTTTTGGGATCTTTAGTTTATATTCTCGATGAGTTGAAATACACCGCGCTTCTATGACATTGCATGAAAAACAAAAATTGCCCTACCTCCACTACAGTCGCTATCAGGGGGTTTCACGTATCAGATATACAAATTGGACATGATTTTAAACTAGAAATATATTATTATTGGTTATTTGGTTATTTATTGTCCAGAATAGATTGACTAGTTAGGAAACTACCGTATCTAGACAACAAGACTCTCTTTACTCCCTTCCATTCGGACCGGCAGGATGTGTACTTTACAGATAGTAGAGCGCAATCCTCTCTACATCAGGTCCCTTCAATGTACTGTGCCTTGTAACAATCCTCTCATATCAGTCCGGTATCTCGCTATTGACCATGGTCTCAATATTGACCGTAGCTTTCATGCTAATCATAAACTTGCATACAATCAACCAGCTGGCGTAATGGATGTTCATAGCTTAAAGTTCCATACCATGAAGACCATACACAAGAAATGTGCCCCGAGCTAAATATTGAAACATGCTTTCTTCATGCTCTCTTGACAGACAAATAGAGGTATTGCTATATCCAACCTACAACTTGAATCTTGTAGGAAGGTGACAATGCTGTACACTAAGAATATAGACCTAACACAAATTGTGATAGTGGGTTTCAAGCGACAAAAACGGTTTCTAGCTCCTACGGAAGCAACAGAATTAACATGTGATCAGAACAAACCAGAAACATTGGATGATCTGATCGAGAGCAAGATAATTGACTGATGCTCTTTGTATTCCATTAGATTACAGACCAAGCTGCCAGGAAAGATCCTCCTAGCTCAACCCAGCTCGTCAGAACGCTTGTTGCGACAATGTACAACACAACTCTCAAGAATTAGTATTAAGACCTAATAAATTACATGCTATAAACTCGGGACTGTGAGTTATTCAAGTTTGGCACAGAATATTATGGCCTGTGCACAGGATCAAAAGTATGTCGAAGCACCGATAGGATGTAGGTGACCTCCTGTTTTGAGGGCTATCTCGTAGCCAGAAGATAGAAAGAGAACAAGAAAGAAAGTTGGACTAGAATCCAACTAAGAAATGCCATGGCAGCAGCAGCCTCGTACTTGGCACAATGACTGGGCCCACATTGATCCAGATCATTGTTGATGAACACTGTAATCCCCGCGGTTGCACATGCTGCTGCTAACGTCAAGGTTGATGTGACCTTCAGGACGTTCAAGAAAAGAAGAAAGTAAGAAAATAGGGAGGATCGTCGTCGTAGTAAGTTACCAAAACAGAGGAGATGAGAAACTACACACTCTTGTCTCCGCACCCAGAGACTTACATACACTCAGTGGATATTCTTCTCAAGGACAATGCAATAAAAGATGCCAAGTAACAACATCAGAAACGAAAGTGGAGACAGAGCAATGTTGAAGTTGAAGACGGTAACTATTGACAAGAAACCGCTTACCCCATCACCAACAACAAAGACACCAACTAAAATTGAATTTCTCAAGCTCCTCCTTGTTAGCAGAGCATATAGATCAATTATAGCTAAGGATATGCTCCATAGGCACTGCAGAACCATAGCTGCCACAAGGTAACTGCAGGGACGAACATACGAGCAACGTTTTAGCAATCTTGGGTTAAATCCACGATTTGCGTTACGGTCAAATCTTCCACAGTTAGACATCAACAATCAGCCAAGTACGCGCGTGATACATTTCAGAGGTCACTAATGAACTGTCCATTGACATTGGGTTGATGATTTTCCTTGAATCAACAACAAGAGAAGATTAGAATAATATGGAACTAAAACTCCTCACAGAGTATCCAGGAACGAGTGTTAAGGAGTCACCACCACCGGCGATATGGGAGTGTTACCATAGCTATTTATTGTTAAGCTTACGCAAGAAGCATATCTGCTAGTGCGATCACCATGATAACCGTGCAATATGACAAACAATTGACCGACTTTGTGCTGCTGGTAGAGAAACAGAGTGGATTGTTTGACTCCATTTTACAGGACATGTGCCTAAACAAGTCCTCGGCAAGTAACAATATGACATTCATTCTCTTGGAAGCGAGATTGGAGAGGAATTGGACCTCGAGAGACAGAAGGTTCATGGTAGAGTAGATTAAAATGGAACTAGACTTTCCTGAAGGCAATCTCGAGGATAAATAAAATCAAAGTCTCGTTTGAATTAAATTTCTTGGTGTTCACCCTGTACTCCGTTTTGACGGTCAAATTCTGTTGGGGCAGGACATGACAGAGCTCCTTAAGTGCAAGCAGACTTTGTTAAGTTCCCTCTTTGAGTCTCTCTGCTAGCCAAGATGGCCCCTCTCTCCTTCCTGGATACGTGAATGTCGGCTTTGAGTTGGTTTGACTATCACTGTTGGATAAAGGTATGGGCACGCCAGAAGAGCATTTCTGACGAGATGAGCCTAATCTGATGTACACCCATGCTTCCTCAATGACTCTTATTCGTTTGCCTTTCGATATAAAACCAGTGAACTTGACTTCGCAAAGCTCGGGAAAGGATCCATAGGCTCCAGTAGATCGACGTTCCCCTGCAATGCTTAGTGAAACGAGAGAAGTGAGACTCGCTATACTTCTCATTCAGGTGAAGATAGGCGGTTAGAATTACAATATAGGGCTGAGGTACCGAGGTTGGCATCGAGGAATGTCGCTAGCTACTATGCTTCAGCTACTCTCCAATTTCTATGTTCCTCTACTATGATCATTAAACTATCAGAAAGTCCAAATATTTCTGAATCTCAGTATCTCTCTGATGCATCTCTTCGACACTGATTTTGATGGGTCACACTATTCTCCCTATCGTTCATGTCTACCCGTAAGCCGGAAAAGCATAGCTCGAATTGACGACTATATCCTCCACTTCAAGCAACTTCAATTCACAAATTACATACCTATAGCCGGAGCTTGACAATTTTCTAGTTCATACTCTTCTGTTAGTTTATGTTCAACATTTCTCTGAAATTCCCGGGGAGACGTCACAGATATGTTTCTATTCTAACAGACATGCGATCTTCATGGGGTTATCTCGATGGGGCCCAATTAGGTAAGGGTTCTAATGCAAGGGATCTGTTCAAATTAGATCCTTTAATTAATTTCTAATCAGTTAAAATTCCCGTGTACATGACGTTGATTACTACCCTGGCTGATTCCATGGCAAGATACACAAGATTTCAATGAGTGATATTTCCTATCAACGTCTGCTTATAAGTTACTCGGGTTGAAACATATATTGATGTCTTGAAGGTATCGATTGCTGATCGTTGTCCAACCTACGTATGCTTAAAACAGGACTACACGGGCTGGTTATCAAGAGGGGGCATCCAAAGTCAATTCACTCGCTGTCAGGACCCACTGAGTTCGTATGAGTTTAAGTACAAAGACTTTCAACAAGAAACATTAATGTCCCATGTTCCGTTTAACCAAACCGTTTAGAAGAAGATGATCCGCAGGATTGACAAGAAAGAGATGGAGAGAAAGTTACCAGAAGGCTGTCACTTTGGAGAAGTCGGTCATAGCAACCATAACACCAAAGGCGATGATACCAAAACCGAACTGGCCCACTCTGAGGGCTAGCCCACCGAGGGTACCAGGTGAACCCGGCAAATCCTTCATCCTCAAATGTGGCGGCGGATGATGGAACAGTGGGGGCACTGCTACCGGGTGCACAGCTGGATGACTTCGGTCCATGAGCTCCAATCAAGACAAGAACAGATTACTTCCCGAACCCTAGTGCTGTTCCAAAGCCATTGTATTCGATGTTGAATTCTGTAGGTTGCTTTAAGGACGAGTTCTTAATTGAATATGAGTACGAGGATCAACCAAGATGTTCAGAACCTTAAGAAACACTGGCCTGAAGACCTCGTGCAGGACTTTTCTTCCTCTCCAAACGTTTCTCCTGTTTTATAATTTGGCATCATTCTCCCTCACAATCCCATACTCCGTAGCTGAAGTGTTCCTACTTACTACATAATTTCGAAACGCCGAATCCGAGGCCTTTAGATATTACATGTCATTGACACGCCCTGCACGGTCCAGCATAACGAGCCATCGTCAACAATTGTCCTAGTTCAGCGATTCAAAGATCGTCTCGGAGTCGTCAAATATACCCGTCAGACTCTTCACAGATAGAGACGACCCCCTTACGCACTTCCCCGTCACCAACACCAATCCTTATCAGATCTCAAGCCTCAGCACAAACTTCAAGCCTCCCTCCCTCACTCAGTTCTATCAATCTCGTCCTCGTCCTCTGCCTCCTCCTGCAGCCTCAAAGTTCCACCGTCTCTCCTACCTCTAATTCCACTTTTCTTTCTACGTCTTCGATTCTCCTTCGCATGCTCCTCCACGCCTTCCTTCTTTCCTTCCTTCCGGCCACTACAATCCTACGAGTACAACATCCACCAATCAATCAGTGCCAACAGCTCGTGAAAAGAGCGAACGAACTCCTGGAGAAGACCGGCAATGCACGAACGAAACAACAATCGCTCCTTCCGAATCGCATCTCCGCTCCAGTCAATCTCTGTTGCTGCGGATCCGTCAAAAATTCGCAAGATCCGCACCCGAAATAGAAGCGAGCACCTGATGAAGAAAAGAAGAAAAAGAAACAAGCGGAAGTCGTCCTTCCCCTCCCGAAGTACACACAACACACCCAGCACAGGCTTTCCTCTCGTCGCACTTGGGAGAACAAGCAGGCAAGAGAACCCAGATGAAAGAACTTCCGCGTCAAAACGTGGCACTTCAATATACGCTGCTGCCAGAATATTCCCCTCACAGGAGTTGGAAGTACAGAGTCCACGCGCCTCGACGGCACTACGAGTTGGTCAGTCATCAGTCACGCCTAGGGTACTGCTGTACTCCTCCTCTCCTCCAGAAGTGCCTTCCCTCCCTCCAACTGTACGAACTGGGATTTAGTCCAGTTCAGACTTTCGCTATTCTCGGGAGAAGTCTCTCAAAATAGTCGGAATAGTCTTCGTAGACGTTGTCCTCTCACCGGTATTTGTCAACATGGGGACGAGATAGATCAAACTTTCCGCCGGAGTGCCGGGCACGTTGATTCCGTCTAGCGGGAAGTACCAAGCTCTAAGACGTTCGGATTCGCGTGTGCTCAAAAAGTAGTCCATTCTCACCAGGCAGGCTCCATCACATCCTTTCTTGCCAAAATGAGATTTCGATATACTGTCTCTTAGGAGGGTCCAAATCACCTACCCAGATGTTTGGAACACTAATATAAAAGTGGGTCGTTACTTCCTTTAATCTTGCTCGTTTTGACAATGAGGGCGAGGGCGAGGCAAGAATTCGTAGTGAATTGACCCTTCATCTAAATCACGACAGGTTAGTGTGGGAATCTTTCTACACTAACCTTACACTAAAATCAAAAATCAAAAAATTAAAAATATCTTTCTTACTCTTTTTTATCTTGCAAGTTTTTATTCATATAGATCCTTTCTCTGTGAAAGAGTACTGTTTTATATTTTCAATGGTTGGATGCAAGACTTTTAGCGTGAATTGCCATAACTTGAGGAATAGCATGTGCTCCAAAATTTGACTTCTGACTTTTCATAAAATTAAGAGCAATACTTTACCTAACTTGATGTCATTTTGGAGCTCAAAATGAAAATCTTTTAGAAGAATATAACCCCTGAATCGTTTGCATCACCTGAATTCAGATGCTCTATAAAGAGAATGAAAAAGCTAAAATTATAAATAATATGTATGAACCCGATGAAAATTTTCACGTTCTTGAAGGCTTTTGTAGATTTTATAAAATGCATTTTGTTAAACTTGGGCGAGCAAAATTACTGTGAAGCATATGATAATGTGAGACTATTTTAGTGCAAAGGGTCTCATCGTACTCAAATATAATATTGAACTTCTGTACCACACTTTTAGGCATAGTTATTTTAATCAAAAGGAGAGTCGAGAAAATCCGTACATGGGTAAACCTAGTCAGACTTAGCTTCGTTATTCCCTTTTAATTTACTGAATTCTTTCTATGTTCAAGGTACACTCTTTTCTTTAATACGAATTGTAACAGGTGACCGCGTATAGAACACGAAGGATGGGACGACCCCATAAAGCCAGACAAGGGAAAAAAAATTAGTAAAATGGGCTAGGCCTTAATAGAGATTATATGAGAAATCTGCACTAATGCACCTAAGATATCTGAGCTATGCAAGTCGTATAGTCTACAAACAATTGGATCATTCGAAAAAGCATCACCTAATGTTATTACTCGCCTATGGATTGCACCAGCCACTATCTCTATAAAACAATGGACACATGTCCCTAAAATATGCTACAAAGTATGAGAGTGAGAGATACCCCTGGCGCCTAACATGATAAGCTCTCGTGCACTCCTTGATAAACATGTCGAATGTCGTGTCCATTATCCATATAACTCCAAGGCTAGAGGGACAAAGAAGGTGACCTCGTTGCATACCCCTATACTTGAGACCTTGCGACCTACTGTTGCACTCGTCACCCATCCAAGGGGATGGATAATCACTCCCTCTGAAATTGTATCTCGCGTAGGGTCCGTAACCACGACATCCGCTACTATCATCTGATCATCTCCTGACCAAGTATAAATCTGCCCTCACACGTGTCGTCTGCAAAGCATATGAATACTCCCTCCAAGCCAAGTATCCACTCTCTCGTGCCTAGCAAACATTATGTCCCTAATAGCATCATGGATAGTTATCCTCTGTTCTCCAAAAAGACATTGTGTCATATGGACCGTTGCTGCATCTAGTGTAGAACCACATTCACATGTGAGTAATGAAGATGCAGATGGGTGGACCAAACCTAGACGAAACCTCATCATTGTAGAGAAAGTAGTTGGTGCGAGTCGAAACACCCTAATACAAATTGAGTTCATGCATATGCAATCGTGTGGATTGCATGGACCATCTTAGTTAACATTCTCCAAGAATTCATACAATTGCGGCTCGAAATGAAAATTGAAATTTACACTAAACGAAGGTTGTAATGAATTTCGTGCCTGCATATTGTTTTACGATAATTTTAACAAGCTTATATAAAGCAACAACGAAATGATACAAATGTGAACAGTCCGTTAGCAGTCACTTTCAATTAATTAAATTTTATCTCAAGAACCAACATTCGTTATTGCAGAGGATTTTGATTCTGAAATTTCGGTTCTACCCTCTTTTGTTTCAACTCCGATTTCGTTTCTTCATGCTAACGAGGAATACTTGTAGGAATAAATCATGTAGACATTCTTGGGAATATAATTTAAGTAGAGGAAAATTCTAATTCTGTAGAAACACTCGTCTTATTCTCGGACCTACTAGTACGGATGGCATTAAAGTGAGATATATAAAACTGGAGCACTCTTGTTATTTAGATATTTGTACTTATACTCTGACAGGTGGAAGGTCCAAGCATATCCTAAAAGCTTTATCAGACGATGTTGAGCCATTTTATTCAATTACGGAATATAGAACAAAACATGGATATGAGCTAAGGAAAGAGTGGGTATGTACATGTGCTCTTCTTCATTGGCGTGATTATTTTCCACGGAAATGTACGAATTCAATGCGACAACTGTATGGATAGTTGACTTTCTGAGAAATTACTTATAACTTTCTTGAACTCTTGTCCATTTCCTCATAAAGTTACCTATATTGGAATATAATTATGTGAACAGTAGTTATCTTAAAGTTTATATATCAAAAAGTAAACTAATTGATGGGAAGAAGGCGACCACGTAACACATATGAAAGATGGAGACCAATCAATTAATTACATTTATATATTGTAATTATTTAGAACTAGAGACAATTTTCAGATTCTATCCTTTCGATCCGATCTGCCAGACTTGAACTACGACTGTAATTTCCACAAGTGTGATTACAGCATCAACTGCGTGACTATAGTTACTATGATGATTGATGTTTTTCATGACACAACCTATGACTGTGGCTTTACTGATCATTACTTACTAGAAAGACAAAGATGACCGCCCTGACCGGTAGAAAAGCATTTCAACAACCTGGGAAATATAGCCGCAATATTTCTCGGGTGGTGCAACCAATCGTGCCGATTAAAGTCAAACTCTCAACAGTATGCTGCATATGTATATACATTACTGAACACCAACTCGATTAACTTTGAATGATTAAAGTCAAACTCTCAACAGTATACTGCATATGTATATACATTACTGAACACCAACTCGATTAACTTTGAATGCATGAGGATAGATCACGGAATTCACTAGCAATAATTATGTAACCTCGTCGTGTTTTGACCAGGTGTTAAATAAATAAATATAATACATAGAAGTCAGGTAGAGTTGGAAAGTTACATGACTATTGTTTAACTTCGTTTGAAGTACAGTGACTGATGAAGATGGACTTCGAAACGTAAGATATTTTATATCTATTCAGTTCCTTCGTGAGGATGACAATAGACTAGATCGTAAGAAAAAAAAATTTCTAGCTTAATGATAAGGGCTAAATGAGTGGCTTCTGAATATCATATGTCGCCATGAACTAGCAAGTTGTTCTTTGGTGTGGTAGGTATAATCTGGCACCATTTAAATATGTAGACCAAACTTACAATGCAAAGGACTGGAGTTTCAAACATTGTGCCTTGGAGCGTTATACACCTGAGAGGAAAGAAAAAAGCATTCTCAGAAATAATATAATATTTGTAGAGATTCTTATATCAGTATACCTTCAATCGGTATACTTTAATCAGTATTGTGGGGCTAATGGGGTTGAGATGTGGTGCTCTTCAGATAGCTTAATAGTCTTTTCCATATGTGTACTGTTTTGTAGACCTTTCTATCTTTAACATGGATCCCTCTTTATCATCAACGGATAATTAAAGTCAGGGATTGGGAACTTTTTCCACTTATTTTTTGGAGATCGTGATCATTTAGTAGGGGTTTTTTATTGGTTGAATTTCACTACGGGACTTTAGTTGAGGACAATATAGTTAGTCTTCTATCAACAAAATCCATTAACAAAGGGCAAGGGTTCCTTGCATATACACATCTACCTAGGGATAAGATGACAAGCAAAAGAAAACATGATGGGTAATTATCTTCGTTGTAGTAGTAAATTACTTTTGCATTAGAGGAGAGTACAGCAAAATCCATTAACAAAGCGCAAGGGTTCCTTGCATATACACATCTACCTAGGGATAAGATGACAAGCAAAAGAAAACATGATGGGTAATTATCTTCGTTGTAGAACTAAAATACTTTTGCATTAGAGGAGAGTACAGCGGACACTCTACATTTTCACGCATTTGGAAAAGAAACTAATCCTGGTCTGTCACTACTTAGAAGAAACAAAATGCATTCCTCCCAATAAAATTGCAAGACTATAAAACAAACACACGAACTGGTCAATAAAACCGAAAGAGACAAGACAGATCTGTTCATCCAAGTATTCTGTTCAGTTTGGACAAAAGCGTTGCATATAATGGAGAACGTGAGGAGAGGGAAAGGGAGAGGGAGAAAGGAAGCAACAAATGGAAGGATATTCTAGAGTTTTAGTGAGAAATTTGCATACATCACAAGAGTGAATAGTTTATTTTGTTCATTTTGGTTCCATTGGTATGGCTATGGAGAATGGAATATAAAGTTATGAATACATGTCTGTTTTTTAAGGTTTAGAGTGATTACTCCACATTGAGAGTGATGTGTTGTAAATTTTCATTTCTAATCTTTTGGTATTCATGTTTGAATTTCATGAGAATTTAGTTTGAAAATTTTTGAGATGAAAATTGAAAGTTATGAGAGTTTATAATTTCTAGTGTTTGGAGATATTGTATTTATTCGTATGAGTTGGGATGTGAAGGATTGTGGTTTTTCAGGTATAGGGAGATATAGAGAGGAGCATCATGTGTTACTATCTTTAGTCTTGTGCTAGCCATGGCTACACTTCTCCATGTGGTGTCGCCTAGAGCGGCTTGAGATACACCATGCCCATTGTGTCACCGATGCTTTACTTTGCAAGGGGGAAATACAATTAGCTAGGCATATTATCTAGAGGTGAAAATTGGCTTGATAATATCTAAAAGGATATTATATATGATGGTCTAAGTAGATTAGATAAAGGTGTCATCAAAATAGTACTTCCATTAATAGGGCATAGGCCAAAACACACTAAAAACTTTAGAGCCAATCTTGGAAGTCTAAACAGATGAATTAGGCCTCAAAATTGAAAGATGGACTATGATTAGACCACTTGGGATGCTCATGTGAAGCGAGCGACCATATCAAAATTTGTAACACTCAAGATTAAGCATGTTTCCTCTATCCCTTGGTTGACCATTCCAAGGATACCTCTCAAGTCATAGAACTGGTTAGCATCTCAAGTGAGTTGTATCTTGGGGTTATTTGAGACTAGTTTTCCATGTCCATGTATATTTTGTAGACTACCCATACACTCCATGATGAAGCTAGATAGGCTTTTCACCTACTACTTGATTGTTTGGCACGTGATTCCTTGGACAAGTTAGCATGGTTCTTATTCCTCTTACCCCTTTGATGGTGTCTTTGTTATGCTAGAGGGAGACATGCGGGACATAAAGAGGTGATAACTAGATTTTATCAATTTTGAGTGACAAATTGGATTGCACTACAAGAGAACTTGATTAGGGCTACACATTTCTACCACATGATACCACATAGTCCACTCAATTACAACAATGTAGGACATTGGGTTTAAGCAGGAAAGTTTAGTAGAGTAGCATGCGTGCTACATCCTTTGTCTATAACTAGTCTCATTGAGGAAACTATTTCTTCCCTATGCTCACTGCATCCTATGGTAGGAGAAGGAGTACCATTAGAGGTCTTAGATTATTAGTTTAAGCAACTTTTATGTCTTGATAGGTCATTTTTGCACAAGCATTGTGAATTGCACCTTGCCTCTCCTTAGTAGGCTTGTCAAGGATGGTATATGAGTATCTTAAGGATTTCTTTTAGGCGGATGATCCTTCTAGTGGATTTACTAAGTTGTTTCAAGAGGCTGCAATACTAACAAGGGGATATATTTCTATGTCAATTAGTGGGGTGTTAGGAGCTAGTCTACTTCTTACAATGGAGAAGAGCACATGAGGCATTAGACCAATTGCTGTTGGAGGATCTTTTTGCGCTTGGTTAGTCACACCATTGGCCTTCAACATTGATCTCACTTCAAAGAGCATCTCAATCTACATCAGTTTGGAGAAGCTATATTGGGAGATTGCAAGGCTATTTCTCTAGGCATCAAGGCATTCCTAGATATCCATTTGAAGTGGTTTGTCCTATTGGTGGATGTTGAGAATGCTTTTAATAACATCTCTTGTGCATCCATCTTTTGAGAGCTTAGGGAGGCCACTGTATCCTTGATGAGTCTCATTCCTTTTGTGTGGTCATTCTATGGCTCTCTTGTTTCCTTCTACTACCAACATGGGTGGTCACAAAGGTAATCACCATCTTGGAGTCATTTTTCAGTACACAAGAGGGAGATCCTTTAGGGGAGACCTTTGTTTCCATGGCTCACTTTAGTGCTCTCTTATCTACTACTTTGGCCATGTTAGGTTGTGTATTTCCTTCTTTAGTAGAAGATTCATATATTGTTGGCCCCATAGATCAGATTAGGCAAGCCTTTGATCTCTTGACAACGGAGCTACATGTTGTATGCTTGAGAGTCAAGGTGTCAAAGTGCACAACATGGTTCCATTTAGATATCCTTCCCCACCTTGAGCTTCAAGAGGGGTGTGCCACATCTACATATGGACTATGTATTCTTAGAGTGCCAAGAGGATCCAAGGATTTTGTCACATGCTTCTTAGACGTTGCCCTTGTAGAGGATATTCTCCATGTGGATGACCTTGCTCTACTAGGAGATCCATATGTAGCATTTGGTATACTCTCCTCTAGTATTGCACGTTGACCAACTTACCTCTTCCGCATGGTTCCTCCTTTCCTCGACTTTCTTATCATGTTTGAGAGCTTTTGATAGGAAGATTATGGGAGTCTTTGGTGATAATATTGGACCAAGGACATTTGAGTGTGTGATGGAGGATTTGGCATGTAGATAGACATCTCTACCGATCTTGTGCAGAGGGGTAGGTCTATTATCTATGGATAAGATGATTGCACCTATAGCATTTTTGGTAGTTAAGCTCTCTTGGCACCCTTCCTTTCTTCTAATATTCTGGTTGCTAATATGCTAGTTTTGGAGACTTATGTGACCAAGGACAAGGAGGGATCCTTTTCTCTTTAGGTATATTGTGGCATACAAGAGATGGTCTATCTCCATGAGTACAAGAGTACCTTCCATCCTTTCTTTCACTATCGTCAGATTGGACCAAAGGTTTGATGTCTTCCTTGATGGAATGACAAGTCAACATATGCTCTCTTGGTTAATTGATCCATTCCTTGGGCCACTAGAGCACATCTTTGCTCTTGCTCCGACAAAGGTGCAGGCTTTTGGATCTTAGCTCGCCCATGCAGTAGTGCATTTTGATTTGCACCAACCACTTTCTCTACAACGATGAGGTTCTGCTTAGGTTTGGTCCACCCATCTGCATCTTTGTTACTCACTTGTGAGTGTTATTCTACACTAGATGTAGCCGCGGTCCATGTGACATAGTGTCCTTATGGAGGACAGAGAATAGCTACCCATGATGCCATTATGGATATAATGTTTGCTATGCCACAAGAGAGTGGATACCTTGCTTGGAGAGAGCATCCATATTCTTTGCAAATGATATATGTTAGAGTAGACTACACTTGGTACGTGATGATCATTTGACAATGGCATATGTTGTGGTTAGATGCGTGGTGTAGTTTTGGAGAGAGTGATTATTCATCCTCCTAGATGTCTCCTCCTAGATGTACAGTGAGCGAATTAGGCAACATGGACAGCCTCCAAGTATAGATATATGCAACTAGGTCATCTCCTTGTTTCTCTAGCCTCGTAAATATATGGGACGATATAGTAGTTATATGGAACGATATACACATTTGTCAAAAAGTGCACTTACGCGTGCGTATCATATGGAACGATATACACATTAGTCAAAGAGTGCACTTACGCGTATCATAGTAGACGCGGGATACTACTCTCTCATTTTTTGTAATATACTTTAAATTACATGTGTCCAGTGCAATCCTTCGATCCAAAGGAGTCGGATGTTTCTTAATGCTTCTTAAGATCCTCCCGTAGTTTAGTAGTTTAAGTTTGTAGACTTTACAACTTGTATATTAGATAGAATTCGAGCTCCTTAAGATGCTCCCGAAGTTTGTATACCTTACAACTTGTATATTAGATAGAATTCGAGCTCCGGTGGCCAACCTCCGGAGATTTCAGCCGAGCCCGTTTTCCCGTCAGTTTGAACGCCAGTTCTGCGTTTCGGAATAGAAGTGAGGAGTGGATCGGAATTTCGCTAAAGTAGCAGAGTAGAGCATCTGAGGATCAATCAAACTTGGTGAAATGCGTCGAAGAAATGCTACTAGTCGGTGCGTATGTAGAGAGAAATGGCTATGAGAGCTTTGGGATCATTGGCAAAGTGGACATCGTCTGTTGCACAGAAGCAGCGGATTCGTCCTGACGCGCGGAGCATACCTTTGTTATTGTCATCGTCGGTAAGCCGTTGTGTGGCGTTTCAAGCGTCCCCGACTTCTTTGCACTTCAGAGCTGGAAGCGTGAGCAAAGCGATGACGAGTACCACTGCGAGAGTGCCTTCAGCAGAACCTCTGTGTCCTACTCCTGGCGATGGCAAGGTAAAAAATACTTAACAGTAGTGCTTTCAGCTGTGGTGCCTGATTCGGAACATTATAAAATTTAGGTGAACGAGGTCTAGATGTGAGGGGATATGTAATATGTTTTCTTCTTGTGTATGTTCACCTGTCTAAATGAGAATCCTTGTCTAACGTTGAATGTTAATCATAAGAAATGAAATTCACCGTTATTTGCGACGAGATCCTTCACTGTTCACTTGATCATGTGTAGTATTAAGGTTTTCTCTTCCTGAGGTGCTGGAGGTTTTCTCCGATTCAGCTCTAGCAATTTTGAGTGTGAGCCGTTGCCGAGCCGCAAATAGCTGAGCAGAATTTCAAGAAAATGTTTGTGTCTCTGCAGTATAAGATCGCAGTGTGCCAGCTGTCTGTCACCACGAGAAAGGAGACCAATATAGCGCACGCGAAACAAGCGATCGAAGCAGCAGCAGATGAAGGCGCCAGATTGATTGTGCTTCCGGTGAGTCTTTCCTGCGAGAAAAGTTTACTTTAGCGATAACTTTATTTGACGTAGTGCAAGTATCCAGCTAAGAACAGTTTTACATGCCATATCTCGTTCGCATGTTCATTGAAGAGCTCTAATCTTGACATGTCAATGCTGCTTCTGTTGAGGACACTCCATCTCCTGTACTCGACCTTCGTTTCGTATTAACAAACTTATGGCCATTTGTCCAGGAAATGTGGAATTGTCCTTACTCAAACGACAGTTTTCCTAAATACGCGGAAGAAACTGACAATGAGGGTAGTTACACTCCCTCATCTTCTATGCTCTCAGATGTTGCACGCAAGAAGCGGGTGACAATTATAGGAGGATCGATTCCTGAGCTGAGCCACGGTCGTTTATACAATACTTGCTACATTTTCGGGAAGGATGGAGACCTGAAAGGAAAGCACAGAAAGGTATGTCTGGACTCTTCTCACATTCTTCTCATTGTCCACGAGGAGCATGCGTACGAAGGTTCAAGTTGAGAGTGCATACAAGTCACAAGGGTAAGGAATAATTATGCTTACGTTCTAGTTTAACGCTTCTCTTGAAATTTGAGAGTCCTAATTCTCCTGGTAACTCAAAGATGATTTCATGCTAACAGGTTCACCTCTTCGACATCGATATTCCTGGAAAGATTACGTTCAAAGAATCAGACACTCTTACTCCCGGCGAAGAATTAACTGTTGTCGATACAGGTAACTGTCAGGTCTACATTGACTTAATTCTGACGCATACATTCCCATTAGAATGAGAAATACTGGCATAAGGATGTAAACATCCTTATTATTTATGTAGAAGTTCTCATAATATCGACTAAGCTATAAGTATTCAACGTTTCTCCTTTTGTTACTCCTTTTATTGATACTTGTATTGGAGATCTGCAGGTCTCTGCTATTTGTCTCTGTAAGTAAGAGTGTGTGCTTCTGTATCGGCGTATGATGTTGCTCTATGAGGATTCTTGAAGAAGTGATCTGAGTCATTTTATTTACCGTACTTGTTTCAGATGTCGGACGGATTGGTGTTGGTATCTGCTACGATATTCGATTTCCGGAGATGGCTCTGCTGTACGCTGCCCGAGGTGAATGTCTACTCAGGACTGTTTGTTGAGAGATGGTCCATAAGTCTGAAAGTCCGTCATCTGCGTAGATCAGTAGTTTGCATTCGGACATCTGATAGGTGATGCGTGTATCGTCGGAATTCGCTGGTAATATGAAGATAACCCAGTTTCAGTTGCTCTGGTGTCACCTATATGATTCTGGGAATTCTAGCACTATTTCACTGCCTGAAGTCCATCTTGGCAGGTGTGCACTTGATATGCTATCCAGGTGCGTTCAACATGACTACTGGACCTCTTCACTGGGAGCTGCTGGCAAAAGCACGGTAGGCCTTTTCTGATCTTTACGAGGAGATGGTTTAAGAGTATACTTTGCATACTGAAATAAAGAAGGTTTATCTGGCTAGGGTTTTCAAAGTAGTCCAGATTTCATACTGGAGTACCTTCACGAGCTTTTACCACAAGGAAAGCCTAGTAGTTTGTCATTAACCTCTGGACATTTTAGGCATCGAAAGGGCGGGCCTTTTAAAAACAGGGTTGCCTTTAGTTCGATCTTGTAGTACACCACGTCAAATGTATAGTCCTTGCCACCAAAGAAGTAAGTGGCATGAAAAGCTTCTTGATTGTGGTGCGACGAATAATGAGAGAGATCTCATCTTTAGTGTCTCAGCTCTTAGTTACCCCTCTCTCGAACCTGCCATCTCTGCATTGCAGTGTACAATATGCGTATCTTGACGTATACTTACTCTCCCAGGTGCTCTCAGCACTGACATACACTAGTTGAAAGTCGACTGTAAAAGAAAATGTATGTTTGCCAGGGTAACAAAGTATGACTGGTTGATAACCTCCCACTAAAAAAGGATTTGAACAGGATAACTTCTTGTGGTCCTTCAAGCATATATCCATACGAAGTAGTAAAGATTGTCAAGAGGAATCACTTTACTAAAACTAGCACGCAGGGAAATTTTTCTATCAGAAATATGTCCATAAGGCTCAATCTTTACGAGAATGAGAATGTCAAGCTACGTTGGTTCTGCTCCGCTTCCTAAGTACCTTGCTCTCCTAACATTCTTAAGTTGTTTAGTCTCGAGTCTAGCGAGAGTGTAAATTCTGTTGAACTTGACTTGAATTCGGTGTCAATTATTCTAACCAACTTCTTTGTTTTGCATTTGTTCACTGGGATTTAATTTACTCTTTTTGGACCATCAGAGCTGTTGATAACCAGGTACATTACCAGCTTTAATACGTTGCTGGCTTGGAATTTTTCAGTAGCTTAAAGTCTTTATTTTCTAGACAATTGACGTACGTATAGTCAGGTAAACCTCTCACATCAAGCTCATTGTTATGCATTTATGACAGCTCTATGTTGTTACTTGCTCGCCTGCTCGAGATCAAAGTGCAGGCTACATCGCATGGGGTCACTCCACCATCGTCGGGCCGGTGAGTACCTCAATATGTGCATCTTTCCCGTCCATGTTCTAGATAGAATCTGGAAATCGCGGTCCTCTAGCATTCGCCAAAGATATCCGAAACGCCCTTGCAATAATACCCCTTCACCTTGAGGGTCCAGTCTATTGTGCTCACGTGGATCTGTGTAGAGGCTTCCTTTCTCCTCGAGTGTTTTCCAACTTCTGGGTGTCCCGCGTTTAGCTTGACCTCCTCAATTTGGATCAAAAACTTGATCACACGCGTACCGAGTAGTCCAGCTGTGCTCCTTAACAATTCCCATATCGATGATTGAAGTGGAAAATGTACTTATCGTTACTGACTGCATATTTACGTTCAATTCAACTGGCTCAAACTGATGAGTATTCTCTGGAGCTAATTTTCTCCTCATATATCGGACGTATGTCCTGGCTTTAATCAGTTCGGTGAAATCGTTGCTACAACTGAGCACGAAGAGAAAACGTTGCTCGGGGAGATCGATTACGGTCAAATTCATCAAAGAAGGTATATCTAATGGCATAATCCTGATGGTTTTTATGGGCCTCGGGTGCTTTCATCGTTCTACCTGTACCCATCATTCGCTATGCTGGGGTAAAGCTGAGAAGAGAAAGACCAGAGGGCCACGAAATCAGAAAGCCTTTTATGCACTACGGGCCTGCGGAGAGCTAATGCAGATGTATGGAGCGAACGGCTTCTGCTCCCATTACTCACATATATAGTGCTTCTTCGGGCCACGCTGGCTGAAGTATATATATATCTCGTTGCAATATCAGGGTTTCATTTCTCATCTCGATTTGCACATATCATGTTTGCATTTGATATGCACACCATTTCATTTCATTTGCACGGAATGAGATCTGGATCCCCCGTTCTTCGAACGGCTTCTGCTCTCATCTCTGAATACATCTCGTTGCAAGCTTCTATCTAGCTTTACTTTCCGATTACCTCTTTCCCGTTGCATGAAGGGCGTAAGAAGTTTCTTACAAGTCGAAGATAGTAGAATTTTTTTAGGTGCAGTAGGTGGTACTTTCATCGCTTAAAGTACGTTCGCAATGATTTTGCCGCAGGCTCAATATGCCTCTTGAGACGCAAAGGAGAGGAGATTTATATTGTCTCGTGGACCAAGTCAGGAAGTAAATCTGCTTCATTTTAGAACGGAAAATGCTCTCGGCAGAATATGGACAAAAAGTTCTCCTAGTGTGCATCAAGTTGACCACCTACGTGGTGTAACTAGCCTCTAGTATCTTCAACTCGGAGTAGCCATGGCAGTACCAGATTTCTTTTGGTGTGTAACTTTGGTATCCAATAGACACGACAGTATTTGAGGCACGGCGCTTCAATCAGTGCGCATCACTTTGTACATCTTGTAATAAACATCTAGCAGGCACGATGTGTGCATCATCTACCTAACTCGAATTCTTCCTGTAAAGAAGTTTACTTGAATATGCTGCGTGTGCCATTACCTCGTATCTGTAAAAAGGAGAGATAAATCCACATGACGCATTATAATGTCATGAAATATTTCCAATTGGTATGTATGTAAGTTTCATGAAGTTAGTTCTTCTCATACAAGTCTATATCCACTGCAATGTACAAGAAGCAAGTCTCATGAACAGGCTCTTTGCCTATCATTTGCCAACCATTTCTCGGACGCTTATGTGTGCGTATCAGCGGACCTTCCCCATGAATCTACTTCGGCCCTAGTATTGTTCATTCTGTAGTATGGCCTTACCTTTGGGAGGTTTGAGAGTTGTCTTGCTACACAACAAGAACTCGGCACAGATTCCAACAAGGCTAAAGTCCGTGGTCAGATCAACGTTTGGTCTACATGCATGGTTGCCTATACTTGTCGTTGACAAGTAGTGTGTATTTTCAGTTTCTTTCCTAACACTTTGTTTGACAAGACAACCGAATCTTGTCTAGAAACGCTAATTTTTCGTTTGTCACATCCTTCACACTTTTGATGACCCGACTTCTGCTGGAAAGAAGTTGCATCGCATAGAAAGGTTCCCCACCCACTCGACACCACCACAAGAAAATGGAAGACCAGTGCTTTGGACTCGCACACCAAAGAAAGAGAAGGGAATCAAAGGTTTGAGACATAGAACTGACAAATGACGCCTCCGCGTGTCAGCCCAACCTGGCCCGCTGCAACAGGCTTAGGGTTCTCTTGGAATATAAACATCATTGCTCTGTTGCAAAGAATGATGATCGAACTTCCAGTTTACGTACTACTGAGCACCGAGGTTTAGGCCCCAACGTCTCTACGGGATTGTAGCCCGACTAACCGCCCCTTCCTCGGGAGGCACAAGTTTCTCAACATGCGCTTAGCATTTTTGGGTACCGCCGAAGAGCTCCCTCGTCGTAATAACCATGTATCTAAATCAGAGGCTCGCTCAAGGAACTCTTCACTGAAGTTAATGCGGACTACATCAGTTCCTCAATGAACTAACTTATTTCTGTATTCGCATATGATTCAATCATATTATGCACCACCTTCGCTCATAACCCAAAGGAAGGAGTTCTACAACTTCGGACATGACATTTATGAGCAAAACAGGTGTGAATGATTGAGAAGAATTCTTCCATATTTGGTCTCGGGAGGGAAGTGTCGGTTCTAAATTGAGCTAAACACGCAACTCAATATGCCACAAGAAGACAACTACCTCTTTTCGGTATTTGACATTTGTTCACACCTGAGAGTTGGTCTTGCAATGCAAGTTAACTCCGGCAAACCTTTGCAGCAACATCACATGCAGATAAAAAACAACAGCAACAACAAAGTGCGAACAGAAAGGTTGACTTGCACAGATTTTCAAGTCTTGGTAACTCCCACCATCCCTCATCTACTCCTGCACTCAAAAGTGTTCAGATATTCTCAAACGAAGTATGGATACTTTCTTCCACACTTTTTCGAACCCAACAACTCGCTGACGATGAAACGCAGTCTTGGTTAGTACAAGCCCCAAAATCACTAAAAGCAAACCTTTTAACAACTAAAAGTAACGGTGATCGTTCACATCCATGTCCCCATGATGCGGTATTTAGATCTGATGGAGAGAAAGAAATAGCCTGTAAGAACCTCTCATAGCAAAGTAATTGATCAGTCCGATGGGCATTAATAGTAAGCAGAAGAGAGTGGAATGCATTCTCTAGATTCTATCGGTTCCAATGAGTACATCTTCGAACCTCTGCTGCGTGCGATGATTCATTTGCAAATTATACATACAAACGACGAGTGAATGCATAAAAGGAGGACCATGTAAGCGGTTCTTTTGGAACATTTTTCCGCTTTATATCCAATTGTATCTATCATTCTCTTCATGACTATATCTAGTAGCTAGCAGCGACTAAAGTCCACTCCTATGATATTTTTAGTCATTTGGACGTCGTTCTTTCGTCCGTCCTACGGAAATGGTAATGACCGTTATTTTGGGGATTTGTTTCTTTTGGAAGTTTAGTTCTTACACAAGCATCGTGTAATTGATAATAGTCGGTCGATATTCTGATTATCCTCAACTTTTATTTAAATTGTCTTTGATGTAATATCAAGATTCTTGAACTATCGTAGATTGACTTGGTAGATTTTCTCGTAACTATATTGAAAATTCCGCTTAGTCTAATTAACTCTGAATCCTGCTACACATCAGAGAGTAAAATATGTTAGGATGGATCACAAGCACACATTATTACATAAAATTCCAAAGAGCAGCTTGCTTAAATTTCTATAAAGTAGGCGGATGAACAGAAGAAAATGCTTTTAATGATAAATATTTATCGTTTGTTCCATGTTTAGTCGTGCAAGGTGAAATTAATAATTAATATATCAATATCTCCTAATGCAGTTTGCATCAAAGCTGACATTTAAGAAGTAAGCAGCTCCCCTGGGATTATTGGTCAAACTATTGAAAATTAAATTCAATGGAAATTTATTTTCATTTATAGTGGAGATAATTAAAACGTCTTAATATATCCACTATACCTTTAAGTATAAATGGTTTTCCACATGCACCACAATTCATTGGTTTCATTGAAAAATTAAATACGTATATCATTAAATACAATTTTAAAGTATAGGACAAATCCATCATGAGGTAAATCTTGCAGAACTTTCAGTAAAATGAAAGTACTAAAACAATCTAAAACTGAACTCGGTCCTGAAGACATCTATAGGTTCATAAAGGTAGATCATTAGATTGTACTTATTTCAATCTAATTTTTTTTTAATTTGACATTCTAATAAATTAAAAAGATACTCACTAAGATTATATAATTAAGAAAGAACTAGAAAGCAAAAGATGGTATCAAGCTAAAATATGAATCACGAGTCAATTTGCTATAACATTAAAAGATCTAAAGTTTAAATTAAAACTGCATAATACTAGGTAAATTTTTTTACCGATTCTCACTCAAAAAATGAAAATAAATTTTTTACTTTACTTATTAATATTTTTTGAAATTATATTTCTTGGTTGTGTAAACTAATAAAGTTGAATCATAATTAGTTGCGCTTATATTTATCTATTGGGAATAAAGAACAGTCTGCTATAATTTCTCAACTGGTCTATTTATACTTATAAGGGAATTTTTCTTATACACATTTGGAAGGGAAATTTCTAGTATAACCTTATTACGACATTTAAGATTTATTTGAAAAGATATATGTTCATCATTACTATTATTCTGAATCTTTTCTGATTAAAATTTTCTAATTTTAGATAGATGCATAAATTATTAATTTTCATACGGATTTGATTTATCTATAAGGATGTATATCAAACTACATAAATTTTCCATCAATAAGAGAAAGGAATTATAACTCAAAATCAAACACAAAAGCAGAGTATTTTTTGATAATAGAGTGCTTTTATTTGATGAAAATTTTACATAAAAATAATTAGTTTTATACTTATACAATGCACTCTATCAACAAACATCATCCCCGTTTGAAAGAGCCTCATGCCAAAACTACTGAATATTCAATCTTCGATAGTCTTGTATTTATTATGGGTAAAAATAAATAAATTGAAATTGAAATTTGAGAAGGATAGGTTTTAAATGTACATATATCAAAACTAATAAGAACATACTCAATTTATGAAAATAGAAATTGAAATATGCTTTATTTTTATTTTTATTTTTTATTTATATAGTTTTATACATTTTTATAAATAATAAAAATTTCAGATTTTAAAGTATATTTGATTTAAGAAACGATTTATTTTTAAGTATTTAAAGTATTTTTTAATTCAATGTTTTTTATATTGCATTGGTGTTCAGTTAGAAGCAAGAATGTTTATCAATGTTTATCAAGGAACTTGGAATATGTAGAAAGAAGACCAAAAAGTTTAATTCTTGCTTTTAAGTCTTATAGATGTTCTAGTTAATATGGGCTATCATAATGCAAAATTTCCTGTCGAGTGAGTAAAGGAACAGTGAGTTACTAAAGGGAGATTATATTGATCATAACAATAACTATAAAATAGGGAACAGTGATCTTAAAACCCATAAACCAATCAAGTTCTATATCTAATCAGTAATAAATCGATATGGTCAATTTTGGGACCGATGGATTTTGGGACTTATGGTGGTTGAGGTTGGTGAGACTTGTGGTTGAGGCTTGATTCTCAGGGGACAAAGGGGACAAAAGTTTTCCGAACTTATTAAAATAAGCAAAAATTTGTGGAGAAGTGACGAGAAGAAAACTCGGAAAAACTTGAAGAGGGTTGAGTGAAACCCCCCAATGTTGAACACAGAAGAAGAAGAAGTCTTTTCGTCTACTAAACGAAAACAGGAGGGAGGGGGGTATTTCGACAGAAAGTAGTCTTAGAGATAAGAAAGTCCCCAGTTCCATGTTGGGAAGCCATTAAGAGATATCGTTAAACGAACCGATATTGGATGCGATAGCCACCGAGTGTGGGCATTGATGAGACAGGAGATTAGTTGTGTTGTTTGAATGATTTCAGTTCAGTTCAGTTCGCAACTACGGCAATGACAACGTTAGAGAAGCAAGCGAGCGAGCCAGGGAGTCAATTCGTTCATGCGGAAGCGTTGTCTGTTTCCTTCGAACCAACAAACAGGATCAGACTTTAATCTGTTGCAACGGAGAGGAAATAAAAAAGTATAACGAGGGACCACACTACGAGAGTCACATAATCACGCCTTGGAATTATTCAAACGCAGCGCAGTTCATGACCGTAGCAGCGCAGGGGAGCTCCGCGGCTGCTAACGCGGTTCATCTCGCTGCTGGGACGATCCCGATGCGCGGCCAACGTGACCAGTGGGGAGGAAAGAGTTACCCGTTTCGTTTCCAGTAAGCGCTGCACAGTTTTAAGTTGTTTGGCCGCGTACTGTAGTAAGCCAACTGATCTAGTGGAGCGTTGCATCGTGCGCGCTTATCGTGAAGCCGAAGTGTGCCTCGCATTTAAGGCATTGTGGCCCCCCCCACACGCCGTACTTCCGAGTTCCTGTGTGTTGTTCACTGGAACTTCGGGCAGTCGAGTTCCCGACCGGCGGGATTCCTTCCTCAGGCTAGAGTGTATAGAACGTTCCGCGCATGAGTTTCCGCTCGACGAGGTGCCTCGGGCCCAAGCCAGGGTTCGATTCAGCAGCTGAGAGCCGCAGGATGAAACGGCCGATGGTATCGAGGCCGCAGATAGTTAACCCTCCGTTAAACCGTGGTCGGTTTGCGGAAAATTGATCTGCGCAGAAATCACACGCGGCAAACGCACGCGCGGAAGACAGCATGCAGCATCAAGTCAGGCCAGGCCTGGCCAGGGACTGGTCTGGCCGCTATAAGAGCCGGGTTTGCATGGGAAAGAGCAGAAGGACGAAGTGAGGGAAGTAAGTGGGGCATTAACTGTTTATGATAACTTGGTAGAGTAGCTTTTGCGGCGCCCGGCGGCTCGGCGGCCGCAACAGCATCTGGCTTGACGGCACCCTTCCTCGGCCAGTCTTTAGGGTTGAAATTCCATTCCAGTCGCCTCGCCGGTGCCGTAATTCACTACGGACGTTGACGTTACGCCGGTCGGTGGATCGCGCAACTACGCCGATTTTCACTCAGCCGGTTTGCCGGTCGTGCTGTTTGAAACCGGCTCAGATATGGGTGATAACCGGTGAGCTGGCTTGACCATCTATTGGAATGACCATGGCGCATCCATCCATTGCTTCGTGCACGTGGGGTGGTCGTCACTGTTCACCATACTGCGCGAGCCCTAACCCTAACTACGCAACTCCGAAAGATACACGGTAGGGTGATAGTTTGTACCGGCGGATATGCACCAGGCCGTGTATTATCCGGCGTCTAAAGAACTGGCGAAGATGACAGCCAGCTAGCCACTAAATGTTGGTTAATTTAGTGGCGAACTACACTGATAGGCACATACCGCGCGCCTGTAGGCGAAGGAGGCGGCGTTAAAGCCAGCCGAAATGAGGTCTAAATGGAGCTCACATTCGCGGTTAGAATATTAATTAGAGCCTGAATGGGCTGGCTTCTCCTTCACTCGGGAGACGGAAGGCCGAACACAGGCAGCAATCGTGACCTTACTGCTTTTAGGCGGGCAGGGAGGCAGGCAGGGAGATACAGGAGTGGTCAGTGCTCTGGTGCGCAGACCAGCCAAGAGAAAGACGGGGGTAGTAGCAGAGTAGTACCACTAGTAGCGACTGACTGAGTCCTGACTCTGGCTTTCGGAAGAAGAACCGAGGTGTCCTGTCTAACTAGTAAGTAGTACAGCAGTGTTTCATGGAAGAAAGTTGGCCAAACGAGGAAGAAGCGGAGACGACGGGCAAGGCAGAGCAGGGCTGTGGCTGGCTGGCTGGCGTTGGCGTAGTAGAGTGTAGTGTAGTGTAGTAGTCGTAGTAGTGGGGACGAGTATTGTTGCCGGTGGGAGGACTGTCACAGGCTCGACGACGATGACGATGGGACGGGCTTGAAGACACTGGATCTCTCAACCTCACTGACGACGGACGGGCACGGGACGCTGATGATGCGGGAAGCTTGAGAGTCCCGAGAGTCGACTCGATTCCAGTGGAGGTGTGCGAGCGAGGGCGGAGGAGTGACGAGGGTGAACGAACGAGCAAGTCTAGTCGATAGTCAGTCTCTCTATTGTTGGGCCCCCGTTGCTGTGTGTTGTTGATTGATACTTGAGGGCAGTGGATACTACTACAACTACTTCTCTCTAGCGCAGTGGTGGTGTTGTGGAGATTGTGGTGTGGCTGGGAACCTGGACGAAAGCGAAAGGGAAAGGGAGGAAGTGTGAGGACGGCAATAGCAAGCAGAAAGACGAGAGAGAAAGGGAGTGGGATAGGTGAAGAATAAGAATAGGAAGGACGCACCCTCACTCAAAACCAGGTTCGCGGGAGCGGTAAAGGTAGACAACACACACTCCACTCGTGGATAGATAAGATGGTATTTTGTTCCGCTCCGCGACACCGTGAGTGTCAGTTGTTCCTTGGACATTGTAGTGGCTCATACGCGTCTCTTCGCTGGGCTCTCGTCATCCCCTCCGCGCGGCGCTCTGCGTTAGTGTCACGGCTCGACTGTATTTCCATCTCGATCTGTTGGTTGCGTTTGCTGCGCTTCCCTTCTGTAGGAGCTGCGAACGGGAGGGTCGTTTTCCCGCCTATCCGTACCAATTGCGCATACCTCGATAGAGACAGGCTTCGTACGCTTGCAGCCGTCATTTCATGCGTATCACGAATTACACATGAGTTGGCACCCTTCTGTATGCTCACTGATACAGCTGCTATCCAATTTAACATTCTGCACATGCTTAGGCCCCGAGTTAACCTCGGTAGTCCCAGACCTCTCACATCAAAGATATCGAAGATTATGACGCCTGAGCATCTTGCGTACACTAGTTGCAGCCACTTCCCCGTTTCTCCGCAGGCCAGGAGTTTTTGACTCAAGAATGAAAGGAGCATGATATCCTGTACTAATCCTGTAGATCCATCTTTCATAGTCCCTTTCTGATTCCTGAGCGGAGCATTGTCGTCCCGAGATGGTTCCTCACGCATGTGCATGACTTCTTTATATACAGGTCGGCATTCAGATAGAATCTGGTGCCGAACAATTGTCAGCAGAGTCCGCGAGCAAGGTCAGAAGTCAAGTTTTTGACCCTCCTTTTTTAGCCCTTCGAACTCCAGGTTCTTTGTTTCCATTGCCTCGTTTCATTGTTTACTCCCTCATCATCTGCGTATCTCTGTCTAGTAGACAGTATTCATGTTGACCTAGCCGTTCATACCGTCTGAATGTGGCTTCAGCCTCGCCTTCGTCAGTCTACTGCTGGGCTACAATCGTCTCTAGTTCTTCCACTTAAAGGTGTGGATCTGACGAGGAAATCAACATCCCCAATGTGTCCCTGGCAGTACTTGAATTTCTTCTATTCGTCTTCGGGTTTGTGAAGGGAATCTTCACGCTGCGCTGTTATGTTTTACGGCCCTTCTACCTCTTGTGTTTATAAGGTCACCTAGAGCGCTTGTTTCTTATGTTCCATGATTACTCAACGCCGCGTGCGATGTCAAACATCACTGGGGGGGCTTCATCGTTCACCTATCCCCCTTTGACCGTATCGCATTAATGCTATCGATGGTCCTTCGATAATTGGCTCGCTTGTGGGTCCTAGTTCACTTGCAACGCTCAATTTCTTGAGATGTGTAAACCACGTCATTTGTGACAACCGTAGTTGAGTCATTTGATGGCATTTTTGGCGAGTTTCGATGAGACATATCGTTCCATGAAAGTGCTTCGGATGGGTAGTTCGTTCGTTTGGAGTTCTTAGAACGCCAATACTCGTTCCTTGAACATGCTTCTGTGTGAACCGTACACATGGGATTAACAGTTAGGTTTTGTATGGTCCACCCGGAGATAGCGACTGTTCTCTCGATCGTACAGATTTAGAATGATTACAGGTAGTTGTGTACTCGGAAATGGTTGTCGCAGACACCAATTGACATGTGACAATTTATGCAGGTAATTCTGCCGAGACTCCAAAATGCCGAGAAGGCGGAAGACTCCGAAGGAGCTAGAAGAGGCTTCGCAAGCATCATCATCACAGGCTCGTCCTACTCCCGCTGCAGCAGCACCAGCGCAAGCCCCAGCCCCCCCTCCTCCAGTTGCTCCTCAGCCTCAGGAGCCCGCTCCGCAGGTCAGAGATGACCCCGGAAGTCACCCGAGGGGTGCAGCTCCTAGCTCCCAAAGTGGACCTCCAACTGGTTCGCAATCTGGTGGGCAAGGCAGAGGTAGAGGTCGCGGGAGGGACGGTGGTGGTCGAGGCGGTCGGGAACAGAGAGATAGCAGCAAAATTGCTCGTGGCGGCTCCAATTATCCTCCGGTTTCACTTGGTCAATCGTACGTCAGGACTCCTGGACCTACGTACCCTGGACAGCAAGGCCTGTCGTTTCCAGGACAGGGTTCTGCGACATTTCCTGCCTTGAAACCAGCTGAGCAGCAGTATCCCCAGTTAGGACGTGCACCAGCTCCAGTCCCATCCGCGCATACTCCTCAAGTTACTTTCGGTACGCACTTTACCACCCCTGCGGTGCCCACTGCCAAAATCACAGAGCAGTTTGGTCAGTTGAATATTCCCGAGCCTCCTGCTGTGGTCGAGGAACCTGGACCATTGTCGCCCGTAAAACAGGCTCCCCCTATCTCAAGCAGAGCTTTGAGATTTCCACACCGCCCTGGGAAGGGTCACACCGGAGTCAAGTGTATCGTGAAAGCAAACCACTTCTTCGCCGAGCTGCCGGATAAGGATCTTCACCAATATGATGTATGTTTCCACCGTTACTTCGTATATTTCTTCCTGCATTTTGTGCATGCAATTTTCTCTTTTGGTGTTGTTTTAAAACCTCAGTGCTGCCAACCAACATCTTCACTGCTTTATGTGCACCCTGACAGTTTCCATCACGACTAACTCTGTCGTTGTAACTTGCAGGTGGCAATTACTCCAGAAGTTACTTCACGTGGAGTAAACAGAGCTGTAATGGAACAGCTAGTAAAACTGTACAGAGAGAAAGAGCTCGGTCGGAGGCTCCCAGCATACGATGGTCGGAAAAGTCTTTACACAGCTGGACCTCTACCGTTCCAGTCTAAAGAATTCCAAATCAACCTCTTGGACGAAGAAGACGGCAGCAGTACCCCAAGGTTAGATTGTGTACTTTTTTGTATTAATTGTAGTTCAATCTTTCCTTCCTATTTTCGATCCATCTTAGCTCCCAGATTCTCTTCTTCAGTGAAAACAAGTGGAGAGCTACACTGTTTGTGTTTATGATATCGGTAGTGATATCTTCAAGAGATGGGCACGGCATCCAGTTATCAGCTTTTGATAGCAGGATTAACTTCCCTCGTGCTTGCACAGGCGTGAAAGATCATTCAAGGTGGTCATCAAGTTTGCCGCACGCGCTGACCTGCATCATCTTGGTCAGTTCCTTCAAGGGCGCCAAGCTGATGCGCCACAAGAAGCTCTACAGGTGTTGGATATTGTCTTGCGGGAGTTGCCTACCCACAGGTTTGGATTTCGACGAATTATACACTTTGGTGCACTCTCGCATTTCCTCTCTGTTTCTGTACGCGGATGGTTTCGGTTATCTTCGTTAGTCCTGTTTACTTGCTGTTCAGATTCTAAGCGTTTGCCTCTCGCTGAAGTTCGGTTTACGTCTATTAACTGTAATTAATTCCACTAATTCTTGCTTTGAGTATAAAATTCCACAAGTTTCTTCTGGAAGTCTTACTTTTGATACCTGCTACTTTACAGGTACTGTCCCGTGGGGCGTTCTTTCTATTCACCGGACCTTGGTAATCGCCAGTCTCTTGGTGATGGTCTTGAAAGCTGGCGAGGATTTTACCAGAGTATACGTCCTACTCAAATGGGACTATCGCTCAATATCGGTGAGGAATTCCTAAAGTTTGGAGCGTTCAGTCTGTCTCTGCGAAAGTGTTTTTGTTCTGTCCCTCTGAGGTCATCGAAAAACCGTTTTAAAAGCAAATAAGTTACGAGTTGATGCGGAGGTTGATTAATCCCGCTTTTCGTGGTCCACAACGTCCACATTAAGCCTTCCTCCTCGCTCGTCTTGCCTCTGCCAGAATACTGGGCCAAATCTGAAGTGAAAGGGACCTTGGTCCAGTGTCGGTCGTTGCCTCTGTTCTCTTTACACATTCTCGTCTCAAATAGGTGATGCACAGCAGTAAGATTTTATTGTTAAACCTTTATTCCGTGGTAGTACACTCAAATAGCACTTAAGTTAATTTTCTTGGAGGAACTGACCATTTGCCTCATTCTGTCGCGCAGACATGTCATCCACTGCGTTTATCGAGCCGTTGCCTGTGATACAGTTCATCCTTGAGCTTTTGAACAGGTCCAATAGTGAGGGACTCAGCAAGCCTTTGACTGATGCTGATCGTATCAAGGTGGAAATACTTTATAGTCACATTTCTCCATACATATGTATTGTTCTCTTCGTGTCTGCGTTTGTGGTATTCATAGCTCAAGCCTTATGGTTGATCCACCTCCTCTGGAACACTAATAAATGTTGTCTTTGTTCAGATAAAGAAAGCTCTGCGCGGAGTTAAAGTTGAGGTTACTCATCGGGGTACTATGCGACGCAAATACCGCATCTCTGGCCTCACCTCTCAGCCGACTCATGAACTATCGTACGATAACTTTCCTTCGTTTTTTTCCGGGTGTTCGGTCACCTAATGCCCATTGGCATCTTTTTCCTGTGCGACGGGAACCGTGCAGCATGCTTACGTATACTGTATGGAAGTTCGCCCTCCACGTGTTGTCGCTCAAAAGCTTCGAAGATTTGTGAAAAGGATCCATCCTTGGCATTGATCTCTGTTGGGTATTGTGCGTGCCACAGGTTCCCTGTCGATGAGCGAGGGACGTTGAAAACTGTGACGGAGTACTTCCGGGAGACTTACCAATACGTCATTCGCAACCCGCACTTGCCCTGTCTTCAAGTTGGCAATCGTGACAGGCCGAACTACCTCCCGATGGAGGTAAACACCTCTTCATAAGTTTCCATGTTCAATCCGTCCTTGTTATGGAATATCCGTACTCAGTTACGGCTTTATTTTACAGGTGTGCAAAATAGTAGAGGGACAAAGATATTCTAAGCGGCTCAACGAGCGTCAAATTACTGCGCTACTGAAAGTCACTTGTCAGAGACCCAAAGACCGAGAATCAGACATCCTCCAGGTTTGCTTTGTTTCTTTAGCGATTGCTTACTTTTTGATTTCGTTGTATCGGAAGTCTAGCGTCTGGTCATCCTACTATCTCTGTTTGTAATGCCTGCCAGAGCGCCATTTCACTCTATGTAGGTGTCGACTCTTGCAGACAGTGTATCATAATGCTTATGCCCAAGATCCTTACGCACAAGAGTTTGGAATCCGCATCAGCAACAAGTTGGCACAGGTGGAGGCTCGCATTCTTCCAGCACCGCGGGTAAGTGCCACCTACATTTCCTGAGAGTTTCCGTTTCGGCAGCCTGTCCAACTCTGTAGAACTGTATAAGGTGTCGAGGCTTGGTTACTACTCTCTTGGGTTGGAACTCGAGTACTCCTTTGATGAATGTGTAATATTACTAACCCTCACTGGACTTCGTGCAGCTCAAGTATCACGATACGGGTAGAGAGAAGGATTGTCTTCCACAAGTTGGCCAGTGGAATATGATGAACAAAGTAAGTGTTGGCAATCAATCTAAATGCTCGGTCCTTGTTTCTCGAGCCTCCATAGTTGCACTGTCGAGGTTTACCTTTTTTCTTCTGGGAACTTCCCTCCATCGCTGTGCGTCACTTCCTATGCGCAGACAGCTAGCTCACATTTGGCTTTTCCGTTGTGTTGGTTTCTTATATTGTATGTTCCTGGATTCCATTGTTCTACTTTTGAGGTAGTAAATTGTAATTCGAGAGTTTTTAGGTGTTCAACTAGTCAGACAAATCTTGCTTAATATTTCCCTTTACTGATTCAGCTTTCAACAAAGTCCCACCTGGCTTAGGAGCCATGTCAGCGATCTTGCTCGAGTGGTTGTGGATTCCATTACAGAATATCCATCAATGAAAGTATTATTGTTCAATGTCCTGAAGAATATCCTTCAGGTGTCCTGTGGTTGGTTTGGCTTAATTTGTCATAACTGGGTTATTGTTTTGTCTTCAGAAAATGGTCAACGGTGGAGTCGTGAACTATTGGGCTTGCATCAATTTTTCCCGAAACGTGATGGAGCCCGTTGCGAAGGCTTTTTGTATGGAGCTAGCGACAATGTGCCTCACTTCTGGCATGGTACAACATCGCTCTCTTCATGATCTCTTCATCGCTCTCTTCATGATCAGAATCGAAAATGGATCAAGAACGCCTTACCACAGCTGAACTGGAAAAGCCTTAAACGAACTCAGTACCATCTGGTTGGGCATACCCTGCTCATTCAAGCTGTGGATCGCTCGTTCCTTGGACGGCTTCTGCTCTCATGAACGTATACCCTGCCTCGTTCCTCAAGCTGACCTTTGACTGTCCCGTGCAGCATTTCAATCAAGAACCTATTATGCCAATTTACTCTGCACGTTCAGACCAAGTCGACCGGGCCTTGAAGCACGTATTCAGGGATGCGCAGCTTAGGACGAAGGGAAAGGATTTGGAGCTACTGATCGTCATTCTTCCTGACAATAACGGTGCTCTTTACGGTCAGTCTCCTTACCGCACCTATTAATTCTCTTGAACTCTTTTCATGGTCATGATTGCCAGTGACAACTGTCATGATTCCTGAATTAATGGTTCCCTTTTAAAATGCAGGTGACCTCAAGCGTATCTGTGAGACGGACCTCGGAGTAGTTTCTCAGTGCTGTTTGACCAAACACGTCTACAAAATGAGCAAACAGTATCTCGCCAATGTTGCATTGAAGATAAATGTGAAGGTGAGTGAAGCCTGTGATGTTGTCTCTTCTTCTGGTCTCTGTTTCTAGTTATTTCCTCTTCCATGTGTTTAGGATGTGGGAAAATTCCGTGCATTTGCCTACACTACCTTACTGACGGCAATTATTTTTAGGTTGGCGGGAGGAATACTGTTTTGGTCGACGCTTTATCCAGAAAGATTCCTCTGGTTAGTGACGTCCCCACCATCATATTTGGTGCTGACGTCACACATCCTCATCCTGGGGAAGATTCCAGCCCATCCATTGCTGCGGTAATTGTTTCCTTTCGACTACTGGAACAGTTGTTAACCTGTTTCTTTCAATTTGATTACCATCCAATGTGCTGTAGTCATCCTTCTCATGTACCTGACACGTACATAGCACTTTCACAGGTCGTTGCTTCTCAAGACTGGCCTGAAGTGACCAAGTACGCAGGGCTGGTTTGTGCTCAAGCACACCGGCAAGAGCTTATTCAGGATCTTTATAAGTCTTGGGTAGATCCTCAGCGTGGTCCCATGTCAGGAGGAATGATCAAGTGCGTATGCAAGCTCTTGTAATTGCTAATTGATTTTGGAGATTGATTTCTGTATCGTATAGCTTTATTGAGATTGGCGCAGGTCAACGTTGATGTCATGTTTAGTACCTTATTCGAATTGAGCTGCTTTCAGTTTGTATCGTTAGTTGAAGTCTTCAATTCTCTTGATCTATCTCTCCCGCCTGTTCTTCTCGTACCTCATTTCTTAAAATGTAGATCTATTAAGATTTGACCACGCTTCTTGTGTATAAATCCAGGGAGCTTCTTGTATCTTTTCGGAGAGCAACTGGCAAAAAGCCGCTCCGCATAATATTCTATAGGTTTGTAACCATCTACTTGTAGTCCGGATTGTGATAGTGTGTTTGCATTCCAGGGAACATTTGATGTCTTTTCGAAGAGCAACAGGGCAGAAACCTCAACGCATTATATTCTATAGGTATGGTTTTTAGGTTGTGAGTATACTACTTGCATTCTCTTTCATCTTCTGCATTATTTTTCTTTTATTTGTGCGTCGATTCTCAATCGATTTATGGCATAGGTTGTGTCGTTGATACAGTATCTCACTCTCCCATCTTGGATATTACTGCTTGGGTTATCCTTCAGTGTAATGCACCATGGTGAACACTGTCCTCTAAATTGGACAGTATTGCTTGTTGCATCAGAAACGCAACATGGACCTCTACTCAAAGCGCTTATCGGTCCAAACTAGTGCTGTTCAACAACGTCTAGCGTTTAGCTCGTCCATTTGGAAGGTGTTGGTATCTTCTTGAAATAAGCATACGTGTTAAAGTCATCGATGCAACGTCATCGATGTAATGAAATTGGCCTTTGCAAATTTATATCAAATTTGAATGTACTTTGCAGGGATGGTGTCAGCGAGGGCCAGTTCTACCAGGTCTTGCTTCACGAGCTTGATGCCATCCGAAAGGTATGAATCTTCCGAGGATGGGGCCTTGAGATTGGGCACCATTGGCGTAGAGCAATCATGAAGTGTTTCTGTTCAGTCTGGATGTACTCGAAAATCAGTTGATTTATTTGCTTGGTACATTATGATCAGTAGTCCGACGTCAATGGTAGTTTGAACCTTTTCCAAGGGAGATTAATCTTCGAAGGGTGTCCGAGGATGGGGCCTTGAGATTCGGCATCATTGGCGTAGAGCAATCATTAAGTGTTTGTGGTCAGTCGTTAGTTTCGTTCCTGATGCCAATTTGGCTCCTCGATGGATCTGGATGTACCGCTCAATTGGCGTAGAGCAAGCACTAAGTGTTCCTGGTCAATCGGTAGTTTCGTTCCTGAAACTAATCTAGCCACTCAATCGATCTGGATGTACTCGAAAATCAGTTGATTTGTCTGCTTGGTACATTATGATCAGTAGTCCGACGTCGATGGTAGTTTGAACCTTTTCCAAGGGAGATTAATCTTCGAAGGGTGTTTTCGAAATATTGGAGCATGGTCTCTTCCTGATGGGCAATTGAATTACTTGATCCACACTCCCATCACTTGTTATTCCAGTTGAAATATTGGAGAATGGTCTCTTACTGAGGAGCAATTTTACTTAATCCCCACCCCCATTACTTGTTATTCTAGTCGATGGTTACGAACATACCGTTTCAAAGGCTAAAATCACTAGGACTTTTATGTACGTCCTTAATTGTTAAATGATTTTGATGAAAGTTTTTGAATGGGCAGGCTTGTGCGTCCCTGGAGGCGAACTATCAACCCCCGGTCACCTTCGTTGTTGTTCAAAAGCGCCATCATACACGTTTGTTTGCAAGTAGCCATAGTGACCGGAACTTGACGGATAAGAGCGGGAATATCTTGCCAGGTTGTCTATTCGACCTAGCTTACTGTCAGTTGTTATCTATTCGTTTTTGCGGATGTCAGCTGAGTAGGTCTCTTTTGCGTTGCCGAGTGAGGTACTAATCTCAGTGTTCCTCGCTTAATTTTGGAGTATCGCGAACTGATGACCGGAATGTCAAAACACAGGTACCGTCGTGGACTCTAAAATATGCCATCCTACGGAATTCGACTTTTATCTATGCAGCCACGCAGGAATACAGGTATCTATCGTATTCCATATTCGCTCGTGAGTATTCATTGTTTCGTAAAAATTGATAGTGTGGCATATCTTTTCCCTTCCTACGTGGGAAACCGTGTTTTTGACTTTCGGGTTTCATGTTCATATACTCAATACATCGTGTCGTCATCCCAACCTAAAGGCAAGTCTTGCTGGAGTATTTATGTGCGTCTCCCGTTCTTAAATTCGCCCTCTAATAACGTTCTGACGTATTTTGAGTGCATTTCCAGGGTACGAGCAGGCCTGCCCATTATCATGTGCTATGGGACGAGAATAGTTTCAAAGCAGATGAACTTCAGTCCCTCACCAACAACCTTTGCTACACGTAAGCACTAATCCCTCTGTTGGTAGTCCAAAGATTTCTGATCGTTTCCTTTTCCCTTCACATGTTTGCTATGGGTCTGGAGCTAACCTTCCTATCGGTTACTCTTTGTAAGCTCAAAAGTAAATCTCAACTTTCTCACTTTCTCACTTAATCGTTGCAGGTATGCGAGGTGCACACGATCTGTCTCTATTGGTACGTATCTTATTTGTTTATCTCTTTACTTCTCCCAATTTTTTATCGTATGGAAGTTCTTTTTATCCAATCACTATGGACTTGAGAAACAAATATGAATCGGGAGCGAGAGTACACAGTTTCATGGTATCCGAAGAGCGCGCTGATTTGTTCTTGTTGCCAAATGTACAGTCCCACCGGCCTACTATGCCCATTTGGCTGCCTTCCGAGCACGATTTTATATGGAACCAGAAGCATCAGACAGTGGTTCTCTTACCAGTGGACTTGGTCCAGCCGGTAGGACGGTCACAACAGGAAGCTCAGGTGCACGAAGTACAAGGGCACCTGGCGGTGGTGCAGTCCGACCTCTCCCTCCCCTGAAGGATAATGTAAAGAAGGTTATGTTTTATTGCTGAGAATCGTTGATGAGAGTCCACCGGAGATAAAATTCTGTGTGCTGGAAGCCATTTGAGAGGGCTCGTGTTCCTGTTCCTGAATGTATTTTGTGACAAATAAGGAAGGCACGGTGTTAGATGTTAGATTCTTCTTCGCAGTTGATGCTGGCACCAGGGAGTTAGCTTAGGTGTAGGCAGCTTGTAGGTAGAACTTCTTAGATGGTTTCCTCCTTTCTACCAAACAGATACTTCGCCTTATTCTTCCTTATTCTTCATGTAAGCTCTTTTTGGCTGCTGTCAATTTTTGGTAGCCTCTTATTTTTCACGGCGGTTCAAGGACTTTGGACGGACCTCACGGCATGTTTGTAAAAGTCGCCCCATTTTGTAACTATCTTCCCCATTCGATTTACGAGTCTTGAACTCAAACTTTTGAACCAATGCTGTACAATTTTACATCATTATTTCTCAATTAGAGAAGAGTGATGGCTTGTGGAAGTCCGATGGGTTTTCAAGCCAAGTCCTCAAATCTCTAGTGAATCCATGGAGTTTCTATGTCTGTATTTCTGTATGTTCACACGTGAGCTTGTCAGGACGGCCTGGTATTGACTGGCTATATTCTGGTCTTCACCTGTCTTTCATGAGTCGGTCCGAGTTGCTACTCATTTGCTTTCTGCTGGACTGACAGCTCCCCTGTCCTGGTGTGGGTACTAGTGGCCTCCAACTAATGTACTTCACGTTCTCTACACTGGCTATGTGATACGAGTGTCTGCCTTGTCTTCCGGACCATGATGCTTTTATTATGGTTCCTATGACAGGCATAAAAGGTGGATGGCGTGGTGGATGCATGTCATGCACTTGTTCAACATATAACTAAGCTTTTGGAAACTGAAGAATGCGGTCTGATTGTATTGAAACCTTTCTATACAAATACTCTGCCAAAACGCGGTAGTTAAAAGCTTTCGGACAATTCACCCTAGCTCAGACTCTCAGATTACGTGGCGCGAGGACACATGGAACGGAATTAAGTATCAATTTTTGTTGAATTCCACCCGGGTTACAAGTATTCCATCAAATGAAATTGGAAATTTGTCGGTTCTCTTTCTAAACTCCGCGAAATCGGCCGGGTAAAACCCAAAAGAATTGGAAGCTTTTCATCGAAATAATGAACTCATTAATTTTTCCACACTGGAGAAGAGGGGTAGTTCGAGTTGTGAAGAAACATCTCTATCCGGTAATGAAAGAGAATCTGGAGAGGAAAGGGAACGGGGCAATGATGACGACCGCAATTATACAAAGTTATTTGTAAATAACTTATTCTCTGCTGCAACTAATTTGGATACTACACACAAATTTCAATGATAAGTTATATCAGTCATAGCTGTTATATACCAATTTCAATTACTGTGCTTGAGAGTTAACACATTTTTATCATATCACCGAATTGTATTTTCTAGATTCAAAATGTTCAACATGAAGTATTTTGCCTTATGGTTTTTCACATTTCTTTCTTTATGTGCGTAAGCTTTATTTCCTAAAGATAAAACTCTCTATCGAAAAGGTACCAAATTTGCACTGCCTAGTGCTAGAGTTGGTGGAGGTTAGCCAAATTAGGAGAGCATTCTCTTGGAGGTCTTCGTCCTCTCAATTTGGAGTTTACATTTGGTAGAGAATTTGGTGGTCATCTAACTACAGTGGCGGTCTATCAAATTGGTAGAGGTTATCCAAATTCAAAGGTTGAGTTTGTGGAGGTTATCTAAAGATGGATGTTGCTTGAGTTTGCCCGAATTGCGCTAGCTAGTGCTTGAGTTTGTGGAGGTTAGATAAATTTAGAGAAGGATTGAGTTGACATTTGGCAAAGAATTTAGCGGTCAACCAACTATAGTGGGGTTAGCCAGATTTGGAAAGGATTCTTTCGAATCAAGTATTAGATGTCTCCATCTTCTCAATTTGGCACGAGTTTACATTTGGAGGAGAATTTAATGATCATTTAACTCTAGTAGCGTTTTTGTCAAATTGCCAAAGGTTACCCAAATTTAGAAGTTGTCTAAAGATGGAGGTTAGCCAAATTTGGAGAGTGTATAAGTTGACCAACTATAGTGAAGTTAGCCAGATTTGGAGAGGATTTTCTTGAATTAGGGATTGGAGGTCCCCATCCTCTCAATTTAGCCTGATTTCATTTGGTGTAGAATTTGGTGGTTATCCAACTATAGTGGCGCTATGTCAAATTGGCAGAGGTTATCCAACTTTAGAGGTTTATTTGGTGGAGGTTATTTGGAGATGAATGTTGCTCGAGTTTGCCCAAATTGCCCTAGCTAGCACTCGAATTGGTGGAGGTTAACCAAATTTGGAAAGGATTTGAATTTGCAAGAAGAAAGGTATCATTTGGTTGAATTTTGGCACAAGGCTATAAACTAGAGATAACACAAAGGCACTTTTGGCATAATGCTAGCCAATTTAGTTCTTGAGTTTGTTATAGTTGTGTGGTAAAATCTATCTTCTCTCCAACATTATATTTAACAAGGTTTGAACCCCATATCTCAGGTTCTTAGATTCGTGTACTATTCAACTAGTCCACCCTTACTTGTTGTCCCATTGACTTGTATTCCGATACATATATTGATGTAGCTTTGGCTAAGTGAGGTAGTTTGATCTCATCTTTAGTGATCTTGGTAGTGGAGGAGTAGGTAGACACTCATATTATAACAAATGTCAAATGGTGGGAGAGTCCATCCGATTTTGATTTGTGAGATGGAAGGTTATTGTTTTGATTACTTGTGATTAGACACTTTTCATTCTCTCTTTCTTGTTTACGCACCATGTTTGTGTAAGATGCCTTGATATTTAAAATGTTGTGCTCTAATGTGCTCTTGGTAGTGAGATTGGAGTGATGAATAGTCAAACCACACATGTTTCTCTCCAATGATGTAGAAAGTTATGGCCTATAGACCGTGAGAGTATGAATTGTGATGGTATGTTATAGGTTGCCCTTCTCCGTAGTGTAATTGCCATAGTTAGAGTTACACTAGTGGGTGATTCTTGGTGGTGGTTATAGTTGCATTTAGAGTACATCGTCATGAAGGAGTTCTCCATGAATTCTAGAGAAGATTTTGCTATAGTACATTGATGTACTTTGTCTAGGAACATAGAAGGTGTCTAATTGTGGAGCTTATGGATCAAAGGTTGTATATAAATCTATCCTTATTAGTTTGAGTTTATGTTTTACCCAACTAGTAGAACACTCCATTCTTGTTTCTAAATTCATTCTACCAAGTAAGGGAGTTATGTGCAACCTAACCTATCATCATAACATGCACTCTTAGTTTCTTGATCATTACTTTCAACATTACCAAGGAGAAATACACAACACTCCTAAAAAGAAAGAATCTAAGCGCACCACTTGCCCACTAATCCAAGCCAATTGGGCGTACAAACAAGCATGCAAGCACAAAGAGGATCCAACCACAGGAATTCAACTCTTTATGACTTTGGCAAAAATCAGCTTCAGAGCCTCTTGCCCTTTTCTCAAGCTGATTTCAATATGTACTCCAACTTCCAAACCAATTTGTTCTCCGCTTTGTGTTTATGGTGGTTTCTTTTCATCTGCAAACACAAATTCTCCAATTTTTATGTCCTTTGCATCTTCTTCTCAATGCTTCTTGATCATAATTCCCCTCACGCTGGAAGGTAAAGTACTCCATTGGGTAGATTGACTCAAGAACTTCTTGTGCACCTCCCTTGCTAATAGATTGAGCCTCGTGTAGAAATGGATTGCAAAGTGGCCTAGGTAAGTTGATCCGTCATTGTCTTCAAACTCCTTGCTTGATAATAAAACATTGGCCAAGTTGTTTTGTTCTCTTTGGTCATAGACTCAAAGAATATGGCTTGGTTGTTAGTGAGGTAGGTTGTTTGCTTGTGTTTGAGTAACTTCGTAATTGCTTCAATGATACCACTTTGGGTCAAATCCTTATACCTCTCAACTTGCCATCCATTGTTCTTCTACCTCTTCTTAGAGAAGATCACCTTGATGTTATTGGTCAATGCCTTGTTTGTGAACTTTGTATCTAGTGTCATTGCTCCTATTGGTCTTGCATATGATCCTAGTACATTCATCCAATTCTCTTTGTTCTAGTTGTATGCATTCCCTCTCAAGTCTCTTATTATTCTCTCTTTCCTCTTCTTCATCTTGTAAATGAGGCGGAGGAAGGAGTCTTTGGGCTTCTTCCAGTTGTACATATGTGTAAACAAACACAACTCAAAAACATACTCCAACTAATAAGTTTTCCTTCCTAAAGACCAAATTCTTATATGATATCTTTATAAAAAATGAATGAAATAAAAAAGAGTATGAAAATGTAAGTATCACAACAAACTTACTTGTTCATTGTACATGGATTTTACTTCAATTAAATTGAAATTTGACATTTTTTAACTCTTATCAAGTTCTATTTTGTCAAATCATTGGATATATAGATTGCATTTGTGTACCATTCAATATGTGAACCTTCTATTAATAAGATGGAAATTTATTTATCAATTTTTTTTTAAGTTTTGAGATTTCTTTTATCAAAATGATTATATTATGTTTTAAAATAATAAATAAATTCCAAATATTTCCATAAATATTTAAATATTATTAATACTAAATAAATGTTATTTAGTAATAATAACATTTAATAATAATAATATAAGGATGTTTATATGTTACTAATTAAATCTTTTATACTCTAAAGTTCCAAACTTTCTTGAAATAATTACCTACATAATAACCTAATAATTTATATGAATAGGTAAATAGGGTTGTTAAAAATTTAAAAACAAATTTATTAATTCCAATAATGTACATATTAGCTTCAAACTACATTAATCTCATAGGTAAGCACACATTCTTTTATGTCCACATAGTAGATAAGTCCACATTCCATATTGGAAAATTTGGTTGCTTTCCATCATCTTTCTCAATTAATGACCAAATTGCTATCATCTTTCTCAATTAATAACCAAATTTGTTTGTTGTGTGATGCTTTTCATTTTGAAGTATCATCAAGAAAAGAATCAATTTTGTCCTCATGTACATACAAGGAAGCAAGCAGATTCTGAATCTTTGAATTTAGATTGATAACATCCAAAATAATTTTCTTCATAGAAGCTCTTGCCTACTCTTTGTTGGGTTGGATGGTGCTTTTTGATTCATATTCATTACCCATCACAACCTCCTCCTCAAATAGTCCATTTTTGTCTCTTGAAGCTATTGGTCAATGTATTTGATTAAGGCTTGTCAATATTCTTATGAGTTGCAATCATCAACAGTCAAAACGGCTTGGAGTTCATCCGTCATTCATGTAGAAGAATTTTCAAGGGGTAGAAAACCAAGCAATCGTGCATGAAAGAAATTATAATTTTGATGGTTCCATCATTAGCATCAACTTCAAATTCTTAAGAGCAAAAATCAAGAGTAGTGCTCACTTTGTCGAAGTAATTATTGAGTGTTTCAGTAGTAATATTATTCCATGCAATAACAACATATTTTATAGCATCAAGAAGGTATGCAACTCGTCCAAACTTGACACCTGCTGCACCATGCTTCATTTAAAATTTTCAATAAGATTGTGATATGAAAGAACTTATTTCATAAGAAAGTATTTGTAATAACTTCTGAGAGCGGTGATAATTTCTATGTCCACCAACTACTTCCATAAAGTGACATTGAGTGGAAAAATTAAACCATATATTGTATTTTTGAAACCTTTTGAACTTCTTAGAGCATTATCTAAGATTGGCAACACCTTGTCACTAGTTATTTCTTGTAACAAATGGTCTAGAAACTTGTTCAAAATTCAACCCATATGTTGTCTTTTTGAAACCTTGTGAACTTCTTAGAGCATTATCTAAGATTGGCAACACCTTGTTACTAGTTATTTCTTTTAACAAATGGTCTAAAAACTTGTTCAAACCATTTGTTAAAGAATATGACATCCATCAAAATTTTGTTTTGCTGAAAATATGGAATCAACCATTGGAAACTAGCAATATATGTAAGTGCTTTAGCTTTGGAGACAATTGCAATATGAAGATGGTTTGTCCTAGTGGCACTATGGTAGACAATGAGAGTGACTCTTCTTTTGATTTCTTTCCATCGCAAACTATGCATACGCCTTTAGTTGGAGGTAAATAAGAGGAGTGAGGCAATAATTGGAAGAATATACTACTCTTTTTCATGTTATATGTGCAACTCAGATCATACTCTTTGATCATTTTCTCCGGTTCCTTAAGTGCAACAACTATATCAAGGTTGTTTTGGTCAAATTTTCTGCCTTTACCATGGAGTAAAATTACCCTTAGGCAACATGTAGTTCTAAAATTGTGATATGATCTCCAACTAGCTTGGAAGTTACTCACAAAATCACCCAATATTTGAGCAATTTGCTTGGCTTTTGTTATAATGAATAATGGTGGAATCTTGACCAAGAGCATCCAACAACACTCAATAAATTCAAACAAATTTATGCTCCAACTTGGGAAACTCTGGTTACCCAACCCTAACCACTTTCTACCTCATCAACACTTCAACACTCATTACTCTAGCTTTGATTTTGTCTACAATAGTCAAGATGTTTGAAACCAGAAGAGTTGTGCTAGGTCTGCAACCTTTGGATAAATCCACAATAAATTGCTCAAATCAAAGTGTGAACTTGTCTATGAGCTTACTATATAAAAGAGTTGAGAAAAGACAATTATTATTATATTATATATTGATTATATAAATTCATTCACTAAATTTCATACTAAATGTATGGTCAAAAGGAAGCTTCATATAATTCTAGTTAGTATTTGCAATCAAGCCTACTTTTAAAATTAGGTTCCAAAAAATTCACAATCCAAAATTAAATAAATAAATATAAATATAATTCATGAATAAAAAATATCCCAATGATAGGGTCACATAAGTAAATGTGTAGAGGTACTTGATGTAATTTATGGTGAAATATTAATTGTTCTAGAATTGGTGGTTGATTAATATATACCAAGAGAATAGTGTGTTGGGAACTGAGTATAGGGCGGACCGTGTGACTCAAAGATGGAAGCCGCTGAGTCATTCCCAGAACTTAACACATAGAGCCTTGGGGCACATGTTGGCACTGGTGCCAATATTGCTTGGCTTGGGGACAAGGTCCCAACATGTAAGGAGTATATAAGAAAAAGTAGCTTGATAGAAGATTAAAAGTAGAGAGGATTTAAAAGAATATATATATTAAGAACTCATAGTCAAAGTTATACTTGCTAGATAGCATCTTCATCATGTTCTTTGGCTTTAATCTCTGAGATAGTATTTCCATCATTGTGAAATATGGGATTAGTCTAAAGAACTTTATACCATGTATGTTGGTCGCAACTATAATAAATTGTGCATTTGACAAGGATTTAAGCAACTTAATGATCATGATACTTATGATCCTTGGTAATGACTATAATTGAGGAGTTTAAACTAGATTATGAAATGAATATATGGTTGTAATCTAATGTTTGAATTTGGAAATTTATAAGACAAGATGAGTACAAATATTGTTGGAATATCAAGTTAATAAGCAAAAACCTCTGCAAATTTTGGCCCCATTAAAGGAGACACTAAGACACTACTCGAGTTGAGAATGAGTTTACAAATTTGAATAAGAAGTAAGAATAAGTTATGATATAGATTCTAACTTTTTCAGTTGAAAACAGAAAGACCATAACAATGGGTTTTTATATCTTATTCTGAGCATTTGGTGCAACTAGAAGATTAATTTTGCTTCTTGTAAGGTGGATAAGAAAGTGCAAGTACAAGACAAATTGGAAGATATGATGTGAAAGAAGCTTTCAAGAACCAAGAAATCTGAATCTCAAACTAGATAGAAGGTAGAGAATCAAATAAGTGCTAATTGTGAGTTATTACTGGTCAACTTTGAGCTAAAAAGGAGAGTATTCCAAAATTACATGGTTGCACATACATAATTGTATAAAAGATGCTTGATAAGGTAATTTTGTCACATTGAATATAACTATATGTTTTGGACTAATAAGCAATAAATATGGAAATTTGGTACCAACTTTTTGGAAAAAATATTTTATAAAATTTACTATTTAAGTGTTGGGTGTATAATGGTACGAGTACATGCAAGAGACCATGATGACAGCATACAACATCAAATCAGAGTTTTGTTAATTGAGGTATACTTACTCTACTAAATATGACAACTAACTAGATTTGCATACACATATATTGCAAAATCAGCAGTTATAATATAGCTTTGAACAAAAACAAGGATAGATGATGAGATTCAAGCTCAAATACTCTTAACGTAAGGTTAGATTTAGAAATAGCTAGAGAGCTTCTAAAGGCTTGAAATTTGAACCCTTGTTCCTTTGGTAATTTCATGACAACGGTAATATTCATGACAACAATAATATTTTGAGTTATGTTTTGCAATCAAAGGGGAGTATTTAATTCTTAGACAAGGAGATCATGTATTTCTAACAAGTGAGAGAAAACAAGAAGATTATGTGAAACATATTCTTTATTAGATTCTTGTAACATTGCATAAATAAATGAAGAAATCACTAGCTTTAATAAAGGTTGAATAAGTTGGTAGAAAGGATCTCCTTGCATATTTTTGTTTGCAAGTATAGTGTATGAGGTTTATGCCATACAATATGCCTACAAAGAAAAAGGATGAAAGAACATGTATGTATTTTAATTTATTATTTGAAGATCATTCTCTTTGCAATCCAAGAAGTAACCACTTAACTTGTAAGAGTAGGTTTATTTCAAAACATATACTTGAAGAAGAACTATGGAAGCATAATTTATTATCATTTGAACTCACAATATCAATTATTACCAAAGTTAACTCAAAGGAAATATGCATTTTTGTGTATCTAATTTGTAGATTGTATTAGATATTATAAGATTTGCATATGATTGATAATTAGGTTATTATGATAGAACATGTACTATTATAAATTTTATAATTAAATTATACTTATTTTTTTCTTGTTTCTAAGATACAAAAACTATATTTAAAAGACAAATTTTCTCTAGTTTTCTTCTTGAATGTCAACAAAGATATGCTTCTTATTGATATTTCAATCCATCCATTATTAGAAGTTCTAAAGTTTTTAGACATTGTGATAAATTTTGTAGACATTGTGATAAAAAATGAGGCAAAATTTCACAATTCATTTACAATTTCGTATTTAATATCGTGGGTAGGAACTACTCTTAGAAGAAAGAAATGTAAACTCTCGTGGGACACTATAGCAAAGAGAAAATTAACAATCACATTCACTACAAATATAATACAAGTTACTCTTGAAGGTGATGGCTCACTTTTCCCTAAAGACTTTGATTCCAAAAGCATGTACTACTCTTCCCAAAAGGCATGACCCAAGAAGTCTTCCTATTGGCTGAATGCTTATGTTTTTTGATTCAAATGTATTGATAATGAAATTGAATGGATTCCTTTGTGCAATACCTCACATCTTTGTGTGAGTCCACCATTATGTACTATAGCACTTGTGTTCCTATTACAAAATTCCTCATATTGGTGCACATAAGTATGCATCAACATTCAAGACCAAATAACCATAGAGTGTAAGAGACTAGACTTTGGTGGTATACAAAGTTGCATGGAAAGTGAACTCTAAAATTATTGAGAAAAAGTCTTTGAAGCTTTTATACAATTTTGTACTTTGCCCAAAAGGGACTTAATGGTTAAGTAGGTTTCTCAATAACCTCTTATCTCTAACTTAAGATCCTAATCCTAATTTAAGAGCTAATTAAGCCTTTGACATGTGTTATGGAAGGTGCCAAATCTTCCTTTGAATTATACTTTGACTTCTTCTTCCTATACTTACTAAATCAAAGTGACACTCAATTGGGAAGTACTATACAAACACCTTCCTCTTGGAATATATTTTGTTGTGCCAAACTCCTTTGGTTTACTTCTTGTGTTATAATCTATAAAGAACTTACTTAACAATGGAGTTTTGTGTAATACCAAAGTCATTCTTCCTAAACTATTTATAGTTCTGAATGATTATCACTAAGAATAGTTCAACAAAGAGAGTTTTTGATCAGTCCAACATGATGGTTCTTCCTTCCTCCAATGTACAACTCCCTTGGCCTAGTACCTTGGTACAAAGAACCACCTTTGCCCCTGAGTTGCCTTAGAACCTCCTTGGTCCACTCCATGTACCCAATTATCTTCAATAGGTAGGTGTTGCACACTTTCGTGAAATTTTTTGTTTGCATGTTTTTTCAGCCAAAGTGCTAGCCGTTCCATTTTCTCTTCCTCGTGAATTTTCCCTTCTAACCTTTAGGCTTGAAACTTCAATTTGTGATTCTTGGTCTTCAATGCTCTCCCTTTGGCTTATTCTTTCAACACTTCTAGAAATTGGTGCCACACTTCTTCCAATTTTTGGATTCTTGTCTTATAATTTATGGTTCAGAGCTCCTTTTGGACTTCCTCTATAAGTTAGTGATGATATGAATCTTTATTGGCCTTCTCCTTCTTAAGGTTTTCTTCTATCTATTCCAATTGTAGAGCCACTTTGTTCCATTATTTATACATCTACAAATTTAGAGTTACAATCCTTACCTTAGCATTCTCCAACTTAGAATGAATACTTACTACTTCCTCATCATTGGCCTATAGCTAATTTTCATATTTCAATTGCATCTCTTTCTTCTTGATCTATAGCTTTCCTACGTCAAGTTGTACTTACACTAATTCTTTCTCTTGCTCCTTTTGTGCATTCTGCCTTCTTACCTCAAACAACTCCTACATCAATGAATTCGTCTTCTTGGCATCTTACCTTTACCAACCTTGGGCTTTGGCCAAGTCTTCCTTCACCTTGTCTTACCTTGCTTTCTTTGCATACATTTCCTTTTGCATGCTCTACACCAAGGTAGTGTAATCCACAATCTTGGGTGTGGGTTTGGATTTAGAGCAAATTTAGTGTCTTTGCATTGCTCCATTTCTTTTATGTATACTTTGTATACTGGCAAAGAGAATGACCCTTCTTCTTCATCTTCCTTTGAGTCTTCAACTTTTGAATTCTTCCTCCAAGATCGCTTCTTCTTCTTTGTCAATAGTTACATTGATAATATGTGTATTTCTTTGTAGTCGCTTGGTTGATGTGGAGGTCTTTGCTAGAGAAGCTGGTTTCCTCTTTGCCTATGTTGTAGCTAACTCCTCATCTACAAACAAAAATCTTCTAGTCTTTGGTGAATTTTGCATATGCATCATATATTTGCTCTAGATCACCTCTATTCTACAATAGATGGCACATCTAAGCACTATAGGATTTTGGAGAATGGCTTCAAGGACCTTAAATACCATTCTACCTCTCAAAGAAGGTTTACGGACAAAGGCTATCAAGAAATTTGTATCACCAAAGCTAGTTTGCTTAAATATTGGAGTGTTAGTCTTGGTAGTCATAACTATACTAATAGTTGATTAGAGACTACTTAGTGTTGGCCAAATTTTGTATTAGCCAAATATTTTGTTAGGATTATTGATCACATCCTTAGAGCTACCATTTGCACCATTAGGTGGACCATCAAATAGGCTATCAAAGGCACCATTAGTGTGGGTTAAAGGTCATTTTATGGAGTATATCTTTGAGGTGTAGCTCTAGAGAGCTCACTTCTTTGATGTTGAGCCTTTGAACTCTTGGTTATAGTGGACAAAGGCCGGCAAGTATTACTTGGAGTCTCTTAGCTAGAGTAGGTGGTGCTTGATAATGTAAGAGTGTGTTATTAGTAGTATATTGAGTTGAGCGTTGAGTTTCTAATCCAAGTTGAGTTTGTGACTAATTGATTACATCAAAGAATTGAGTTTAGGGATAATTGGGTGTAGAAAGTGTAGGCATTGGTGGTATTCCTATGCCTCAAAGATCTTTGGTACCTTCAATTGATGCACTTGATTTTTTTAGAGTAGATGTGGGTAGAAGTAGCATTGGATTTTATTGTGATTTGACAAATTTTGGACCAAGTGTAGAAATGTTGCCAAAATTGGGTTAGGAGGTGTCCAATTACATTGACACAAGAGTCAATTTGAGTGCAAGAAAGTGAAATTGGAGGTTGGGTGTTGCAAAATGGGACCCAAGTGCAAATTTGAAATTGGATATGAAAACTCATCGTCTCAAATTAGGGATGTGGATTTCCCTATCACTTAAATTGGAAAGACTAGCTTGATTTGGAGGTTGTTATACTCCAAGGACAAGAGAAGAGAGAAAACCCAGATTGTACACTCAAACAATCGATGCCCCAAGGGAGCACCTTCTCTTTATTATATAGACAAAGAGGATCTCCGCCAAGGAAGCTCCACCAAAGGATTGGGGACACAGATAGGTGACATGTCAGCAAGCTCCACCCTTGGATTACTTAATTGGATGGGTGACATGTCTGGTCTAGGTCCTATCTGGTTGGTCAAACAAGCTTTGACCGGAGGGAATCTTTTAGGGAATCTTCCTATAGGAATCTCAGAATCACATGAGTAAGGTACCGTAAGAAAGCTCTCGATGAAACAAAGCAGGGGGAGGGAAGGCCTGCCTTTCCTCTATTTGGGGGGGGGGATATGCACATTTTTGAGGCCTAATTCATCCGTTTAGGCCTTCGAAATTGCCTTCAAAGATTTTAGGCATATTTTGGGTTCTACTCTATTAGTAGAAGTCCCCTTTTGGTGATACCTCTTTCTGATCTGTTAAGTCCATCATTTGTAACATCCTTCCAGATGTTACCAAACCAATTCTCACCTTTAAATCATATGTCTAGCTATTGGTTCTAAGGTTCTCAAGTCTATTTTGGTTTTTGCCCTATTAGTAGAAGTACTCTTTTGGTGATACTTCTATCTAATCTATTTCAACCATCATGTATAACATCATTCTAGATGTTACCAAATCGAATTTCACATCTAGATCATATGGTTAGCTCTTGGTATTATAGAGGTCCAAATTTTCCAAAACACTTAGAGGTTTGTCAAATTGGTAGAGGATTGACCTGATTGGAGGTTGCTTGAGTTAAGGTGGATTTAGTAGAGTCAACCAAATTTGGAGAGGCTTTGGGTGGTCTCAAAGTGAGTTAAGCTCGTGTTGGAGCAAGTTCAAAAGGTCACAAAGTGGCAGTAAAGAAGGCATCAATTGATTGACTTGATTTAGAGGTTGTGCAAGTTAGGGTTGTATTTGGTGGAGTCAACCCGATTAGGAGAAGCTTTTGGAAGTTTCACTTCAAATTGGACAAATGACTAAGGGGTTTGTTCGGATTTGTAAAATATTGACCTAATTTGGAGGTTGCACAATTTTAGGGTTGGATTTTATAGAGTCAACCAGATTTGGAGAGGCTTTTGGAGGTTTCACTTCAAAGTTGGCAAAAGATTGAGAGGTCTATCAGATTGGTAGAAGGTTGACCTGATTTGGAAGTTGCCTAAGTTAAGGTTGGATTTGGGGGAGTCAATCAAATTTTGAGATGTTTTTGGAGGTCTCAATTCAAAGTGGCAAAAAAGAATATCTAAATTGGCATTTTGAGGCATAAATCTAGAGCTAGTTTGAATAAAAATATTATAGTTTTTGGCAAAATCAATCCACCTTCCAAGATTATGTTTCAATTGGCATTTGAAGCATAGATCTATTACTTGTTTAAATGCTTTTTTGATAGTCTTTTGGCAAAATTGACCCACCCTTCAAGATTATGCGATTATGCTTTTGAGGCATAGATCTAGAGCTGGTCTAAATAATATTTTAATACTCTTTTTGCAAAATCGACATACCCTTGAAGATTGTGCACAATAGGGTTTGAACCTTGGATCTTTGGTTCTTAGATTGGTGCCTTGGCCAACTATTCCACACTTGCATGTTATTCTAGGGACTAATAGACTCATATCTATACTTATGCATTTTTTGTTAAGAGATACAATAAATTCTTTTATTCTATTAAATGCTAAATGGTGGAAAAGTGACTCCGATGGGATTTATGAAAAGTAGAGTTGTCATTTGGACATCTTGTGATTGGACTTTCTTTATTCTCTACTTTTTGTTTGTGCAAGGTGCCATGATATTTAGAGCATTGGTGCTCTAGTGTGTCTTGTGTAGTGAGGTTAGAATGATAATCAATTAGATTACTTATGTTTCTCTCCAATGAGGGAGGAAGTGATGACCTACAAATTAAGTGTGGAATTTGATTAATTACAAGAATACTCTATGGGAAAAATATCCTTTGAGGACATTGATTCAATATGTAATAGGTCTTCTATGAGAATATAGAGATGTAAGTATGAGATAGATCTTCAAATTATTGGCTTCTAATTATAAGAATGCACAAAAAAGCAATTCACACCAAAACTAATTTCTTTGTGAATATATATTAAAATGAGCCATGCCTTACCTCATTGGAAAAAATTCTCAAAGGGCTCTTCATAAGCACCAAGATCGTGGAAATTGGAGTTCTAAAAAAGAAGATGCATCTATATGAAATTTGAGATGAATGTAGCATGTGTGATCTATGGGATTCTACTATAGGATCTTTAGTACTACAAGATCTACATGATTCTAATGTATGAATGGCTCTTGCAAGAATGCACCTTATGGGAAGCTATGGGAATGGATCTCACTTGCAAAACTTTGTGATATATTTGTGCAAAACTTTGTGTATATCAATAAGTACCAACGAGTCTAAGGTTAGATACAAAATTAATTGGCACAACACATTCTAAAACTAGACAAGGGATGACAAGTGCAAGTGTATATTTTAGTGTTTGCGGTCAATTGTTACTTTGACACTTCTTGAGTGAATGAAATCTTGTGTAGTTGTGGACGTAGATAAAAGTTGACCAAACTACATGAAATTTGTTTAATTTCTATACATGTTTTTCTTTACCAACTTGATGAATGAATTTTGCTCCATATAATAACCAGATTTATATTCCCATTTTCCTCTCAATCAAATTATTTTTTTCACTACAAGTGGTATCAAAGCATTGGTTTTAGAGAGAGCAATATGATGCCAAAAGAAGGGAAAGTCAAAATTCACAAGTTCAATGGCAAGGACTTTGGAGTTTGGAAATTGCATATTGAGGACTATGTGTATGAGACAAAGTTGCACCTAGCTCTTGAGGCAAAAAAGATAGAAGAAGCTAAGTGAGAGCTTCTAGACCAACAAGCCTTAGATGTGGTCACATTGACATTGGCAAGAAATTTTGCATACAATATTGTTCATAAGAAGACCACTCATAGGTTCATTAAGGCATTATTATATCTACGAGAAACCTCTAACCTCAAACAAGGTATACTTGATTTGCCAATTGATCAACACAAGGATGAAAGAATTCAATTAATCAATTCATCAATTTAAGACCACATGAATGATTTCAATTCAATCATTTCAAGATTAGAATCCATGAAAATCAAAATTTGGTGATGATGTTCAAGCATTGTTGTTATTATCATCATTACCTTATATTTGAAGAGAAATCATACCAATGAGTAGTTCATTACAATCAAGCAATCTCAAGTTAGAGAGTATACAAGACTTGATTCTTAACAAAGACAATCATAAATGTAATTCTTCAAAAACATCAAGTGTAGTGCTAATTTCTAAGAGCAAAAGGCAAACAAACTCCATGAGGTAAGAGTCAAAGAAATGGTAGATCAAAGTCAAGGAAGAGAAGTGAGTCAATATGCCACAAGGAAGTACGTATAGAAATTATGTATTAGAATTGTAATAAGCCTAGTCAATTCAAGAATTAGTGTAAAAGTCCAAAGAATGAGGAGAACTCATTGAACATAGCAACAAAACTAGAGGATGCACTTATTTTTTAATCTAATAGAATCTTAGGTTATAGATTATAGTGTATCATTATACTCTACTCCATATAAAGAATTGTTGCACATGTTTCTTGTAAGGAACCTTGGAAAGATTTACCTTGACTAAAGAGGAATTTGATTTCCATAGGTAAGCTGGATGAGGAAGGATACCAAACATCCTTTGAAATTGAGCAATTGAACATTACTTAGAGAAATTTTGATTTTGGAATGAGGATATGAGGTCAAAATTGTGTATGTTGGAGGAAAATCAAACCATTTGATAACAATTGCTTATGCAATTTGTCCTTTGATCCTATGGCACCGGAGACTTGGTCATGAAGTTAGAATTTTATGAAGATAGTTAGTTGTTAATAGCAAGATCTTGAAGTTCAAGACTTCTCAACTTGGTTTTTTTGAACCATGTATTTTAGGAAAGAAAAAGCAAGTTTCATTCACAAGGCTACAAGAGCACAAACAATGTGAAAGCTAGAGATACTATAAATATATATATGTATGACCCAAATTCAGTTGAGTCACTTGGAGGTTCTTGCAAGTATGTGCCTTTGTAGATGATGCTACTAGGAAGCTATGGAACATTTATTTCCTAAAAAATAATTCAGATGTGTTCAATGTTTTCAAGTGAAAGAAATCTAAGGCTTGAAAATCAAGTGGTTCAAATTTGATAATGATGGAGAGTATAATAGCAATAAGTTTAGATAGTATTACATGGAGAATGGGATCAAAATGATCAAAAATGTCCCTTAGACACCACAACAACTTGAGGTTCCTACTTGAAGTTTGAGACAAATGTGTTTGTGAGATCTATGATATTCTACTATAAGACTATGTGATTCTACTACAAGATCTATGAGACTATGAGATCTATGAGATTTTACTACAAGAATGGATCTCATTTGCAAAAATTTGTGAAGTGATGTGTATCAATTGGTAGTAGGTAGTCTAGGGTTAGACACAAGATCAATTTGCACCACACATTCTAGGACTAGATAACGGATGACAAGTACTAGTGTATAGATAATGTAGTGTTGGCGGTCAATTGATATTTCAACACTTCTTGAGGAATAAAATCTTGTGCAAATATGGACATAAGCAGAATTTGGCCAAAACACGTGAACTTCGTATAATTTCTATGCATGTTTTTATTTACCAAATTGATGAATGATTTTTTTTCATAAAATAACCAAATTTGTATTCACATTGTCCTCTCAATCCAATTCAATGTCTCCTAACATGGTGTAGATCCATGAACCCATAGTTAGACATCTTGACAATGCACTAGAGTAGCATGCATCTTCCTCACTTTATTGCCTCCTTTTATGATACACCATATGCTAGTTATGCATTATATGATCTTATGATCACTTGTTCATTTTGGCATCACATTTGTATATTATTTATATTTACACAATAATAAGATGACTTGTCCACTTTTTTCATCATTGTATGGTGATATGATGACCAATTTGTTTCAATATTTATTTATATTGTAATATAATGACTTATCTAGTTTGACTTAATTGTTGAACCCATTCCATTTGTATGTGCTTAAGAAGTCATCCAAATGTTCTTAAGGAGTTTTGTTCTTGATAAGTTGTCTTGAAGTGTTCATGCACCAAATGATCAGATTAAGTATATCAATATTTTAGATATATTCCAAAATATCATGCAATGCACTTAAAGTTCAGAAACACTCTAATTTAAACAAACTATAGTGCTTAAAGTATAGAAACATCCTACTCTAAACAAATTATAATCATCTTGATGCAATTAAGAGGTGAAATGTTGAATGTATTTCACAAGTATTGTATTTGAGGTATTGAAACCTTTGAAAGCATCAAATCAAGCATTGTTACACTTTCCCTTCACTTGTTATCATTGGAAAAATTTTCATTTCTATCTTTTCAACATAGACATCGTTAGTTTGTTCAACGTGGATCAAGTTCTAAAGGAGAAAATAGTGCAAATAAACCATGAACCATGAGTGGAGTTGCAACTTGGCTTGTAACTCTAAACACTATTATTCAACTATAGAATGATAAAATATTTATTTTGCAGCACAAGAAACCATGACCAACCCCATACCCCCTACGAGTGAACCCACATCACTCCCGAGTGACTCCATCATGCTTGAGCCAACCCTTTGTATTAAACTCATATCATTAATAAGGAACTCTATTGTGCCTATGGAAACCCAACCTTGTAGGAAAATCCATCCATGCAAGTGAACTTGCCCAATCTAACTCCGAGTGGATCCATTCATTGTAAGAAAATTCAACTTGGAGGTAACAAGTCTACACTAAATTGAGTGAATCTATCCATTCCATATGAGTGATTCCATCCATTATGAGTAAATATAGCTAATAGATACAAGTGGCGCCATATGTGCTTGAGCAAGCCAATCACTTAACAAACAAACATACAAACAAAATACATTGAAATTGCAAAATTACAAAAGAAAATTGCGATCACCACTAGTATTGCATCAAGGAATGTTGGGTGATTCTTGCATGTATCATAACAAGTTGCATTTGTTATAATGGTTCACTCTATAAAAGGATACTCAAAAGGCTCTTGATTTCTTGTGTTTTTTCCTAGCTTTAGCTAATTCAATAATCATTTGGTATATTTGCTAGATTTTGCAATCCTCTCCTCAAGCTCAATCTTTAAGCTTTTGATCTTGATTCATCTTCTACCTTGACCTTGAGTTTTTCTATTTTAGTGGTTTGAAAGCATCAATATGAGCTTACGGTCACTTCTCTCTTGCTTCATTTTGGTATAGTTGGACACATCTTGGGCAAAAGTAGTAAGAGTATCAATTCTTTGGATTTGGTTTCAAGGACTTGCTCTTCTTGCACTATTCACTCTCATGATTGACTTCCTTGTTCTTAGCATCTCCTTGGTATGTCTTCCGTTTATCTCTTGCTTGTACTTGTGCAAGCATGTCCTTTGTTGCTCTTTATTCTTGACTTCCATGGATCTCCTTATGCTCTTGCTCTTGTGTACCGTTGCATAATTGGGACATCTTCTTCTTTACAAGATCTAAATGGCTCACTTAGTGCATATTAGCAAGGGCCAAATTCAAATATCCTCTCTTCTTGGATACTTAGAATGCTTCTTGGTAATAGTATTGATCCTTATATGGAAAATGTTTGTGAAGTTATTGAAGGAGGAATATCTTTTCCAAACATTTCTTCAACTTCTTTGGGTGAGACTTAGCACATTTCATCCTCTTTGCTCAACCATTCAAAAAGATTCAATTCATTACAAATCCCTAAATTTACAAAGTTAGGAAAAATATATTAGCTCTACCCCCAAAAAAAGCATGCATCTTGAAAAAAAAGGACATAAATTGTTAAGTCTATCCTTGATAGTCCATTTGTGTTTGATCTCCTTATAAAAGAGACACTCATTGGTGGATTTATCCATCTAACTACAAACTATTTTGCACGATTTCAAAAACCTGATCCATTTCTTCTTCAACTTCTTTCCATATGTGGACAATGGAAACCCATTACCAAATCTCACAAGAAAAGTTGCTATGTAATTAAATGCAATATTTTCTAGATGCGTTTCTTGTTATTGCCACAAATCAATCCATTTAAAGTGCTTTGGATCTTCTAGATAATCCACAATTTGCCTATAGTGATGTAATACCATCTCTAGTCTATCTTCCTCTCCTTCTCCTTAGCTCAAATTACTAATAGCAGGTCCACGGCTCAAATTACTAATAGGAGGTGTTGATTTACTCATTGGAGTGATAGATGGCCTTGACTATGTAGAGCAAACCATTTTCAAAAGTTCTAAAGATCTTGGTACGAGAAATGTGCTCTATGTAAGAGGAAGGAGTGGGGAATAGTATCAATAGGATCAATGATCCCAATAGGTGTACACTCCATGGTCACTAATTTAATCCTTCGATTAGATCTTCCTCAAAATTGGTGCACCATGAATTCTCCAAAGAACTATGATGGAAACACATGGAAATTTTCTTACAACCACACTCAATATAACTTCCCAACCCCCAGCCCACACTTCAACTCACTGATTCAAATCGGTGCACCATGAATTCTCCAAAGAACTATGATGGAAACACATGGAAATTTTCTTACAACGACACTCAATATAACTTCCCAACCCCCAGCCCACACTTCAACTCACTGATTCAAACTGAATTCTTACCATGGGTGTTTGAACTCCCATCTGTAACTCATGGTACCTGTAATTCACCTTTGTAAAGGAAGATTTTTCATTCATACACATTACTAGCAACTCTTACCCTATACTTCCCGCAAACCATTCTTCAAGAGGAAGTCCAATTTATGAGACGGCGCGAAATACCGTTCGATATCCCATAAAGAAATTGTACTTCTCGTTCGTTTTTGCATGACTTCCCAGAAAATATATACGGGACATCTCCTATAGCTTCAAAACCTCCGTAAATTCCAGAACTGAAATCCCTTATTATTTTGAGCCCTCGGGGAGGGAGTGCTATCTATTGCTGTAGTACTGTTTATTGAAAACCAAGTTTCTCTTACGAGAACTCGGAATATTAGTGTGCTTGAACGTCTACTGGGTCCTTCTTATTAACTTGGGTGCTAGAGGTTACCTTAGGAAAACCTTCAAAAACTAATTGTACGGTCTCAATCTAAATCTAGAAGGACCCATTTAAGAGGAGTGGTTTTGTCTGACTATAGAGAGTTATTGCGAGTGTGTTCGTATTTCATCTGTTAAGTTTTTTTTTCGTAGAGAATTCTCCTGTTATAATTCCGAATATAATATAAAATGAAAGTTCATTTCTCATTAATTAATTTTCTTTTTGTTAGTTTAATTTTGTTACTTTAGAGTGTTAAAAACTTTGAATTATTTGAAAAATTAAGAGTACCCTTCTCGAGAGCCTCTTAGTATTTCAGAAGTATCTCTTATTATTTGTAGTTATTGCTTAAAACCAGCTACTTTCTGTACCATAGCGAACATACCTAACACCAGTGAAGAGAAAATGGACACTTAGAGGCCCTCAGTTGATCCCTCAGTTCGATAAACGTTTAATCATTATTGACGTTGGGTTACGGGCTTTGCCTACCACAGGTAATTAACTTGTTTAATTAGTCCAGGGAATGAAAGAAACCCACTCCGACTACAACGTCTAGATTTCACAATGCCGGTGGTGCCGTTCTCTACGTGCCAGCTCAGCATGGGGGATGACGTGGCGAGGAGGCGTCGCCCGCCTACAGCCCCTTCGAAAGGCGACGGGGAAATTTGAATGGGGAAGAGGGGGAAGTGAGGAGACATGGACGATTGGTGAACACAATCCGCGCGCTTATGAAGCAATCTCGGGTGGGACGAGCATTGATTCCCACACATTTCCCAGGAATCATCCGTTGGAAATAGCCTCGGATTCGGACATTGGCGTTGCGGGTGCTGGATGTTCGACTCGAAGGGGGACGTGAAATGCTTTCTTGATATCAGGTGGATGGAAATAGGTGTACGGATCAGCGGGATGGCGCTAGTGACAGGGAAGACCTGTGATAGAGTTGCCGAAGTAGACAGGTACAGACCGGAAGGTTGACATGAGGAGTCCAGACGAGGGACGGAGCGGAGCAGATCAGAGCAGAACACGATTATTTGGGTTATCTAGAGATATTGGTAGAGGTCGAGAGCACTTGGAAGATTGGGTTACAGGATGAAGATGTTGATGACTGACCTCTTGGTCGCAACTCCTCCTTGCCGGTCAGTTGCTCAGATGCCCTTGTGAAATCAGCTCTGGAAGTCTAATGCTATAGCAAGCTTTCTTTAGATTCTAAATTATTACCTTTTGCGCTGTTTTGCTTGCAACGCTCCAATGTTCGAGCGAGAATTATGGAGGGAGAGAGGGATGTAAGCCATAGTCCAACCGCCTAGAGAAGGGTCCATTTTTGTCGTTTGACTCTGCACCGCATGCTCCCCTAAGCTCTTCCTCATATGACGAGCGCTTTAGCACATTCCAAATCCTCATAGTAGTCTCGCAGTCTCATGGAAGGTACTGCGGCGTGCCTCAAATTGAGTAATAAAAGTTCAACCGAGACACCTTATGCAGATGAACACGCAGCGTCAATTCGAACCCACGTTCCCGCGCCGCTAGCTTGATCTGAAGTGTTCCCGATTTGCCTTCCGCGGGAGGAAAATGAGAGGCGGTAACATATGAGAGGCCCTAGACAGTCTGTTTTATTTATGGAGGGTGGCAGCAAACGGATATGAGTACATTGGAGCTGATTGATTTTTCTTTTGAAGATGATAGTCTTTTGCCTCCTACCATCAGTCCTCCAGAGGATAAGCCGCTTGAATGTGTTTTAAGACTGTCACTATCTCGTCAAAATGAGAAGAAGACCCCCTGGCCTGCCGGAGGTGTACAGACCCCTTCCTCAGGTTTGACCCTAAACCTTTTTAAGTGGAAATATAGCTTGTGGATGGCAATGTGGACTGTCATCGAGAATTTTTGTGGCTTGTTCGTATCGTATCGTGTCGTCTCACAAGGTCATTGTTGGATCATCTACATGGTGAAACAGTAGTTGGTTAGCAGAAACACTGGACCCTGTAAAAGTGGTGGTGGTGGTGGTGGTTAAACAGTGGGGTGGTGACGTTATACATTCTAGAGTCCTTATTCCCATTTTCGTACGAGCAAGAAGCATAGCTCATGCTTTTAGTCTGTCGTCCCATTAACACCTGGCCCCTACATGCTTTCCTACAAATTCCTACAGGCTACCATGGTAGTCTTTTTCGGGTATTCGGAGCTCAAGTGCCGCACTCCTAAACGTATGTCAATTGGAGGCCGAGGTTACGTCGCTCAGTGACCACGCAACCCTCACCGTTCCAAATGCTCTAACTAACGTTGATAACAATTCATTAAAATGTCTTGTGCGTTATGTGTATAGACACTCCCCCTTATGGCTCAACTAAACCAATTTGAGTAGACAGGCTGTCTTGGGGTAAGTCAATGCCGGTTCGGACAAGTTGCTGTGTTGAGCTAACATTCTATCTGTTTCGATTACGCGGATGTAGCTGGCAGGCAGGAAGCAGCTGATCATATTTCGTTTTCAAGTCCGGGACCCCCTTCAGGAAATGATGCAGTTCAATCCGGTCCTGCTTCTTCCTTGGATGCCAATGCGCGGAGTGGATCTCGTCTGACAAAAAGTGAGGCACGATCAAAGACTTTGACCTTTTTCAAGCATTTCAAAGGTGAGTCTTCTCGTAATTTCCCGAGATAGATGATTCCTTCTTTGGTTTCTGCTCAATCTTTCCATATGGTAGGTGTAGAGTCGACATGTTGCTCGATTCAGGATATCAATGGTATAGTGCATAGCTTTTATCACATCGAGTATCGGCTTCGCAAATAATTGGAGACAAGAATATCGTCCTCTCTCGTGTTCTTCAAGCTTTAAAGCCCAACGACGTATTCTCGTTTTTCCAGGAAATATGGCGAAGAGTGAAGGAAAACCTACCGCAAAAGCAGTACTTACATCCTCTCGAGCCAGAGCCATCTCTTGGAATGATTCTATGTCGAAGTCTGGAGGTACTATTCACAGCTAACTGAAATCCGTGACCATCCGCCTTCTCTGCTGATTCTGATGTGTACTAGGCCTTTAATCAGGTTGAGAGTTAGCACTTGAAATTTGAGATGTCGTAAATGAGCAGAAAAATTGCACTTGGAGGAGGCGGAAAGGCCACAGAATAAAGAAGATCAAAAGCCCATTGATGGTCAGGATGGTCAATCGAAAGATCTGCAACAACGACCACGAGCCCAACCAGCAGATCCTACTCCACCTGAAATGGCGGCTAGGAAGACAAGGTCTGCGAGAGCTATGCACAGCTTACGAAAAAGTCTCGCTTGGGATAAAGCTTTTCTGACTGACGAAGGTTCGTTGTTTCTGATCCCACTCGCTTCCCTCACCACGTAGCCCTTGTCATTTCACACTTCCCAACAGTTAATAACAGCCGCTACTACAGAGTATTAGCGGCTGAGAGAATGTCCAAGTAAAAAGGTTCGCTGAATTATTTGTGCTCAAGCGGGAAGGTTGAGAAGTTGTGTATTGGATGTCGGTGAGTTTCCCAGAACTGTATGTGTCCTACTCGTTATGTACTTGGAAAAGTGAATGGAGTAATGCGGGACTAAAACCTCTACAAAAATGCAGGAATACTCGATGGAGACGAATTACCCCTAGCGACTAAAACGCCGAAAAAGCTTGCTGATCTACCTCCTTTGGATCTCCCTGATATTATGGCAATAGTTTCACGTTCTACGAAGTCCGAGGCCGTCTCATCAGTCGAAACATCCAATGCTACCGTCGGTGGCGATTCTGTACTCACTCAGAAACCCAGTTCAGGAACACCTGAGCATGCTCCAAATCAGAATATTAATGTTTCCAAGACTACCGTAGACAATGATATAGTTGAAAAGGTGACTAACAACGAGAACTTTTCTGCGGTGGAGGGCGCAAGGCATTCGAGGTCTCAAAGTCTTTCTTCAACTATTACTTCTCCTCCGGTGCGTATCCTGAAGCTTTCCCCAAAAATTATTAGACCATGAGGAAAGCTAATGGGAGCATGAACGTCTTGCAGCGCAAGCGTGTATTCGTCATTTTTACTTGTCCAGGTCGTCTCGATGGCTATTTAAGCCGTTTGCCATTGTCCTTTGGAAACTTCGTAGGAATTTTTCAATCAGCACTTCCTCTTGATTTCCATCCTAATCTGCTGGTTCTTTCCTGGCAGACATCATTGACAGCTGTATCAGGATTCCCACGACCGGTGCCGTTAAGCCAAGTCATAGAGGCTGCTGCCGAGAAAGGAACTAAACTACGCCTTCCGAACACCCTGGCCAATATGCACCATGAACAGTTACGAATTAACTCGTTCAGAAAACTCGAAAAGGGATCTGAAGATTTTTCGAGGATTGAATACAATACCAAACCTCAAACGAATCTGGAAACGGTAACCAAACTTCAGAAGGATATGGAACCCGCTGTTATTGCTAGGCCTCAAACTTATACGCTTACTCGATGCAGATCGACGTCCTCATTGATCAAACCCCCGCCGACCAGCACATCTCTTTCGAAGAAGGTTTCATCTGTGTCCAAGAAAGTGAAAGACACATTAGGGAGAGTGTTGCCTGGTATGTAAGAATCAAACGCCTATCGACTTCATTCTAGTGGAGTGTAAATATTATCACGCTTTTCGAATTCTGTATGTCGCTCCTTGATATCTGAACAATGTTTCCTTCATTGCCTTTTATTCATTGGTATCAACAGGAAGTATGGGGGGCCGATCATCAACTAGTCGGAAAATTATCGCAGAGACTGCCCATGCCGATCGCTTGAGGCCAGCTGCAAGCATTCCACAGCTACCGTCGTCCTCGAGTACAGGCTCAGGGATGAAAGTTCCAGGGAGTCCTGGACCTTCATACTTGACTAGATCCAAGTCTGCAAGGGCAGCTCCTAATGGTGGGAGCATGGGAGAATCAAACTCAAATGCTCCGAAGACAGGAGTGCTTGCGGAGATGAGTAATAGGGGCTCTAATGCTATTTCTGCGAAACCTCCATCAGGTCAAAAGAAGTCGAAAGGAGAAAGCATATGGGGTAGTTTACGCGGAAGAGGAGGATCCTCGTCCGCGAAAGGCAACGAAAACGTGCCTATAAATTCTAACACTTCTAGTCCAGGAGCAATCAAGAAAACAGCTGGTTTGGTAACTGAGATCATAACTTCTCAAGTTCATAACCCTGAAGAGTCTTTCTCTACCTCTAGTGCAGAAAACTCCTCTCAGAGCAGCATACGATCGGGTCTCCGCAAGCCATCTCCGAAGATGGGCTTCTTTGATGCGGTTAGTAGTTTGTCGAATTTCAAGTCATCGTACTCCTATCTTATACGGGTTGTTTACCTCTTTTCAAACCTTAATATACACTCCCTGTACCTAATGGTTAAAAGCGCTTTATTAGAAGTTATTAAGAACGACGTACGAGTGATGAATCCTGATCGTGAATTTCTTGTGCTTGTTTTGCAGGGTCGTCCTGTTGCTGCTCCTGAGAAACCACTTGCAGCAGCCGTTGATGTCTTAACAAGACATGGTCTCCCACCTCGACCGCCATCGCAGCATGGGTCGACTTCTGCTCGTTTTGCGCAGCTGTCTTCAGTTGATCCCTTGGTGGCGGCAGTTAGAGGCTATGTGAGTTCTGGTATTCCTACCGCACCTACTGTAACTAGGACTTCAGGTAAAGCTAGGAAGAAAGGCCTAGTTTCTTCCGCTTCTGCGCCTGCTTCGCCTCGCAAAAACTCCGAGCTCCTGTCTCCTGGAACACACCGAGCTGTTACCGGCCGGTATCTGACGTCGAGATCAGATTCAACTCGTATCCAGATCGAGGCAAGTCCTGAACCTAGGAGGGACACACCAGGGGCTGTGAGGAAGCTGACTCTTGGGGGTAATGCTGAGGACTCCATGCAAAGCTCAAGAGTAGCCGAAGCTGCCATTAAACTGAGTTTCTCCGAAGATGATGGATGTGAAGAAGTCCAAATAAACGACAGCGTCCCAGATTTTCGAACACCTAGCAAATTGCCTACTTCAGTGGTGGATTCCTGCGCCGATGTAGCGTCAGGCGCGACAATGCCAGGTCAAAGTGAACTACAAACGGGAGACAGGTGTGTGAATAACATCGCGGTCTCGTCAGAAGAGCCCAGGAATATCCAGCACATGCCAAGCAAATCTCGCCCTGCACTGGTGAACCATCCCAGCAACGATGAATTGAGGGTGAACTCAGCGATTTCGCAGCCGGAAATGATAATTGGAGATAGCGCTCCGAACAGCAGTGGGACGTTGTCAGTTCTCTCCATTTCAGAACAATCTAGTTCTGAGAGAGAGACTTCACCAACGTCCCCGGTAGATGTGGTTGACCGTGTCTTCGTTGGCAGCCCAACTGGCTTATCGAAAGATGAAAGCATCAACTTGGTCAATTCTTTAAGCTGTTCCCCCGATATCAAATCCACTTTCTGGGAGCTGCAGGATTCAAGCGCCCAGGTCTCAGCGAATCCAACATTTAAAGAAAGTGAAACTGCTCCAAGCGCAAACCTAGGAACATCTCATCGATTGGATGTCTTACAGAAACATGTAGGTTCTGAGGATCCAGCGGGTGCCAGAGCCGAAAGCAAAATAGAAATCCTGGATCAGGTTTCTGGGTTGACTACTGCTGAAAAGCATCACAGTAACTTTAAAGCAGAGCACGAGTCGAGTTCCTTGCAAGCAGATCACGGGCGTAGGAAGAGTATCTTCGGGTGGCAGGAAATGCATGCAGCCCTTTCATCACCGTCAGATGCTGCAGATTCAGGGGGTCAGTGCATGAAATCTCAGCAATCAGATATGTCCGATGTATGCTCGACTCATGAGACGTCGAAGAGTCGAGCATCATTCGACTTGTCTACCACGATCTTGAGTCCTCTTGTTGAGAAATCGTTGGATGACGACTTCAGAGCAGAGCAAACGGACAATCTCAAGAAACAGGAGCCAGGGCAGATAATGACGGGGGCCAATGTGGCCGAATTGCGTGGAGAAGTTTCTACGCACGAAAATGCCTGGAATTCTTCAACACAGTGTGAACCTTCTGTTGAGGAAATGGAAGACAAAAGTGACCTTGCTCCTGCGGAGTCTCGCGAAAAACAGATCTTACAAAGCAAACTTGAAGATTTCTTCGACAGCCCCTCACACTGGTCGGGATGGCCTATATTGGAAGTTGCTCCACAGTCATCTTCTCGGAGAGGGTCAGTTGCAAGAGGAGCTTCTTTGCTTTCTGGGACTCCTGACTCTCGTGGAGGGTCAAACGGTGCTGAAAAGTTCCACGACGGGAATTTGGAGAGCTTTAGAAAAAGTGTGTCACCCATGGCGGACGCAGATTTCTGCAACGAGAATCGAGATGCACTTGCCAACGTTAGTAGGGGATTGCTGAATGTATCAGCAACAGAGTCTTCCCGTTTGTCAATAACTCCGCCCTTGAAAAAGGAAAGAGGATTGCTTGCTTTTGCACGGTCTGCAGTGAGCAGACTAACTTCCTCAGGAGGTTCGTCTCCACGTCACGAAGGCAGCCGAGCTATAGATCGCGACGGACCCGGTAGCGGAAGCTTCCGAAAGAGTAGAAGGTTTAAGTCGAGTTCGTCAACTAAACCTGCAGACGTATTCGAAGGAAATGACAATGCGCAATCTCAATCTCCATTCTCCGAGGAAAGAATACGGGCCTTGGAAGCCGCCGTACAGGTCAAACTTACAGACTCTGAAAGACCTTTTGCCTCACCCAATGTTTTGAACTCTCCGAGGCAGTATCCTGAACTTGTTTGGCATGTGTCTGTGGGTGCAGGAAGCGATACTGATGAAGAGTACTGGAGCCGTGCAGCACTCACCGCCCAATAAGCCCCAACAGCCCCCAAATCCGTGGTCTCCGGTATGCATGAGGTTATGCCGTGTGTTAATGCCTGCGCGTCATGGCGCTTCGCCGCTTGTTTGTGTAATTTACCTCCAATTCTAAGAAAAGGCTGTTTTGATTTGCAGGTGAAAAGACCGGGACAACAGTTGGGCCCATTTGACTGTACCAAGAAAACCGTCTCAACAACTTCAGTCGTCTGAAATTCCCGTGATAATCTTGGCATTTATGAGCTATGTCACCTATGTCACGTCTCCGGGAGAGCCTCTTGCCTAAAGTATTCTAGACCTTAGTAAGCAAGTCTCACTACTTAACCCGATCATCGAAAACTTGTCCTACTTTACGTGCAATATACATGTTGGGACTTCATACCGCATTCCAAACGAAAATACTAACTTGAATTGCCTCGTTTCGTCTGGTCAACAGAATCTTGAAGACCGCCGTGACAGTTGTGGACATGTACGGCGAATTCTGGAACATGCACATATTCTATATACCATATTATCGTTGCAGTATAGGGGAAGTTGTTACCCATTGTGTTATATACAACTAGAGTCTGGTAGCATATGGTCGACCCATTGAAGCTTTTGAGTGGACATCTTTGCCATATAGTCAGTCCCTCTTGGTCGAACCCATTATATGTCGAAGTAATTACGGTGGGGTGGATTGCAATGTGAGTTGCAAGTCTGAGTCACTAAGATTAGTTTAGGAGGCGTGACGCTCTCTTCACGTTGAGAAGTGACTGCACTTCATTTTTTCTTCTAGTTAGTTCGCATTTACTTTACATCAATTCACTCTTGACATCAATTTGAGCTAGCTGTCCCCACAATGGACAATCTGGAAACTGAAAGTGATTCCGATCTCGATTACGAAACGTTGTCTGAGACACTCTTTCACACTAATCGAAGTGACAATTTGAGTGTTTATAAAAATTGGTGTTTAGCACCAAATTGGAAGTCTGGACGGAGATTTCTGAATGAATTATGTGCTAATCGTCGCATGGCTGTTCTGCTCATCTCGTTGGAGGAAGCTTTCACAAACTTCTAAATCGAATTAAATTCTACAGATGTCAACTCAAAACTAGTAAACAAAGGAGGGGCAATAAAGAGTATTCCATTTCCAACACATCTGCCCAAAATCCTATCCAAGACCTCGCTGTCAACTAGTGTTCAACTAGTTTTGTACTTCCTCGAGAATAAATCTCTCAAACAGTGCCAAAACAATCATTATCAACTAGCTTCTTATTTCCTCAAGGCAGGGTCCTCTCAAGCAGTGCCGAATAATGACATGAAACACTGGAATCAACCAACATCCACCTACACATGTGGCTTTTCCCACATCATTTTGTCATCAACCTGATTAATTTTATCCAACACTTATATCAAAGATAACTATTCAAAATATGTCCAATTTCTAGTACCATTTTCAAGTTAGATTAGCCATACTATCAACCATTGTTCAACGAATTCACGGATATCATTTCCTAAAACTACATAAAGCTCCTTGATGTGAATCCAAAGAAACCAATACACAATAAGCCTACAAGAGGGAACAATTCCCACACGTGCACAAGCTTGTTGGATGAATGCCAAATATACTTGGTGAAGGACAAAATCTAGAAACTCTTTGATGCATGTTTCATCATCTCGGCCCATGAATCTGAGTGGCCTATCCAGTTTTTGTTTTTCCAAGAAAAACAACAAGATTTGGATATGCCTCTACTACTACCATCTCAACAAATCTAGAATTTTTGATCTTTACCGCATGTCATTTGCTAAGGCCAATAATGGATCAAGTAGCTCCCAAATCTTGCTATACCTTCCTTGATGGATAATCATGCCATAACTAGACTATCATTGCACTCAAGGATTAGCACAAGACAACCACCATCATTGAATTTGGAACTTTTGTGTTTTTCCTTTTGTCATGACATTTAGGTTGATGAATGCATCTGCTAGTTTTTAGCATTATATGATGATTTTTTTGGCCATCTTTAGCACATTATAAAACATTGATCTATGTCTTATTTATAGAAACATCAAAAATCACTGCTTTGCACTATGAGTTGTCTTCAAAGTAAACAAAGTTGCACATATTCTTTCAATCCAACCATATGCTACATGTGGACCAGTTCTTCAACATTCCATAACTTCCAACAAGATTATGGTTCATTTGGATCAAGATCACAACAAACCCAACAAATTCCTAATCCACAAACCATCAAGGAACTTTTCCAATGGGTGCATAGGGTTATATTAATGCTTCATTCACAAACATACCTTCATCGTAATCATTGCAATCCTTCTCATTGCACTCTCCATATGCCAATTATGATTTTGAAAATGTTTGTTAGCCATCCTTGATCTTAATTAATATTTGATTTATACATCTATCTTATTGGCTGCTTGTTAGGAAAAGGAGTTCCATATCTATGTCAATGCTCCAATTGTGTAATTGGTGTAGTAATTGGTCCTTTCTCAATTATACTATATAGATGTAACTTACTAATATACAACATCCCTTGATAAGTCAACCCTTTCAAGTAGAATTTCTTGACTAAAGGACGTGAGTTTCTTAGAAAGGTGTATATTGTGAAAAATTTTGGTCTCTAATTCTTGGGTTATCAATTCACTCTTCATTTTGAACATAAAGGTCTATAATTCCTTATCAATTCACCAATTTTTTTAGCCACCTTGCCACATGGATCCTTATGTTATCTGAATTTTCCTTCTTCATCTAATATTGGCATGGAAAAAATCATCCAAATATGGATTTACTTTCAAGGATGCTTAAATTGACAAAAACCATATTTATACATAGACTCAACAAACTTCAACCTTTTCTAAGTCTCCTTAGCACACATCTTCGCTTCTTACATGTATTAATGGACTAGATCACTCATTATCTAATGACTGGATTTACTTGTAACATTCCATCAATTGGCAAACTCAAAGCCTTCCAATATAAAAATTTCTCTATATTTTCTCCATATGCACTATTGTAGAATACCTTCACAAACTTTGCATTGATAACATTCTTCAACATTTCTTTTGCCTTAAAAGCACCCAAACTAAACTTTAGTTATATCACACCACTATAGAAGAGCACTCATTGCTCAGGAAATATACATAATAAGTTAATAATGGCCTACACCTACATATGATCTATTTGAATATGCTCAACATTGTGATCTATATAAGTGCTAGGGTTTGTTGGAACCAATGAAAAAATTCACATGCAAGTCAATAGAGAGAACACAAACATAAAGCTCATTCACTTCAGAAATTAAATCTATGTCCACTAGACAGTACACTATATATATAATTTGAAGAATTGCATGATCTATAGTACAAAAGGATCCATATCTATGAGATATGGAAAGAACACTAAAAGATCCTTCCTATGTTTAGTGCCTTTACCAAACTAGCAATAAATTGAACTTGTATAAACTCCTAGAAGCATTATCCACACACCACCATAAAGAGAGGACTAGAAAAACTAGCTCCTCTCATTAGAACTATACATAAGGACTATCTTCTAAAGGACTCATAGAGATAAATACAAGATATATATTACAATGTTAACAACTGAATAGGTTTAAAACATGCTTAATCCTTATATGCCAACCTTTTCATAAATATGGTTTTGACTTTGTTTGCAAGTCCACCGTCCTATAACTCATATGTCATGACATTTGCAACACCAAAACTAGTGTTCTAGGACATTAGAAGGATAGTCTTAGAAATCACAATTATTTCAATAGTATAACTATTGATACAACCCAAGGACTACTTAGTGGCAGCCAAATATTACATCAAGTTTTTTTTACCATCCCATTAGGATTACTATTTGCATCGTAAGTACAAATAGTTGGGATATCAAATTTCTATTAGTGCTTGACTCCTTGCTTACCCCAAGGGGTATACCTTTGAAGTGCAACTCCAAAAACTCACTTCTTTTGTGTTGAGCCTTTGAGCTCTTGGCTATAGTAGATAGAGGTCAGCAAGTACAACTTGGACTCTTTGATCTAAAATGGTGGCTTATGGTGTTTCATCCAAGAATAAGTACTAAGTGCATTATAGGTTGTGGGAAAATGGGTACTATGGGATATCTATTACAAGATTTTGGCTATGGGAAAATTGCTATGAGACTTGAATTGCATGATTCTCCCTACAAATGGGAGAACATGCAAGAACACTTTGGGCATATAGAATAGTAGGACAAAATTAGGTAGATCATAAATGAAAAAGCAACGTTGATACGTGTTGATACGTGTTGATGTATATAGATAGACTAGTCAGATTAGAATCAAGGATTAAGAGCCATTTGGCATTAATGTGGTGCCATTGGAAGGAGACTGCTACCGCAAAGGGAAGATTGAAAAGCAAGGAAAATTGAAAAGGGAGAAGAAATTTGACCCCAAGTATAAAGGGAGATCAGCCCATTAAATAGAGGTTGGTTGACCGATGAAGGTTATTGGTATTAGTCATGAGAATCTTGAGTCACTTGATAGTTGTGAATACAAAATAGGGAGTAGGACTTGGACCATGAGAGGAAGAGCTGAGAGTAATAAGGGCATTCCTTGCAAAGCAAAACCAGGAATGGTCCTCCATTGTAAAGTGATAGCACTCACTAACAGTTAAAAAGCCCAAGTACCTTATCAATGTGGTTCTCAATGGATGAATGCACCCTTGTATGACTTGATATTCTGATTGATTCTTGCTAACATATGATTCCACTACAGGAAGTCTTGTAGTCTTCTGGTCAACATAGGGATTGGTGAGTAAAGAGTGATAAGAAAGGAGGCCAACAAGCTCTCACGGGAAATAGAGATGTGAACCATCTCCAAGGTTAAGTATCCTAAGGTAGACATGGTCCTGCAATCCAACTACATGCATTATGGGAATCTTACCCATTGTTCTTCTCCAAGCCCAAAGAAAGGCTTTTCATGCAAGGGCTGTCCCATAATTCCTTTGTCCCATAATTCCTTTGTCCCATAGTGACCCATAGAAAAACTATGGGTCAGGTCCCACCCACCAACACTTTTGGTACTACTATTGGCTGACTTGCATGTCCTCCCCACTACCTTTTACAACTTGCATTGGCCATCAATATTCATTACCACCCCATTAGGACAGAACTACTTTTTGTCTGGAGGAAGCATTACCTCCCTTGTTAAGTAAGGTACCTACCTTCAAGTTGAGATATGCCTTACCTCTCACATCTACAAGTGCCATAATTGTTGGTTTGTGAAATACATTACCTCTTCATTCCTCAAGAAATGCAGGTGTGACACAAAGAGAAGTACCACATTTTGTTTGTGGAAATACTATTACTTTCAATCAAGAAGATGCATTACCTTCCAAGACACTTCTAAATCCAAGGGAAACATCACCTTGAAAGTTTACCAACACCATTGCAAACTCCCAACTTCAAGCAACATTTCCATTGATGGCTAGTAATTCTACCCAAGACATCCTCTCTACTTTGGCATTATAGCTGATTGCACCATTCACCATCCCAACACCTATCATTCTAGCAGCCTTGGCTATGATATTTTTGACCTGAAGAGATGGAAACAATTGCATACCTCTAGGTATAGTAATGTTCATAAGACAAGAAGATTTAGAGTCATTCTTGCAAATTTTTTATGGCATGGAAGATCATAGATGATGTAGCAATGGCTTGACAGATCAGCCAATTATTTATTAAAATCATGCAATACTAGTTCAGCAGCCTTGCTCCTACCACAAGGATGAGCTATGCTTTGAACCAAGCAAAAGTGCAACATGAATACCTCTTCCCCAAATAATAAGAACAACTAGGGAAAAAATAAACAGATTATGCAAACAACAAAATGATACCATGTAAGCAATTAATCAAAGATTCCAATATATAACATCCATGATAACCCTAACTCCAAATCCTACAACAACCAACTCAACTGGTTTACAGATGCTCTACCTAAGGATATTAAAACATTTCTCATATACAACAAGGCTGCAAATCTAACCCAAGCCTTGAGGAAGCACACCATTGGCCTCAAGCTACCAAGCGGATATGGCTTTACCAAACTTCTACTCTATCATTCCAAGGTCCCAAGGAAGTGTAATGCATAATTTTTATGCTACCACTCATGGCTTACCCCAATCTAACTATTTCTATGGGGAAAGTCCTTTGTTGTACTTGGCCCATATATGGTAACACAAGCAACACATGTATATACCCAATCACTAGTTGTTTCTCCCACTATTCCTCCTAGAGCTTTTGTGCTCCTATTTGCTTCCCAACTATGTTACTACCAATAACAACCACTAAACTGAAGGATATCTTAGTCAAGTTGGAATGTTTGGAGATCTTCATTTAGCACACCAATCCCAAGAGAAATCCCATCAACTTTGCCACCAAGGGAGAAGTCTTGTGCACTCATTGTATAAGGCAAGGCCACACCAATGCTCAATATTCTAATTTAGACATTTTGAAATTTTGTGTCCTAATGTGGAAGGTACAGGCACATTATGGCAAACAATAGAACACTACAAAGATGCCATGATTCTTAGGAAGAAAGGGTAGATGCCATAGATTTCATCCCACAATAGAACAACTCTAACCAATACTTAAGTGACCTGCCCTTCCGAGGTGGACGGGGAAATGGATGAGGATAGAGACCACCTAGACCCAATATATGCTATCATATTTGCAATGAGAATCACTATGCAAACCAATGTCCCATTGTGTGTTTTGCTTTGGCACTCTCTCTATGGCATAATGTGCGGATTTCAAGAACTTTATAAACAAACTCGGCAAATGCTCAACCAAATGACCCACACAACAATGCAAGTCTTAACAAAGTTGTGCATTTCATCAGAGTAGAAGATGTTTTTGTTTTGGGAGAAGCATCTCCTATCAATGGAAGTGCTACTATAGAGGCAACTGTCTTCCTTATAGCCCACTCCCGTACGTATGATGTACCTAATCTTGGTAGTGCTTCCAACTTTGAAATTTTTGATGAGGAGGCCGTGTGGAAAGAAAATACTAAGCCAGTCTTGGAAATGTACAAGGCAATTTTCCTTCTATTTGACATCTTCATAAGGCAACCATCCACCTCTATCATACATAGTTGAGACATCATCACCAACTTGGCTAATGTGAAAGCCAACGTTACTTTCAAACAACTTTGCAAAATATCCTCTATGGAACATAGAAAACTGCAAAAAATTCAATTAAGGGAGCAACCGTAGTAAGCTTCAAGGAAAAAATCATTGAAAAGGCATCCCAAACCTCACACTCCCCTCAAAAAAATCCCAAAGAGACATCCACACCTCTGGCTGTGGGTAGCTTGCATCCTCAAACTCATAGATGCATATAGACCTTAGCACCAAGAAGCCTCTATGCTACTTCTAAATATGTTGGGTCACCAAATCTCTTGTATTATATATCAAAGTCCATGATCCCAATATTCTTGTCATAATTGAGGGCAATGTCATCCTAAATTGTTGCATAGACTTAGTCAATATAATAACCAAGGGAGTCATGGAGACATTGGGACTCAAGGGAATGACCAAGATTGCTACTCTTCTTTGAATGGCAGATGGGAGATGATAGTGCCTCCTTGAATTGTTATTAGAGGTCCCCACACTCATCGGCAAACAAACCTTCTTAATTGATTACTTGATCATGGACACACCCACCCCAACACAATTCTCCTTATTACTAGGCATCCCATGGCTAGTTGAGGCTGATGTCATCACCTCGTAGCAGACAAGGAAATTGACATTAAAAAGATTCTAAAAATTTAATACTTTTTATGTACCCAACAACACCACTTTCAACCTTGGACCAAGAAGGAGAACCAAGCTTTAAGATTGATGCGTGAAGTCTTGCTCATGCTAATGGCAATGAAGAACTATAGATGCTATTGCTTATTGCTTCTTCATTGTGAAGGTCAAAATGAGCGGTCTTGCAATGCAAAAATGCATCCCTCTTGACTTCCTAACCAGATTCTTCCTCAGATATCTAGAACCACAACAAGTTCTTGCCATTCATGCTTCCATATGGATCATATGGATTTTGATCCTTGCTTGGACTCCAAGCACAAATCCCCTAACTTTTGCATCACTACCTACCTTGACCAAAATTCCCCTTATCATACACACAAGAGCATGCTCATGAAACCTCCACTACATCTTGGTTCTACATCAAGGATATTAGTGATTGCCAAGATGAATGGACTGAGGCGTATTACTTCTATCTCAATGGATCTCTTTTTGATGACACCCTTATCTCACTCATAGAACTCATTTCAAATTTCTTTCTTTGGAAAGATATTCCTACTCACCCAATAAATGATCCCTCAACATTTCTACAAAGAAACCATGCTACAACACACAAACATCCCTTGTGACAGACAACAACACCAAGCCTACAAGGTGACTGTTGAAGGAATAGGAAATCCCTCATAAAGTTCTTTAGGATATGCTACAAAAATATTTCTTAGAGAAACCTCTAGAGCAGCACTCCAAACCTATTTCTCTTCACATTTAGGTCACAACCAAGTTCCATGACCTAAACATTTCACGTCTTGATGAACAACCAAAATAGATGAAGATTAGCACCAACTATTGGAAGAAGACCATCTTGCTTATTAGACTCTCATCTGTAAATTCAAAGGTGTGTTTGCCAACAACTATACCAAACTCTTAGGTGTTGATCCTCAATAGTGTTAACACCATCCCATGCTTTTTTGAATAGGTCCAAGCCTTACACAATTGAACACAATTTATGCTTAAAAGGTGCCAAGAGAACTGAATAAACTACTCAAGTATAGGTTTATATATCATGTAGGGGAAATAGAGCGGGTTTCCCCAATCTTAGTCATCCCAAAGAAGGATGAAAGCAAGGTGCAGATCTGTGTTGACTTTAGAAAATGAATGCCCGAACCATTTTGGACCCCTTTCTTATGTTGTTCATTGATATGTTGCTAGGTAAGGTCACTTGTAGCAAATGCTTCTCGTTCATGGATGGATATTCAGGCTACAACCAGATCAGTATTGCCCCAAAGGACCAATATAAGACCACCTCTGTTATAGAATGGAGTACCTATGTGTACTTGGATTACAAAATGCTCCCACAACATTCCAATGCTACATATGAACTCCTTCCACCAAGTAAAAACAGAAATGAAGCTCTACCTTGATGACATATGTGTGCATAGTGCTCTCATCGACCATGTTTAGGCACTCTGGTTTTTCAAATTTGGAAGCAAGTGAGGATTTCCCTCAACCTGCAAAAATGCTTATTCATAGTCTCCTATGGCTCCCTTCTTGGTCATCTTGTTTGTGAGAATGGTATCATAGTAGATCCCAAAAAGATTCAAATCATCCAAGTATTGCCCACACCAAAGATAGTACATGAGCTTCATAGTCTTTTAGGCTCTATAGGCTATTATTAGTTATACATCTATATGTATGTGAAAATTGCTTCCATGCTATTGGCCTTACTGCACTCTACAATTGACTTTGTTTAGATAGACCAATGTACAAATGGGTTTGAAATCTTGAAATGCCAATTGGCTACTACTCCAATCTTGGCTGCATAAAATTGAGACTTGACTTTTTATGTCTTCATTGACACCTCAATTATTGCTAAGTGTATGATAAAGAACTCTAGGAATATTTGGCTTACTATGCAAGTTTGCAATTCAGCTAAGCTAAACAAAAATACTCTACCATAGAGTAACAATGTCTTGGAATGATCTTTGTAGTACTCTATCACTACCTTATGGGGAATAGTTTTGTGTTCCATGTAGACCATGAACCCATTAAAGATCTCATTAATAAACCATGTAGTGTAGGTAGACTAGCCCATTGGATACTACTCTTGTAGGAATTCCCTTTTATGGTTAAATACCATCCCAAAAAATCTCATGACAATATAGATTTCCTCTCATGTATTCCAGGCCTTCTCATAAAGTGCTCCCCTTAGCATAGATCTCATATATTTGTTCTACATGCATCAAAATATAACTATCTAACCATCTTGGATTCATTACCATTACCTCTCTATAGGCAATGTGCCTTTTGATTTGCCAAATACCCAACACAAATAATTCTACATGTCATCCTTTCCCTTCACTATACTGCAAGGAGAACTATACCAAATAAGCATAGACAAGGTCCTCAGGAGGTGCATAGAGCCGAAAGAGGTTCCCATTGTACTACAAGCATGCCACATTGAAAATTTTGGTGGACATTTCTTTGGTGAGACAACCACTCAAAAAGTGTGCCTTGTTGGCTACTAGTGGCCATCAATATCTTAGGATACCAATAGGTATGCCTGCATGTGGGATGCTTGTCAACATAATGGTAAACCCTTATTTAAGTATTGCATGCCCCTCCAACTATTCTTAGCCACTCAACCATTCCAAAAATGGGGAATTGAATTTATAGGACCTATCAATTCCGCAACCCATAGAACAAGACACCATTACATTGTTGCAATCAATGATATCACAAAATGGGTTGAAACCCATTTTGTGATATCACTGTGAAGCTGAGTACTTCATCAAAAAATTTGCAGCAATCACCATTTAATTTTTACATGAAAATATCATCTCCAAATTTGGCGTACCCTTGTCTACTTTCACAAACAATGGGTTGCACTTTGTCAACAAAGGCATATGGGACTTGAAAACTACTTATAGGATTCATCACCACCACTCTACCCCTTATCAGTTACAAGCAAATGGTCAAGTCAAACAAATCAACGTTATTTTGCTTACCATCCTCAAAAGGATTGTGAGTTTAAACTCAATCAATTGGAAGAAAAACTCATAGGTACATCATGAGCTTATTGTACAACAGTCAAGGTTATAATGAGCTTCACTTTGTTCTAGTTTTTACACAAGCAAGAGGCAATTTGCCCATTGAAAGTTTGATTTTGTCACTTTGAGTCTTAACACGCAATTTGACTAGGAGTTTGAAGAGAGAGAGAGATTACAGAAGAACAATTTTGTGCACTGCATAACCTAACAAAAAAAATAATCTTTGAGCCCTATACATGCAATATACCACCCATGCTAGGCATAAAACCTACTTTTGACTCCAAAACCAAAGAGGTCTTGCTTTACAAAAAGGATATGGTTTGAAAATGCAATGACAAAGTAGGCCATTTCCTAAGCAAATTTACAAAAAGTGGTTAGGTCCTTACAAAATACATGAAGTTTTTGACAACGTACCAATACAATTGGAGTCACAAGACAAATAAATTCTAGAATCCCTTACTAATAGCATAGATTGTAGAACTTACAACTTACATCTTATTCTATCATAAGGTAAGGAAAGAAAAGATCCTACAAGAAACCCAAGTTTTCTTGTCACAAAATAAAATGATATAGGACAATGATTGTTGGACCACCATTATGGTAAGGGAATTCCATTGTTGAAATCCTTTCTCCAAGATTTGGAGGATTTACAACACTTTATAGGACCAATTGTGGGCACCTTTGTGTGGTAAGATACTCCTACATGAACCTGCAACCCAAGAAAATGGACTAACATGGAGCTATGGGAATATTTAAGCCCCTTACCAATTAAGGGACATGTTGCTTTACATTCAAGGGTAAAATGACACATATAAAGGGGCACATATAAAGGAAATGCATGTGTAGTGCCCAAACAACACAAAGTTATGATTGTCACCGTGCATCCACAAATATATACTAAAATCATTGAATTGCTTTAGATCCTAAAGTAGACCAACATGACACACATAGAAAATTGAATCCCCTCACAAGAAAGTACAAATCTTCCAAGAGGCAATCTTGCTCCTATAAATACCTTGCAAGATTTAGTGCACTTGTTACTCTATGAACCAAAAGCCTTGACATTCGTACAAAGAAACTTGTCACAATATTTGTAGTGCTCAAGCTAGTTTGCTTGGACATTGGAATGGTAGTGTTGGTTCTCATAGTTATTTTGGTAGGTGCTCATGGACTAATTGATGGTATCCAGATTTCATGTTAGAGCTCTTGATCACATGGTTGGATCCATCATCACTTGTATCATTTGCACTATCAATGGTGCATTAGAGCAGGAGACCTAAGTTGAGCAGAGGGATATACTTTCAAAGAGTAGCTCCAAAGAGCTCACTTCTTTGATGTTAAAGCCTTTGAGTTCTTGGTTATGATGAATAGAGGCCAGCAAGCATCACTTGGAGTCTCTTTGCTAGGATGGGTGTGGTTATAATTAGTGCACAATTATTAGCAGATTTTGAATGGAAGATTGAGTATAGATTTGATTTGAGTGGAAGAATGAATGAATTGATTACATCAAAGAAGTGAGAGTTAGGAGAAATAGGATGAAAGAATTGAGTATGTTGGTGGTATCTCCAAGCTTGGTTGATTTTGGTACATTTGATCATGGTCCTATATTTATGAAAGTTATCATATGCGCAAGCCTTGTTTGAGTTGATGTAGATTTTGCAATGTGGCATACAATATGCAAAAGTGCTACCCAAATTTCTCAAAATTAAAGTCAATTTCATGTCAATGGACGTCAATTTGAGAGAAAGAGAGTGAAATTAGAGGCCCTAGTGTTGCAAATTGGACTTGAGCAAAATTGGAGGTGGATTTGGAAAACAATCTCATTGAATTAGGGATTTGGAGATCCATATCCTCTCAATTTGGCCAAATTTGATAATTAGCAAAGGATTTGGCAATTAGCCAACTATAGAGGAGGTACGTTTGATTGACAAAGGTTATCTAGATTTGGAGGTTAAGTTACAGAGATTATCCATAATTGGAGGTTGCTTGAATTGCCTTAGTTAATGCTCAAGTTGGTGAAGCTTGGCCAAATTTCAAATTAGCAAGAAGAAAGACCCCATTTGGTTGAATTTTGGTATTTTGAGTCTTCAAGGTATAGTGTTGTGGACTAGAGGGGATATGAAGGCCTAAAAGAGCCAAGAAGCTAGCTTGTTTGCATGAGGCTAGCTAGTTTAGATGAGTTTTTGGTCATCATTTGCCAAACAATGCCCAAAAAGACACTCTTAGATTGTGCATAATCTAGATGAGTGCACCTCTTTGAACTAGAGATTTAGAGATCCACATCCTCTCAATTTGACCCAAGTTGATAATTACCAAAGGATTTGGTATTTAGCTAACTATAGAAGAGGTGCATTAGATTGATATAGGTTTATCCAAATTTGGAAGTTGAGTTGGTGGAGGTTACCCATAGTTGGAGGTTGCTTGAATTGCCCTAGCTAGTGCTCAAGTTGGTGAAGCTTGGCCATATTTTGAATTGGCAAGAAGAAAAGCCTCATTTGGCCCAAGTTGATAATTAGTGTAGGATTTGATGGTTAGCCAACTATAGAGGAGGTGCATTAGTATGGTAGAGGTTATCCAAACTTAGAAGTCAAGTTGGTGGAGGTCATCCATAGTTAGAGGTTTCTTGAATTGCCCTAGTTAGTGCTCAAGTTGGTGAAGCTTGGCCATATTTTCAATTAGCAAGAAGAAAGACCTCATTTGGCTGAATTTTGAAGCATATGATTATGGACTAGAGAGGCTATGAAGGCCCAAAAGTGCCAAAAGCTAGCTTGTTGGCATGAGGCTTGCCAATTTAGATGAGTTTTTGGTAGTTTTTGATCATCATTTGGTAAAATCTTCCCACCTTCCTAGATTTTTGTTTCGTTTAAACCTCTTGTGATTGGACTCCTTCCATTCTTTGTTTCTTATTTGTGCACCATGTTTGTGTGAGGTGCCTTGACTTTAGATGTTGGTGCTCTTGTGTGCTCTCAAGAGTGAGACTAGAGTGATGACCAATCAGAGTACCTATGTTTCTCTTTGATGAGGCAAGAAGTGATAACCTACAGTGCATGAGAGTATGTGTTGTGATAGTAGATTATAGGTCACCCTTTCCCCTAGTATAATTGTCATCGTTAGATTTACATTAGTGAATGGTGTTCAATTAGTGGTGGCACTTGGTGGAGTACTTATGGTGTTAACAGTTGCGGTTTGAGTTATATTGTCATGATAGAGTTCTTTGGGGATTCCAAAAGAGATATCATTGTAATACAAAATGGGTTTACACAAAATAGTACTTGGTACCACCAACATGTATCCTAGGTCCTAGTGAGGGAGAAAAATGACTCTGATTTAGAGTTTGATATAAGAATTGATTTAGTTGAGAATGCACTTGGTGTGTTTGGACTATTATTGTGAAATATAGATAAGATTTATATGGACTCCAAAGGCCCTAAATGTTACTTTGTGTGTACCATAGAGTTGGATGACTTTATCTAAGAGTTTGATATTGGTGTGATCTACAATAGATTCAAAACCCAACTTTACTCACACCCATCATGGCATGGAAAAGGCTGTTCTAACACTTATAGGGTCTACAAATGGATGACTATCATGAGTTCAAGAGAGCTTACTTGGAGGAAATTGAGCTAGAAGATAGTACTATAACACCTTTTGATGTATGTATATATGTATGCTCTATAGAGATATTAAGTTTAGTATTGCAAGTAGTGGGGAAATATTATCTATATGGAGTTAAGCTAAGCTTCTATATATTATTCATGATTAGCTACAATTATTCCTAGCTAAAGAAAGGTGAATCTATTTAAGAGGAAGTGAAAAGAATGAGCATCACAATTTTATCGTCTAGTGTAGTGACTTGGTATTATTCCTAGTTATTTGACTTTGAAGAAAGAGTTGAGAACTCTTAGCCCACTTGCCTTGTCGGTGTAGATTTTTCTATGGTCCAAGGATAGCCCATGTGAACAAATCATTGACTTAGTTGTTAGGTGAAGATAAGACCACCTACCCATAGGATTATTCTCATGTGCTTGGATATTCCTTTAGACTTTTAGATTTTATTTGATTTTTTACCTAGTAACTTGATAATTAATCCAATGATTACTAACTTAGGTGTGTAACTTTCTCATAAGTATATAAGCTAGGGGTGAGGATGTACTCATTATTTTTTCATTTGCAACTATCTCTCTCTCTCTCTCTCTCAGAATTACATAGTGAGTAATGTCTTGAGTCTTGGAGCTGCCTTGGAAGAGTGTGATGGAATTGAGGTTCCTTGCCTTCTTAGTCCATGCTGTGTTACCATAATAGCCATTAGAGGTTCATCTTAAGTGAGAGATGGGCCAAATCATACTATTGGTTTCCAAAATACATTTCTATCACTTCAAGCTTGGTTTTTAGTGGTAGATTGGCAATACCCACAAGTTCTAGCTTTAGTAGCATTGGTGTATCCAATGGAGGTGCAATAGTTGGAGATGGTGCTAATATGAGTGGAGGTACCATTATAGGAGGTGGTGCAATATTGAGGTTTAACCCATGGTGGAGTTCTTCCAATGTTTGTGATAGAACTACCAAGGAGTGCAAACTAACGAGTTGAGGAGCTTATAAGATTCTAGTAAAAGGCTAGAGATAGGCTACACAAAGTATACACTTTCATGAGACGGCTGATTAGTTTCACTTAGGGAGTTATTGAGGCCCAAGTAATCTAGTTTTGGTATGGGATCCTAGACAAGGAGTTGCGACATAGAGTACATGATGCTATGTTGTTATAAGCTACCTCGCCTACTTTTAGCTTGGTTGAGTGCACTAAGCTCACATGTTGGAGGAGAGAGTGGTAACATCTGAATATGGTAGGGAAACCTTATCCATAACCATTACTTCTTCTAGAGTGCAATAAAGTGCACCACACTATGTTGGCTTTTGAGAGCAAAGTAGATAGCTCAGATCCTATGGAGTGAGTGAAGGGCCTAGTGCAGCTAGACCATTACCTTCATTTTTGGGTCAATAATAGCCAATGAGTGGTGGTGTTGCTTGTTGGACTTGTGGTCAACCTCATCACAAGAGAGAGTGCACTCAAGGTAGTGGACATGATACCTTTGGAGCATCATAGCCACCACAAAGATAATTTGACCATTGTAACAAATTTGGTCATACCAATGACTAATGCTTTGACCTTCATCCTAAGTTATAGAGTGGTAGGGCTACTATGGCAAGTAGTAGAGGAACACCAAGTCATGGAGGATGAGGTGGTGGTAGAGGATCCACATCTAGTAGGAGTGCAATATCTGCCCTTGCTTATGACATAGCCATGGTTACTCAAATTGAGCAATTGGAGCAGAGATTAGCTAGCATGGCCATAGCTAAAAGGATGTCAGATTTGGATGTTGAGGTTGCTACTTCTGATGCTAGTGATAGAGATGTCATGGACTTTATGTGTAGAGAAATATAAGTAGATGTATTTACTATAGTAACTAGGAGTGCAATACATACTCCAAAGCCTAGAGGAGTATCAATGAAGTTGGATCCACAAAGAAGAGAGCTTGGTAGACATTTCAAGATATCCCTAGTCTTTCATGCTCTTTGAGACACTACATACAACATCCATGGCTCCTTGATGTCCGAGTGCAGGTGTAGTAGGCAATGATGGAATGCATGATGGACTAGATGCTAGTCAGCTACATGCTCCTATGCAGATTGGACTAGCACAATGTTAGGGGTGGCTTAGTTGATTATGCACTTCCCTTTGTTCTCAGCCAATGATATGTTTACATTGGGAGTTGACCTAGCTCCAATGTCCCTATTTGCTCCTACACTTTGTGAGAATAGGGATGATGTGGTTCCTACTTCTAGGGTAGAGGTGGTTGATAATGGAGTTGACGTGGTTGAGGAACATGAGATTTGCTTAACAATTAATGGTTTATGGTAGGCAATAACAACTAGATTACCAATTAGACATACCTTTGAGCTATCATGCCATTTGTAGCGTTGCACTTAATTGCTCAGACTCTAGAGTAGTAGTGTTGGTAGTTAGGAGTATTTTGGTAGTTACTCATAGACTACTTAATGACAAACAAATTTCATGTTTGGGGTATTGACTACATTGTAGGGCCCATTGTCACTTGCACCGTTTGGACCATCGGGTGTGCCGTCAATAGGACCGTTAGGGTTTGAGACCTAGCTCAAGCCCAAGGGATATACTTTCAAAGTGCAACTCTAGAGAGATCATATCTCTAATGTTGAGCCTTTGAGTTCCTAGCTATGGTGGATAGAAGCTAATGCGTAGATGTGGCTTGTCTATAATCAATGCCCAATTGTTGGTAGATCATTGAGTGACAGATCAAGTACTAATTTGATTAAGTGTGATTTGAATTGTGTACATAAACTGATTATATCAGAGAAGTGAGGTCAGGGGGAAATTGAGTGCAAGAATTGAGAGTGTTGGTGGTATCTCCAAGACTTACTGATAGTTAGTAGCTTGATCAGAGTTCAAGTTTTCCCTATTGTGCAAAAGCTCATTTGATTGATGCAGATTTGGTAGTGAGGCATACAGTGTGCAGAAGCATTGGCCAAAATTTGAGCAAAGACAAGCAATTTTTGAGTAGTGGTTGTGATTTTGAGCTCAGGAGGTGCAAGCAAGACCAATCTAGTGCAAGTTGGGCTCAGAAAGTGAAATTGAAGGTGGAGTTGGGAAGTCATCCTTGTGAATTTGTGATTTGGAGAAACCAGTCATTTCAATTTGGCTTGAGTGGAGAGTTAGCAGAAGATTTGGTGGTCAGCGAACTTTAAGGATTTATGTTAAATTTTTGCTAGAATTTACGTCAAATTTTGGCCAAATTTGGAGGAGTTTCACTTGAGTTGGAAGAGTTTTGCTAGATTTAGAAAGAGTTTAAAGTGGCAAGAAGAAAGACCTCATTTGGCTAAATTTTGGGATTTTGAGGCTTAGGGCTATAAAAGGCTACAAAGGCCTAGAAGGGCCAACAAGCTAGCTTACTAGCATAAGGGTAGCTAGTTTAGAGTATATTTTGGTCATTGTTTGGCAAAATCTACCCATCTTGCTAGATTGTTTGCAATAGGGTTTGATTCTTAGATCTTTGGTTCCTAGATTGGTGCACTAGCCAATTGATCCACTCTCACTTGTTGTCATAGTAATTGTTCTACTATTATCTATATACCTATACCTTTGGCTAGGAGAGACAATTTGATCCCATTCTTGGTGATCCTAATAGCTTAAGAAATAGATAATTCATATTATGTCAAATGCCAAATGGTGGCAGAGTCAATCCAATGTTGATTTATGAGATGATGGAGAGTTTTGTTTAGGTTTTTTGTGATTGGACCCCCTTCATTCTCTACTTCCTATTTGTGAATCATGTTTGTGTGAGGTGCCCTAACTTTAGAACATTGGTGCTATGATGTGCTCTTGATAGTAAGGTTGGAGTGATGACCAATTAGACTACCTATGTTTCTCTTTGGTGAGGCAAGAAGTGATGACATGCAGATAGTGAGGGTAGATGTTGTGGTGGCAAGTTACAGATTGCACTTTCTCCTAATTTAGTTGTTGTAGTTAGAGCTACATTAGCGATGAAGTTCAGTTGGTGGTGTTGGCACTTAGTGGTGTTTTCACTTGGTGAGGTACTTGCGGATGTTCCAGTTGCGGGTTACAGTTCTTGGTTACTTTATCACGACGGAGTTCTTTGGGGATTCCAAAAGAGATAGCATTATAGTACGCAGTGGGTTTACTCAAAGTGGTGCTCTTGATATGATCAATTGAATCAAGGGGGTACATTATTACCCAAGAGCACAAATTAGGCAATTGTGGGAGCTTCTTGAAACATTTTCACTATCTGTCAATGGAATTGGAGAGAAGCTAAAGTGCTTACAATGTTAAGACTCCAAAACAAAAATGCTTGCAGGCCCAAGAGTTCTCAACTCTTTCCTCAAAGCCAAACACCTAGGAATAATACCAAGTCAACACACTAAAATCCAAAATAGTGGTGCTCATCTTTTCTACTTCCTCTAAAGTAAAGTCCCTTCTATCTTAGCTATGACTAACTTTAGCTAACCATGACTAATATAGAACCATCTTTTATCTCTATAAATAATATCTCTTAAGTACTTGTAATACCAAGCTAAATATCACAATACCACACACATGCACAAATGGGTGTTTCATTTACCCCCGGACTAAGTTTTCACTTTGTCCTCAAAGTGAAGGCCTCTCTACCTTCTATGGTACATCTTCAACTTATCATGGCTAATCCTATCAAAGTGTCTTCCTCCCAACTCCTTGAGATCATAGGTGTAATTGCCCCACACCTTCTCTACTATGAAAAGTCCAAAGTACTTAGGCAAAAACTTCTTTTGCACTCTCTTGAATCGAATGGAATCAAACAACATTACCCAATCACCTTCTTTGAAAGGCTCCACCTTCTTCTTGCCTTGCCTCTTGTCATAGCTCTCCTTTTGTTTCCTTTGGGCTTGCTCCACTCAAACCATAGCAACTGCTCTTGCCTCTTCTAACTCCATGAGTTGATCCTTCCTTGACTTCTCATCACCTCCTTGTGCTTTCTTCAATCTCCTATGAATGCTTTGGAAGGTAGGAAGATCAAAGTGAATAGGTAAGGTAGACTCAATACCATACACCAATTGACATGGAGAAAATCCGGTGGAAGTCTTCATGGTTGTCCTATTCTCCCACAAAATTGCATGAATCTTCTTGTCCCAATGATGTTTAGCTCCCTCCATTTCTGCATCTTTGGCCAACATCATGCACAAGGTCTGATTGGTTCTCTCTGCCAAGCCATTGGAATTTGGCTTATAGGATGTAGTTACTCTATGTGTGATAGAGAAATGTTGTAGCATGGCTGTAGTAATGCTTCCTGTAAACTCTCCTTCTCTATCAGAAACTAACTCCAAAGGGCATCCAAACCTAGTGATAATGCATTCATAAAGAAATCTACCCACTTCATCTTCATTCTTGTCCCTCAATGGTCTAGCCTCAACCCACTTGGTAAGGTAATCAGTAACTACCACAATGTACCGATTGTTCCTTGGGGTTCTATTGAGAGGACCTACAAAATCAAATCCCCACTTCTCAAAAGGTCCTAGCAATGGAATTGGTCTAAGTGGTGGAGTGGATGTAGACTTTCTAGCAAAAGCTTGACAAACATGACAAGTTTTGCAATAATCAAGACAATCCTTGAAAATCCCTCTCCAATGGTAACCTGTATCTAGAATCTTGAAAGCAATCACCTTTCCTGCAAAGTGTCCTCCACATACTAAACCTTCATGAGTAGGATAGACTCTTCCTTACCCACTGCTCTTCGAAGTAGACCATTTGCTCCTTGGTGAAAAAGAATATCCTCCACCATTGTATAAGGTCTAGATCTTGCTGCAAGGGCCTTCCTCTCCCTAGCATGCATCCCTTTTGGATAGTTACCTCTTGTCACAAAGTCCACAATCTCCTTGTACTCCATTAGAACCTCTTGAGTGACTGAGATTGTCATGAGCTCCTCATCCGGGAAGGAATCATCTACTGGCTCATCTTCATCATGATCATAGGCTCTAGATAACAAATCAGCATTTGCATGTTTCTTTCATGGCCTATCCTCAATGGTGTAGTCATACTCAGACAAGAGTATCATCCATCTTGCTAGTCTCCCTTCAACATTAGGCTTGTTGAAGATGTACTTCAAAGCCTTGTGATCCGTGACAATGGTGGCTTTCCCTCCAATCAAGTAGTGTCTAAACTTCTTGAGACCAAAGATCACTACCAAGCCTTTTCTCTCTGTGACAGAGTAGTTCTTCTCTGCTGAAACCATCTACCTACTAGCATAAGCTATTGGATGATCATGCCCATCTTGGTCTAATTGACTAAGAGTGCATCCTATAGCTACATAAGAAGCATCAGTGTAGAGGATGAAAGGCTTACTCCAATCAGGTTTAGCAAGAATTGGAGCTACAACAAGGGATTGCTTGAGCTCCTCAAAAGCTTTGAGAGCCTCCTTGTCCTCCAAAATCACCATGTAATCTACACCCTTCTTCATGTAGATGGTCAATGCATAAGCCTTGTTGGAAAATGAGAAGATGAACCTCCTATAGTATCCAACTATACCCAAGAATTGGCGTAACTTTGTCAAGCTTGAAGGGAATGGAAGGTCTGAGATTTTCCTCACCTTCTCAGGATCAATTGCTATTCCATCCTTGGAGATGATGTGCCCCAAAAGTAGACCTTCTTCACATCCAAAAATGCACTTCTTTGGGTTGAGTGATGCATTTGCCTCATCCAAGTGTTGCAAGACTTTGATTAGGTGCTCAAAGTGCTCCTCCTTGCTTCTATAGACACAAAAGTCATCAATGAAGTCTCTCACAAATTTCCAATGAAAGGTTCAAATACCTTGTTCATGAACTGTTGGAATGTGGCTGGAGCATTGCAAAGCCCAAAAGGCATGACCTTGAAAGCGTAAGTTTCCCAAGGTGTGGTGAATGTGGTGAGTTGTTGATGCTCTGGTGCAATCTTGATTTGGTTATATCCACTATAACCATCTCCAAAACTATACCTCTCATGACCTGCAACCTCCTCCAAGATCTCATCAATGAATGGCAATGGGTAGTAGTCCTTCTTGGTAACAACATTGAGCTTCTTGTAATCCACACATACCCAAAGCTTGCCATTCTTTTTCTTCACAATGACAATTGGAGGCACCCATTCTGAATTCTCTACCTCAAAGATAAATTCAGCCTCCTTGAGCTTATCAATCTCCTCCTTCATAACCAAAGATATTGGTGGGCTAATGCGACGTTGCTTTTGGTGGATTGGTCTTGCATGTGACTCCACCTCTATCTTGTGCTCCTCCAAGGTGACTTTCTTCAAATCCTTGTAACTAAAAGCAAACACATTGATGAACTTGCGGAAAATCTCCTCAAATCTCACCTTCTCTTCCTTGGTAACATTTGGACCATACTTGAGGGTAGCTAACCTTCTCTCTACCTCCTCAAGTGTCAATGGTGATTTTTTTGGGTCCTTCAAAACCTCTAGCTTAGGTGAAAAATCCATAGCACACAAAAGATACACATCTGAATCAGATTCAGATTCATCCTCCTCCGTGGAAGTCTCCTCTTCCATGCTTGTGTCCACACCTGAAGTTCCTTCTTCAGAATCTGATTCCCAATAATCAGAAGATGGTGTATCTGAATGTGAAGTGTTGGTGGTGTTAGTCACATGAATTGTGACTCTATGGTTTGATGGCCCAATCCTCAAGTACCCTTTGTGCCATCGATCAGTTGTGCGTGCTGCTCTCAACCATGGCCTCCCAAGAAGTAAGTCATAGCTTGAATCCTTCAAGACTTGGAAAGTCATGAGATTTTGAACTCCCATAACTGAAACTACCACTTTATCCATCACCCATACTGGTCAAACTTGTTGCTTGTTTGCCATGCTCACCACAAATGTTGAAGGTCTTGAGGGTATCATACCCAACTTCTTCATCAACCTTTCTGACATGGCATTTACTGTTGATCCTCCACCAACCAATGCATCCTTGATGTTGTGACCATTCACTCTCACATCAATCTTGGAGGCATATTCACAAGCCTCCCATGGTGCTGGCTTGGCATCCACCACCCCCATTGATATTGGAACTTTTGCCTTCTTCTTCCTCTTGCTCCTTGTAGAACTCAAACCACCTCTAAGCTCCTTTCTCAAGGTAGGGTTCAAAGCAATTAATTGGCCCACTGTGATGTTAACCTTATGACTACCAACATCCTACAACACATTGTAGTTCCATTGTTGCTTTGAGATGAAGAAGTCCTCCATCCCCAACTTCTTCCTTGGAGTCTTTGTTGTTTGATGGTGTTGAGGTGCGAGTGCTCCTAGTAGACATAGGAGTATCCTTGCTTGAAGTAAATCCTTGAGAAGAGTGAACATCCTCTGCAAAACGAGCTCTCTTCTTCTCTTGTGCCAAAAGCTCCAAATTAAGACTCTTGGAGTTTGAGCACTATCCCTTCTCATACTTGCTCTCCACCACATCTATGGATGCTATCTCCTTACCTTTGTTTGGATTAGGAGCCACTTGGGTTTCACTACCTCCCTCTTTCCCTCTATTGGCTCCCTCATAACCCCTTCCTCCATGGTAAGTGGAATTTGGGCAATTCCTTTGGATATGGCCTCTTCCTTCACAACCAAAACAATTTCTATCATTGAAATTTTTGGCTGGTTGGCCTCCTCTATATGAATAGTTTCCATAACTCCTAGGCCCTCTCCCTACATTTTGATCCACCTCTCTCTTCTCCCATAGTTGCACCACATTGATCTTGAGATCCACAAGTTGTTCTGTGATGGTTTGAAGTGGATCCTTTGGTGGAGGTGCAAGAACTGGAGCAATTACTACTTGTGGTGCAACCCTTGCCACCAAGGTATCAGAAGTTCCACCATACTTGTAGCCTTGAGGAGGATGCACAACCTCCTTCACCACCAAATCACTCTCATCCCCTTCCAAACTCTCCTCCATACGAATTGTGATCTTGATAGTTTCAACCTTGGAAGAAGGTTTCTCATATCTCACCTTGCTTCTAATTTGTGGTCTCAACCCTCCCACAAATCTCTTGGTGAGCATGGCCCCTATGCCAATCATTGTAGTCTCTACATCATCCCCACCCTTCCTCAACACTATGCGAAATCTAGACTCTAACTTTTCCACTCTTTCCACATAGACTCTCACTTTCTTTCCTTCTACTTGCTTGAGAAATGTAACCTCACTCATAATCTCTCATAACTCTCATCAGGAAGAAAGTTCTCAATGAGTGTTGAAGTCAAAGTCTCCCAAGACTCCTCTTCCCCATCTCTCCACTCTCTCTTTTGGTATTTTGACTCATACCATGTAAGTGCTGCATCCTCAAAGAAATCTGGTAATAATGAGGCCCACTCATTCTTCCTCCTCTTATTTTTTCCTATGCAAGCTCTCTTGAAGTCTCTCACAAAGGCCTCCACATCTTCTCCATCCTTGCCAAAGAAAACCGAAAGTTTCCCCATCTTAACCTCTCACTATCTTCCTTTCTCTCAATTTTTTTTTCTCTTTTCTTTTCTCTCACTCTATTACTAATAAAGTATATACATGACTAACACCATCTGAGAATAATCCACTCTAGGGAACACAAAAGGTTCAGGTTGCTCCAAGATTTCTATAGCAACATCACCTAGAGTGCATATTAATCTAACTCTCATGGATAGTTTATCCATAAGTTGAAAGATTATCTCCATCACTAATCTTGAGAACTAGCTGATGAAAGTGGTAGTATTTCTATAGCTGTACTAAGGCTCTCTCCAAGATCCTTCACCAAAGTCTCCAAAAGTGCTTTTACTCCACTACACTCATGTCCTTTTGGAAGTCCTTCCACTCCACAAACCTCACATAACTCCTTGGTCTTAGATCTTCTCCCTCCTAATCTTGGTGAAGAAGGTCCAACATGCAAACCCAAGTCAAGTAAGCCTCTCCTTTCCCTCAATCTCTTGCTCTCAAAGGTCAATGTACATGAACTTGCCTTATGTCCCTTCTCTCCACATAGAAAGCACTTAGACTCACTCTTTCCTCCAAGTGGTGTAGGTTTTTGAATCCTCTCAACACTCTCTTCAAATTCTATTGTAAACTCCCTTTTCCTCAAATCCACCCCTACAATCACCTCAAACCCTTGGGGAACCTTGCATAATCTCAATTTCCACTCTTGATGACCCTCCATGTTCCCAAGATGAATCTAAACACTCAAACATGCTTTTTGTTGATCTCAAACTCTTCATGCCTGAGATCTCCACTCTGCAGAATTGACCCTTCCTCACAATGTCACTCAAATCTCCCAACCACTATGTCACAATCCTCTGAAATTTTTCACACTTGAAACTCTAGGGCGTCCCTCCCTGCAAAATTTCAGATCTTTTCATCAAGCCATTTGGCCTAGACACCTTTCTATTCAGCACCCATATTTCAGATTTGGTCTGAAAACCACCCTCTTCACTTCAAAGACTCACTACTCCTTGTGCAAGAATCTCTCTCTAATTTCTGTGGCAGCAAGTAGGATACAATGCACTGAATTTTCTTGGAAATTTTCAGGAAAATTCACTGAAAATTGAAGAAATAGCAGACTCTGTACAATTTTCCAGAGAGCATGTAGTTGCGAGAGCACTTTACCCTATCAACTTTCAAAAATTCTAGCCCAGTGCGCATAGAAGCTCTCACAATAATTTCAAGTGTGATAACTGAAAGATAACCCAAGCTATCATGTGTAGAAATCTCAAGTCCAGATCTCAAACTTGAGATTTTGCCCAAAATCACCTTAATCCCCAAAATCTGCAATCCACCTCACACAATCTCTCCAATTCCTCTCATGTGTACAAGATGTACAAAATCACCTCAAAGACATCATAATGAACTACAGGGTATAAAAATGGATCTTGGTTCTCTAACATAAGTTCAGCCCTCTCCTCTCCTAATGTTCTCTCCAAGTGAGTTCTCATAGCCTCCTTCTGCCTAATGTAGAATTGAACACGGAACATTATCTTGCCTTCTAGAAAGGTCCCGGCAATGGAACCAAAAATGTGAGCCGGCCTGTCTCTCACTCAGGATGAACCTCTGATGGCTATTATGGTAGCGCACCATGGACTAAGAAGGCAAGGAACCCAAACTCCATCATACTCCTCCAAGGCTAACACTCCAAGACTCAAGACATTACTCACTAGAGAACTCAATGAGAGAGAGATAGTTGCAAATGAAAGGATGATGAGTACCTCCTCACCCCTTGTTTATATACTTGTGAAATAGTTACGTACCAAAGTTACTAATTACCGTAGTAACTCAAGTTACTAGACTAAAAGTCAAGTAAAGTCAACAAGTAGAAAGGAATATCCATTCACATGAGCATATTCCCCTAAGCATGTGGTCTTATCTTAACCCAACCAATAAGTCAAGGATTCCTTCACATGGGCTATCCTTGGACTAAAGAAGAATCCAAAACAAAAAGGCTTGCGGGCCAAGAGTTCTCAACTCTTTCCTCAAAGCCAAACACCTAGGAATAATACCAAGTCAACACACTAAAATCCAAAATAGTGGTGCTCATCTTTTCTATTTCCTCTAAAGTAAATTCCCCTCTATCTTAGCTATGACTAACTTTAGATAACCATGAATAATATAGAACCATCCTTTGTCTCTATAAATAATATCTCTTAAGTACTTGTAATACCAAGCTAAATATCACAATACCACACATATGCACAAATGGGTGTTACAGTTCTAGTGTGTTTTGGGAGATGTTATGGATTCTATGCCATCTCAAGTTCATCAATCCATTTCTCCAACTTTCATTTTGGAGAACATCCCTTTGATGGGTGATTCTCGCACCCAAGTGGTGGTGATTACACATCAGATCCATCCAGATGAGATTACCATGTTGTTAGATGTAGCCAAAGTGGGATCATGGGCTCATTGTCCTTGTCTTTGGTGGATGAACCTCTTACCTAGAAAGGTTCTACAGTGTGCTTATGACATGATTCAATGACTTGACCACCTTACTGTTATGAGATTTTGGATGTTGGGCTTTAGTCTCAAATGGTAGTAGTAGTTGATAGGTCACCTATGGTAGTGGTGAAGCTTGTTGGATAGCCCTGAGCCACTTTTCCCACACTTATGAGTTTCCTAGGCTCTCATGCTTTTCAAAAGGGAGGTCTTGGATTGGTTTGGAACTCATAATTATAGTAGTTGGTGGAGCCCAATGCCAATGAGAGAGAGCGGGTGCTAGGTTTTTGCATTGGTATTATTGCTATTCTAGTAGTGTTAGAGGAATCCAAGCGTCAGGTGTTAGGTCAGGCTATGGACTTGAATTGTTTGACCTAGATTGTGAGCCTTGGCTTGGTAGAGCAACATAGGATGTGCTTGATAGGTATTATTACTCAGACACTTATGGTATGTATGACTCCTTCCCTCATGGTGGTTCCTCAAGCCCAATGGTTATGTCCTAGATGTACTTGACCTATAGCTAGTTTCTAGCATCCTTGATATGATATAGATTGCAAACAAGTGAGTAACAATAGGGCTTGATAGCACACGGCCTCTTGATCTTTTGCCCACCATAGGGTATACCATATACTTGGAGTAGATGGCTATCTAGAGTTAAAGGGACCTAACTTCCAACTAGGAGGGCACTTGTGGTACTTTAGAGTCCATATATGACTTATGTATGAGTTGTGCTTCTATAGTGTGTGATGTTGATAGTGACGTATGTTTTGTAGTGATATATATAAGCACAAGAACTATCATGCCATTTGTAGCACCACTCCTGGATTGCTCGGACTCTAAAGTAGTAGTGTTGGTAGTCAAGAGTATTTTAGTAGTTACTCATAGGCTACTTGTCACAAGAACGGTCAGATTTCATGTTTAAGTTATTGACTACATGGTGAGGCCCATTGTCACTTGCACCATTCACACTATTAGGTATGCCGTCAGTGGGACCATTAGGGTTTGAGACCTAGCTCAAGTCCAAGAGGTATACTTTCAAAGTGCAGCTCCAAAGAGCTCACTTCTTTGATGTTGAGCCTTCAAGGTTTTGGCTATGGTGGACAGAGGCCAGCAAGCATCACCTGGATTCTCTTAGCTATAGTGGGTGTGGCTTGACTATAATCAATGCCCAATTATTGGCAGATTATTGGGTGAAAGACCAAGTATTGATCTAATTGAGAGTGATTTGAGTTGTGTACAAAAATTGATTATTGTGGTACTTTAGAGTCCATGTATGACTTATGTGTGAGTTGTGCTTATAAAGTGTGTGATGTGGACAACAATGTATGTTGTATATCAATGTATATATGCACAACATCTTTGAGAATAGATTGACAAGCTAAATGTCAATCAAGTTGGGAGGATTGGGATAACAATAAAATATTTACCTATACAAGAATGTGTTGATATGCAACATTCTTGCATCCTTGAGAAATTGTTCAAAGTTACAAGACCTTCAACTCTTGACAAAGAAATTCACACGCCAAATACTAGTTGAGTTGGGAGAATTGGTAGAGTTACAATACCTTGTCTTGAATATGGATGCATTGGCAAGCAACATTCTTCCTTCATTGGAAGAATGCTCAAAGTTACAAATCCTTGAATTGGATCAACTTGACAAGCCAAATAACAACTTAGTTGGGAGAATTAGCAGAGTTGAAATACCTTTTCTTGTTTTTGATGCATTGACAAGCAACATTCATATTTGTTGGCAAAATGCTTGAAGTTATAAACCCTTAAATTGGAAGAGAACAAGTAGACGGGCCAAATACCAATTTAGTTGGGAGAATTGGTGGAGTTGTAAGACTTTGGTTTGTCCACAAACAAATTGATAGGCCAAATACCATTTGAATTGGGCAAATTGGGAGAGTTTTAGCTTCTTCATTCTTCATTTATGCATTGACAAGCAATATTCTTGTATCCTCAGGAAATTGTTCAAGGTTGCAAGACCTTGTGTTATCTCAAAAAAGTTTGATAGGCCAAATACTAGTTGAGTTGGGAGAATTGGGGCAATTGCAAAACCTTTACTTGTATGAGAATGCATTGACATGCAACATTCATACATCCTTGGGACATTGCAAACCCTTGAATTTAGAATTAAAAAATAGGCAAGCCATATACCACTAAGTTTGGAGAATTGGGGTTGTTGCAAAATTTTTGCAAAATATGAGCATGCATTGACAACCAATAGTCCTATATCCTTGGGAAATTTTTCTAAGTTGCAAACCCTCTACCTCATCACAAAAAAATTGATAGGCAAAAAACCATATGAGTTGGACAAATTTTAGAAGTTGCAAAGCCTTCACCTATTTGAGAACACATTGATAGCTAAGATTCCTAGATCCTTGGGAAATTGTTTGAAGTTGTAATGCCTTATGGTCTCCAACAACAACTTGATTGGAATGATACCATTTGCTACAAGGAAGTGTCTGTTTGTGGTAGGGCTATATCTGAAGAGAAACCAACTTTAAGTGGTATACCCTTCATCTTTGTATATTTAAATGATCCTATAGAGTTGAGTCTTTCCAAGAATCAATTATCAATGATCATTCCTTTAGATTTGGAGTCTTCTTTACAAGTCTTTTAAGTTTTGGATGTGTCTCATAATGAATTTGAAGGAATTATTCTTTCTAGCATCGCAAACCTTTCATCCCTAGTGCAGCTCAAACTTGACAAGAACAACCTCATTGGTCCAACCTCAACCAATCACAAAGATCAAGGGAATTCATTGAAAATTTTACTTTGGCTAACAATTGATTCACTTCCTACCTCATTAAGTAGACATAAAAACTTATCAATGATATACTTGAGCTATAACTATTTCCATGGTTCTTTACAAATAAATTTCACAAATATAGTCAACTCTTTATGAGTTCTTGTAGTGCTCAAATAACTTGACAAGCTCTTTCACATTGGATCACACTATCAACTTCTCTTTAAGTGCTAGATTGTTCAAGAAACAAATTCTATGGAATTATTCTTTGAAACTTGTCAAATGTGCATGACTTTATGCATTTGACAAACAGCAGCTCTAATGGTAGAAGCAATTCCTCCAAGAGGAGACAGTAGTGACACCAAAGGGCCAAGAGCTTGTCTTAATATATGTTTTGTCCATCTAGACTTCCTTTGAGGTACAAAATAACAACTATAGAGGTGCTATCCTTGAGAACTTGGGCAATCTTCATGGAATGCAATACTTGACAATTTCAAGCAATTGCTTTAATGGTTCCATAGACTCTCACTTGTCCAAACTACAAGTGTTGGAGTCCCTTGATGTGCCTAAGAATAAATTCTATGGAGTAATTCCTCTTCTTTCATACAAATTACCTTGTTAGTGTATTTGCTTTGAGTTTTAATGATTTGGAGCAAAAATTCACATTTCTACTCAAGTCCAATTGATAGACATGGCAAAATTTATTAGGAATTCTAGGCTTTGTGGATTGCTTTTGGATCAATGCAGCATAAAATCTACAATGAATTTGACAATACATTTGAAAGCCAAAGAGAAGTCAAATATAATAAATGAATCTCTATCATGGCATATTGATGACAAAGTTTCACTTCATACGTTCATAGTGGTTTTTTTAGCTAGTTTAAGTATCACAATCTGGCTCACTTTTGGTTCATATAGATTCATACATGCCATTTTCATTTGGTCTTGTGCAAATTTTGATGAATCTCAAGTGCATCTACAGCCTAAGATTTTTGGGTAGTATAGAAACAAAAAGTGATCCACATAGTAACAAAGTTTTATATTAATTACAATTTGGATTTCTACTTTTCAAAAATTATTTGCTCTAGTTAATGGAAAGAAGTTTAATAGCTTTGTTTTGAAGAACTTTTTGCTGTGATTTCATTGCTTGCTAGAGATATCATGATATTTTGTACAAACATGAAACATCATGAAACACTTATCTTTGTGAGCAATTCCAAAGATTACCAAATGTGTATTAGTACTTGATTTTGAGAGAGATTTTGGATAAAGTCTCTATAGATGAGGAGAGTAAAAAATTATGTATATCCCATTATTTCAAACCATCAACCCAACAATAACTTCCTTGTATCCTATTGAATCATAAGCTAGTTAAATGTGGGATATTGTCATTGTTAGCTTCATAGCATGACTTATACCTTAGTGTCTCTATCAGTGGATAGAGACATTGATATACCCATTGATATACCCATTGATATATATTTTTCTTGATTTTAGAGAGTGGTACAACTTTGCTAATAAATAAATTTCTATATTTATTAGTAGAAATAGGTCTTTTTATAAAAGTATCCTTGAATTAAAGAAAAACCTAAAAAGTGAAGTTAATGGACTTTTGGAAATTATAATTATCAGACATTATCTTGATAAAGATTACATGGACATTACAACATAAGATTTATCCATTTGTATAATTTGTAATATATAAATGAATTGTACTTTTATATCATATACAAATCATTGCAATGAAAAAATAACCTTTCCAAAATATTCTAGAAAGACTTGACCAAGTAGAAATACAGTCTCTATCATCTTTTATATAAGATAGACTATCTCTCTAATTGACATAAAAAAATATTCAAGGAATGTCTAAACATTGAGGAAGTAACCAATACTACCAAAATAGTAACAACTTAAAAATGATAAAAATGAGTATTTTAATAAGAAATAGGTCTTTCCTACCAGAATAAAATTGAGAAATATATAGACATAAAAAAAGTTTGTCACTAGGATTTTTTAAATGTTTAAGTTGGAGAAAGCAATCCCAAGAGAGTAATTTATACCAAAAAATGAATTTCATAAATATATGAAATCAACTCACAACCACACGATATAAATTTCTGTTAATACTTGAGAGTTATGTTTTTCAGGTCAAAGATCTAGTTATTTTGAGCTCTATCACTCTTACTCTAAAGGAATACTCAATCTCCTTCTCCAAAGGAACATGTCTTTTAAAGGAATAACTTTGTCCAAACATGTTGTCTTTATTAGTACTTCATGGACTACTACCAAAACATCACTACCATATCCATCAAGGCACTTAACCCTATAGATTTTGTTTGGGTTAGACTTTTGGTTCTTCTTGTTTCAGTGTTGTTGCCAATTTTGTGGTATCCTTCTTTGATTGTCCGAAGGATATCTTCACTTTGTGCAGCTTCTCTTCATCTCTTGCTTTCCCTTTTAGTTCCTTTGGCTCTTCTGAAGTGATGTATCAAACATTTTTTTTGGCTTGAAGGTTTCCAAAGTGGATTAAATTCTACATCCTATTGCCTTGGTGATGGTAACCAAATATATTTATCCAATTTTGGTGATGCTTCTTTCCTAATTGGTGTACCTTCCAATAATAATTACTCATAGACTTTTTGTTGAGTTTCCTTTGGAGGATCATGTTCAGGTTCAACTTTTGCTTCTTGTAAATTTGGACTCCATATCCTCTTTCCTTGCTTTCTTCTTTATATGGGATATGACTGCCTTCGGTAAATTCTCTAACTTAATTTTTCTTGTGCTAACTTGTCCTTCACATAGGCTCACTTCTTTTGCCTTTGCCCTATTTGCCCTTTTTGGTCCTTTTTTATGAATGAAGCGATACATCTGGTTTTTATTATGATAGAATACATGTGCCTAGTCTATGTTTGGTCAGGTGAACATCTTATCAAAGGTTAGGATGGTCACATAGATGGTTTGCATAAGTTTGAAGAGGCAAAGGATGTGTATCACTACATCCTTCCAAACTGGTTCCTTATAGGTTGACAAACTCCACCCATTATTGTCATCTCTCTTCTTAGTGAACAAGTGTTCTACGGTACTTGTTAACTTCTTTGATTTTGTTGCAAAGCCATGTAACCTTGCCCTCTTTTGGGACCTATATCACTTCTTGATACTTCTCATCAATGCTTGTATGTCTATTGGTGTGGATTTCCTCTCAAGGTGTTGGTGCTCCTATACCTCCCTAACAAAATTTCCTTTGCCATCAATATAGAGGTTTAAGTCAAGTTCCACAAGAGGAAGTGTTTCTACTCTAAGAACTCATGTTGGGCATATATATATCATGAGGCTCTACCTTAAGATTTTTCAAGGCCAAAGGTCCTGGTGGGGTCTCTCTCTATTGGATGACTGACCCTTCACCAATATCAAGGGTCTGTAACATTAGACCAATATTCCATGTATAACTTGATTGCTCATCCCACTCCTCACTCTTGTATGTTTCTTGCTACTCTTTTCTTGCCCCAATGTATTGACAGGACGTCCAAGTAGAGGTGAATGGAAATTGACCTTGTTCATATATATCCTTGGTTCTATGTTCCCATGTATGAGAGGTAATTGAAGAATAACTCATACTTCTTACACTTTCTTGGGGTGAAGGCACACCAACCTTGGACTTCCCACTTTTGGTTTCTATTTTTTCCTAAGTATGGTATACTTCCTCAAAGATGGCTCTTTCAAATCTAGCTATCACTCCCACAAGTGAAGTATATCTACTCCATATGGATAATTGAATTCTTAATTTCTTGGCCATGGTTTCCTTACCATCATAGATCTTCCATTTTCAATTTTTCTTCCTTCCTTTGAAGTAGGTCCTTCAAAGTTGGACCTTTGGAGACAAAATATCCATCCAATTTGTCTTCCATATGGTTTGAATTCTACCTTTTTTCTTCTATCCAGTTTGGCTTTGGACTAGAATTCTGGTTTTAAGGGCTTCCTTTGGGCTTAATTACTAATTATAACAAGTACAACCACACAAAATTTCCTATTCTAAATGTCCATAGTATTAAATAAAGGTAGCCTTCATGTTGATCTTTTCTTTGGCTTCTTTATACCTTGCACTTGGTATAACTTGTCTAAAGGATTCATCATTGTGGACTCATATAACTCTATAGACTTCATTGCTTTGCTCAATGTGTCATGATTTCTTTTTTTGGTAAAGACATGAAGTTTGTATGAGGTACTCTTAGGACACAAGCTATTCCTTGTGCATCTAACTATCCAAGGGCGGTACCTTGCTTGGGCACTCAGTTTAGAAGGCTGTCAAACCTCTTTGTGTAATCATGCAACTTCTCACTCCTCTTTTTCTCTAGATTGTTGACTATGGCAAAGAAATTTGCCTTGTTATCAAGTTCTCAAAAGCACTCAAGGAATTGATACTTGACCATTGGCCAATGTTCCACATTATAGGATTTTGACTTACATGCATGTACTAATTCCTTACCTTCTTTTAGAGTAGGCTTGGGAATGTTTGGAGTTTATCAACTTCTACATCTTCTTTGTTTGCCATGGTGATTACCTCAGACTCCTTCATGAAGGTATTTGGATCTTCTTCCTCATCCTTCCCTTAAAGTTTTGGTAAGTTTTTTGTGTGAAGGAGTATGGTTTGCCATTCAGATAAGAGTGGAAAAAGTAATAGAGATTACACTTGCGGGAGAGAAATGCAAAATAAATTGGACTTAGGCAATTGGTCCAAGAAGCCATCCTCCAAAATTAATAGGAATTTTCCCTTATCATGAACTTTGGAGTTTTGCAAACAAAAACATCCACTCTAATCCATCAAAGTTAATTCATTGTCAAGTTTTGATCCTTTAGTAAAGAGTTCACATAGAATCAATTGTCGATACTTGTCTTTAATAATTGAGCTAGATGAACATGCTAGTTGAAAGCACTTGGAGTGCTCCTCTTGAAATTTTTTCCAACAAAAAACTCCTTGTTTGACAAAAGTTCATCTTTGTCATATAGACTGCAAAGAAGAAATATGAGAGCAATAGCTTAGAACAAATCGCTGGTAATTTTCTTAAATCCAAACTCACCTTTTTGCAAATACAGTTCTTGATGGCTTAGCTTGGTATTTGTTACTAATTTTCTCTCAAGCTGGCTGAATTCTTATTGAGCTTTTATCTCCTTAGTTGCATGCCACTTAGTTTCATGCTTATGGTTTCTCCTATAATTTTTCCAATCTCAAGAGGTTTTGAATATCTCCTATTACTCAATTCCCATATGACATTCATTGCATTGTCTCACTTCACCTCTAGCTACTTCAAGAAGTGTATCCTTGACAATGGCACAAGAAAGATTGTGGTAACCAAATGTCAACCAAAAAGTGATAGAGTGATAAGTAACAAGTTGTCTCCTTAAGGATATGGGTAAGAAATTGGCTAAGAGTGAATGGAAATGTCACATTTTTAGTTCATTTATTATTTCCTATATGACTTCTTGGGAAGAACTACTCCTAGAAGAGATTAGTGTCACTCTCTTTGGCACACTATGGAAAAGAGAAAACTAAAGATCTCATTCATACATATATATTCCAAGTTACTCTTAAAGGTGATGACTCTCTCCACTTTGAATACCCTTTGCTCCAAAGACTTTGACTACAAAGTTGCAAACTACTCTTCTCTCCAAATGCAAAACTACAAATTTTTCTTCATACGGCCAAATACCTTTGCCTTTTGGTTTTGTGATACTCCTAATACTCTCAATATAGATTGGCTCTTTAGTGCATATGTTCATTCTTTTGGGTCCCTCAGGAATCAAACATCTTGATCAAGTGCAAATACACCTCTTTTGTATTATAGCACTTGTGATCCCATTATAAAATTCCTCACCACTTTTCAACATATACATCCATCAATACTTGGATTAGAAAGGTACAATTTGAAAAGACTGCAAGGTTCTCTTTAATGAATTTTGAAAGTATGGAAATGAACTCCATTGCCTTTGGGCCAAAGCTTTTAGTACATTTTTTCTCTACCTTAAAGGGATTAAGAGTCTAGGTTGATTACCTTAAAATCTTGTATTACTACCTACATCATGTACTTAAGATCCTAAGCCTATCTTATCCTAATCACATGTGTCAAGGAAGACATAAGGCCTTTCCCAAAGTTAAATTAAATTTACATATTTTGGACCAACTCCAAAGTCTTGTGCAACTCCAAAGGCACTCCTCTAGAAGTATTACAACTACAAATGTCTACAAGTAAGAGTAGCATCTAAGTCTTAAACACACCTTGGGTTACTCCTATACTAGAGTAACTCAAAATACTTCATTTCACCAAAGAATGAAGTACCTTTGGCCCAGAGCTATATGATGAAGAAATACCTTCTCCTTTAAAAGTTCTAAATAGGAGGTTAATTTGTTCCTTATATCCTACTATCATCTACAAATTTCCTATCTAAATGTTCTATACTTTTGAGTGCTAGTTGGTCCATTTTCTCTTCTTCATATGTTCTTCACTCCAACTTCTGAACCTGCAACTTGAGCTCATAGATTTTTGCCTTTGTTGCTCTCAATTTCACTTCTTTCTCCAACATAACTACAAAGTGATCCTTTGGTTCCTCCAATTTTTGAAGTTCTTTTTGCTTCTTCTCCTCCAAGTGTTTGATCTTCATCTTCAATTCTTGCATTGCCTCTTGGATTTGGAATTGAGCCAAGTCCTTCTCCTCTCTTTCTTAACTCCTTGGCCAAGTGTTGCAATTGGATGGCCATTTCCTTGCAATACTTGGGCATCTTCAAGTCCAAGGTTACAACCCAAACCTTGGAACTCTCCATCTCACCATGAATGCTTACCACTTCTTTGTCATTGCCTTGCAGTTGGTCTTTGTACTCAAGTGGCATGTTCTTTTTCTCTATTCACAAGGTTCCCAACTTGAGTTGTAGCCTTCCCAATTCATCTTCCTATCTTTCTACCACGTTGTTAAGGAGGAATTTTGCCTCTTCATCTCATGGTTCTCCTACATGAGGTCATTTAGCTCCCAACCTTCTCCTTTGTAGAGATTTTGTACATTGGTCATCTCTTCTTTGGATTGGTCACCCTTTGCCTTCCAAGTGTAGATCTCTTCATGAATTTGGTTTACTGAAGTGGTATAGTCCACTACCTCTAGGCACTCTTATTTATATTGGGGTACTAAAAGTTCCATGAACTTAAGTGTTGTCCCTATTGAGTGTATGATGAATGCTCCTCTTCTTTGACCGGCACTCAAGTTCTTGGACCAATGCTTCCCCTATTTTGGTCTTCATTTTGGTATTTTGGCTTCTCCTTATACATCAAATTCTGCTTTGTTTACAACTTCTACTACTTGTTTTTCTTTTGGCCAAAGGTATTTTGCTTTATACTCAACTTTGGGCTAAAGTTCCTCTTCTTGCATCTACTCAAGGGGATCTTGTTCTTCTTCTTGGACACCTACTTCTTGATTTGAACTAGGAGGTTCTTTGGCATGAAGAGAAGCCTCCTCCTACACCTCTACTCCTCCTTCTTGCTCTGCTCCTTCCTCATTTACAAAAAACAGAGAGGGGCATTCTTGTAGAGGACCAGATAGAAGTCAAGAGTTGAGAGGAAAGTAGATTTTATGAACAAAGAAAATTTACAAAAGTCAAGAGAGGGGCCATTCTTGTAGAGGACCGGATAGAACATGAGAGTTAAGAGGGAAGTAGAATTTGTAAACAGAGATGATTTACAAAAATTAGGAGAGGAGTCATTCTTGCAAAGAACCAAATAGAACTCAAGAGTTGAGAGGGAAGTAGATTCTACAACAAAGACAATTTATAGAAATCAAGAGTAGGGACTATTCTTGTGTAAGACCGGAGAGAACTCAAGAGTTGAGAGGGAAGTAGACTCTACAAATAGAGATAATTTATAGAAATCAAGAGAGTGTCATTCCTATAGAGGACAAGAGAAAAATCAAGAGTTTAGTTTCTGAAATAAGGGAACTATAATTTGACAGTTCAAAAAGATAGGAGATGGAAAACATCCCATATTATGAGAAATATTGGGACTCTCCAAACATGGAGGAAATAGAGGAAGGTTAGTGTTTGGTTAAATTCAAATATGGTGGTAGACAATATGACACAAATCAAGTATGCGTGGCTTGACAAGACCCATGTCAAAGATGCAGTCAAATGCATTTGTGAGGGAGAATTGGATGCATTAGGGTTGAAAAATAGAGTTGGATTAGAATACCCTAGCCCCAATGTTAAGTCCACCAAAAAAAAAATTCTCTTTGAAATTTCCCATGGTTTTGCAATTTTGTCAAATTTCTCAATTCTATTGATTTTCTATCAAAGTAGTGTAGAACACTAAACCCCATTGGCCTGAGCAGATCCAACTTGGCCCAAGCAAATCCAACCTATGCCAAGCCGATCTACCTCTCAAGCAAGCATCCTCATCTTCTCAAGCAAGCATTTGCCCAAGTGGATCCATGTGCTTGGGTGAGCAAAACCATCCTTACCCAACAGGTCTATTTGCTTGGGCAAGTGGATCCACTTCTGCACAAGTGGATCCACTCTCATGCTCAAGCAGATATGCCCCACTAGCAATCAAATCCTGCTCTTATATGAGCAGATCCACCCTAAACGCATGATATAGGGTGGTTCACTCATATTGATGATAGTGAGAGGATTAGTCAAAATTCTCCACCTAGAGAGTATACGAGCCAATCTATGATGTTTATTCCTTGCATCATCACCCAAGGGAATAGCAAAGGAAGATTATAGTTCTGGATGTAGGTTGTCTAGTAGATGTTACGTGGACAAGTATTGCCATTTTTCACAAATTGCATGTTGGGATTGTAGAATATGGTAAGCACCCTTATGGAGGGATGAAGGAGAATTCCATTGCTATATACCACAACCAAGAACTTGACAATTTTCGGCTTTATGCCAGACACACTTTTGGGTTATCATATGGTCCAATTCTACAAGAAGGAATTTTGAGATCCTACTCTAGTCTATGTAGAGACATCTAGCTTCTTGTCAAAGGGAGTACACAATAGGGCATGCTTTCTAGGTTTGTTGTATGACATTGACAATTACATTTATGGGCTAAGAGACTTTAGAATGAGACCTTTTAGCATACTTACTTCATATGGTTATCCATTTGGGACATTTTGATAGTGGAAAATTCTTCCCTACCATATTGCAACATTCATATCCATGGTACTACCCATCTTTATTGCCTTTCACCATATTATACACATTGTCATGTTTTGGTTTATGTAGCCCATGAAAAAGTGAACTAGTATGGTTTATCTCCATAAAGATGGAGTAGGTTGTATGGTAGATCCCACAGTTGAGCTATTGCCATGTGAGCAATCTATGTATATGTATATGATTGGCCATATGGATTATGGTATTGTCCTCTTTGAGGGCTCTTGTTTATATAGTTGGTGGAGAGTTGAGAGAGAGTGGTGTGTAGAGTTTGAGGAGTCTCAAGCGAGAGGAAGACATTAGGAGTGTGAGTTGTAGTAGAGCACAAGCATTAGAATGTTGGAGGAAGCATTTGAGCAAGAGATGTCCCATGCTCCTGATCTACCACTCCCAAATCCTTTTTTCATCAGGCTTTAGATTCTACATGGTAACAACTTAGGAGATTCAATGATGGTACATTTCCAGGCAGTATTCATGGAGTCAATGATGGAAAATCCAGATCCTATTATCCTTCTGGTGCTTACTTATGAACAGGTCTGGGATTTGACAAGCTATGTGCTCTTGTAGATAGAAAATGACTTAATTCTGCTCATGAGCTTCAAGGTGGATTTGTGGCATCCATTTGTCCAAAAGTGAAGACACTAAATGACAAAAAAAGTGCAAATGCTTGGGTCCAAAGAAGAGAAGTCTTGAGTATTTGACAATCAAAGGAGTTTAGGGAGAGCATTAGAGGAGAGAGGAGCTTATGGGCTGCAATTTGAAGATAGAACATAAATCAGTTGAGTAGATTCTATAGGAGATATGATTGATTGAATCAAGGAGATAGAATTCATACCAAGAGCACAAAAAAGACAATTTGGAGAGCTTCATGAGATATCTACATAATCTATTAGTAAAATTGAAGAGTAGATAGTATGCTTATAGTGTTGAGAGCAAGAAAATCTAGGTTTTGATCAAACTCAAATCAAATCTGGTCAATTGAAGTTGGAGCTTGAAAAAGTGAGGTGTTGGAGATAAGATGATGATCAAGTTTGGGATTTTGGTCACACTTGAAGTTTTGATTTGAATCACCTTATGAAAATATCTAGTAATGTTTGTGGTTAGCTCTTGCACCTTTGTGAAAATGTTTTATGTGAATTCCTCAAATATAGAATTCAAGGTCTTGGATCAAGCATAATTGGGTTTGTAGAGCTCACAAGTTAGCACAACTCAAGATTTGATCCATATCTAGGCTTTGGGTTGGATTAGGCAATTTAACTTTATAGAAGATTAGAAAAGGATGCAGCTAGCTATTGTGAAAATTTTGGGTTGAATTTGGCTCCATGGAGAGTGAGAACTAACATAACAAATGCTATTGAAAATACTATTGTAAGCTTGGTAGGCATTTCTATCTTCAATCATGATTGAGTGTCAATTCTCCTACTTTTGTGACTATTATTGAGGATTTTAGGTTGATAGAGTGATTTTGAAGATTATGTGTACCTTTGATCTAGAAATCTAGGAAAATTTGTCAAGAATCAAGAGCAAACACTCAATTAGGGATTTCAAAATTAGGGTGGAAACTACAAAAACCAGCCAAGTTTGAGAGCTTGTTAAAGGAGTTGTAGTGATCAAATTGTGACTTGCTTTATACCATTGGAAATTTTATCTCATAATCTTTTCATTGAGTTAGAGATAATTTGAATCAAAGGAACACAAAAGAAGCTATTGTCACCTGAGTTACATAGAGTTTTATTCATCAAATAGATGTAGCATTACTTCATTTGGAGTAAAACTTGGAAGAAACTTGGAGTATAGGTTGAAATCAGCTTGAGGATAAGGTAGGAGGCTCTAAAGCTGATTTCTGCCAAAACACTAAAATTTATTGTTGAATTCTTGTGGTTGGACCCTCTCTATGCTTGCATGCTTGTTTGTATTCCCAATTGGCTTGGATTGGTGTGCGAGCATTGCGCTTAGGCTCTTTCCTTCTAGGAGTGCTATGTATTTCTCCTTGATAATGCTAGAAATTATGACTAGCATATTAGGAGTGTGTATTATGATGATAGGTTAGGTTTACTTGTTACTCTCCTACTAGGTAGAAGGAATCTTAGAAACAAGAGTGGAGGGTTCTATTGGTTGGGTACTTGCATGCTCAAACTAGTAGGGAAAGATTTATCTGAAACCTCTGATCTATAGGCTCTATAGCTAGGCACCTTGTGTGTTCCCAAAGAGAGAAAGGTAAAGTACAACAACGTTGGTCAACACACATTTCTCTCTTCAACTTTTCGGTAGGTCCATTGAGTAGATTTAGAATTGATGACCGCTTGGCTATTACATTCTTCAAGGATGAGTGGAATTTAGGACATCTTTGAGAGTATAGTGCCAACTCATATGTGAGATTAGCAAGGACTAATTATCCTCCCTTAATAAACAAGGAGTGTGGATACATGTGGACATATAGGTTGTACTTGATACTCACAATGTGTATAGATGATACCTTGAGGATACATTAGCATACCCTACACACACCTAGGGCACTTCATTCTACATCCCTTCTATGTGAAGGTCCATAGACAAACATCACCTTTGTACATTTTTTTTATATATCCTAATGTAATTTGTTATATATCACCATGTTTGTAATGCTAAAGCTCCCAACACACTCACCAAGCTTCTCTTGGCCTTTAAATGTTGTGTGGAGTCTCCAAAATATATCTTAAACTCCTTTAAACAATTATTATTCATCTTCATTTGCACATATCTTATCCTTTGGTGCTTTCTATACTAATTGATGGTTTTGTTAAGCCATTGCTTTTCCTATGGATTTCATTTCTCTACATGCATTGTTGTTCTAATTCCACTCTCTAGATGCATGCTACTTGTATATAGGTGTAACTCTTGATATGTTTGTAGGTTATGTCTTTATGGTATCATTATCATAGTTATCATGCTACCATACTTATCATGTATACATTACATATCTTGCATCTCATTTTCATTTAATGAGTTTTGGATCTCTTGTTCCATGGATAGCTTTTGTCCTCATTTCTCAATATCTTGTAAACATTTTTTCAACTACTTTGGCACATCATTTATCATTGACGAAGTTAAGCAAATACAACCACACACGAGCAAATATGCTCTTGTGTGTTAACATATGCTATTGACTCCTATAGTAACTGATCAAATCCAAACATATCCAATGGAATAAATTTCAAGAAAATGGGAGCAAACCACAGCATAAAAGTGAATTCAAACATCCATGTGTGAATCCAAATAGTCCAAAGGGGAGCGGACCCACAACAAACAATCAAACCCATCTCAAAAGTGACCAAATCAAAACTTCTACGAGTGAATCCAACTCAAGATGAGCATATCTAACCCAACACAAACAAACCCACTTTAACACAAGTGAATCCATATGCAGATCAGAAACCCATTTTTTCCACGAGTGACTTTGCTCTCAAATAAGCGGATCCGCCACTTCTTCTATGAAATGCCCAAGTAAAGCTATCTTAAAGCAACCAAATATGTCATAAACCAAGCAAATTTACCCTCACACAAACAAGCAAATGTGTTGTGACCCAAGCAAAGCCTCTAGTTCCACTAATCAAATCCATGTACATGCAAGCAAACCCCTTCACATGAATGCAAAAAACATCAAAACTGTAGTAAAATGCATTAACTTACAATAGTAATTGGCTATCATGGAAATCAAATTTGCTTGCCAATCAGCCGGGTTTTAGAGATAGGATTATTTCTACTTATAGTACAATCAATTGCATCAATCTAAGCAAACATGGTTACAATTCTTTTAAATTATTTGGGGGTTTTCTTTGCATTCTTTAATTCTAATGTCATCTCAAATTGTTGCTTTGATCTTGCTTGCCTCCCTTTGAATCTAAAATTTTGTGCCTTCTTTCTCTCTTTTCCGCCTACCTTCACCTATAATTTTTCTATTTTAGCACTCTTCTAGGCTTCAATTTAGCCAATTTACACCTCTTTCTAGCTTCCACTATGCAAGACTTCAATTTCATGTGACATGACATCTTTTGTGCAAATGAATTCAATGTAGGACAAGTCTTTGCATTTGCCTTATATGATTTCCTCCTCTTGTATGATGGTGCACCATCTCCCTTTGCTCCTTTGATCCTTGAATCTCTCCCCAATTTATCTCCTTCATCTCTACCTTATACATGCATCTCCTCAAATGTATCCCCCATCTCCTCTTTTGCTATTGAGGTCTCTCCTCATCCTTCTCTGTTCCTTTGAGTGATTGGAATCTATAAATCATTCTCTTTGTGAAGTCCAAATATTTCAATTCCTACAAACTCCAATAGACTCAATTTGAAAGTGCACTCTTGAGTACTTGGGATGGTCCTTGGAATTGGATCTTGTACAAGAAACAATTGTGAAGTACCAAATAAAGGAGTGTCTTATCTTGACATCTCTTCTGGCTCCTTGTATGCTCTCAACCTCTTTGTCAATGGGTGTCACTAACTAATTTTATCCTCTCTATTGGAAAATTTGGTATGGTTAAACTTACTCCTCATTCCCAAACTTACAATTGCAAGGAGAGAGATATTTGCTCTTCTTCCAAACAATGCATCCATCAAAAAGATGAAAGATTTGTGTCCTAAGCCACACATGGTTTAACTTTTCATCCATAGTGGTCCATCTACATTTTATCTCCTCATTAGTGAGTCACTCATTGGTTGACTTGTCTTTCCACTATCGAGCTTCTTTATAGGACTTCAAAAAATTAGCCTATTTTGTTTTCAATTTCTCCTTGTTTGTGGACATTAGAAAACCATTACCAAATCTCAAGAGGAAGGTCACTATATAATGGAAGGCACTTTTTTTAATGGGTTCTTATTGATGCAACCATAGATTTGTGTAAAATGCTTTGGATCCTCTAGAAAATCAAGAATATGATTGTTATGATGTAAGACCATTCTAAATTTATCTTCCTCAAAATTTCCTCTAAGAGCACTAGATTCAAGTGGAGTAGTAGAGAAGATGCAAAAGCTGCAAAACAAACCATTTTCAAGAGTTCTCAAAATCCTAACCTACATGCGGGAGTGGACTTTGCATTATAATACTTGAGATTGGGAACAAAAATATCAATCCTTGCTATGTCATCACGAGGAGGAATGGGAAAAGGGTCAAAATCTGCCATCCCAATGGGTATGTGATTCCGATCCCTTCAACTGCAATTTCAATTTCAAAGTATGCTTCTAAACAATGGTGAACTTTGAGTTTTTTCAAGTAAAAGTACCATCCATTTCTCCACAGCAATGCGTGCATTCAATGTGGACTCATGTAGATATTGCACTTGGTGCTAGAGATCAATGACAATTTTCACCGAGTAGCTCAAGTTGGGTTTGCCCTTTGAATTACAAGTTTTCATCCAATACCGCATGCTTTGCTTTTGCACATTAGCTGGATCTCTCTTTTTATCCCTCAAATTCAAATTTTCATCCAGACTTTGTTTATTAAACCCTCTTTGTGACTTGGTGACACATGGCACAACTGGATAGGTCTACATTCAAGAGTCTTAATTATACTCATTAAGAATTAACCACTTTGACAACCCATAAGCCCCATCCATGTTCAACCAAAACTCCCCTTTTTGAGACAGTCCATAAATATGTCGTACTACAACCTATAACCAAACTTTACATAGCATTCAAAAATAAGATAGGATTTTTTTATTGGGTCTTGTAGAAAATCTACAAAACATGTCTCACAACCAAAAGCTTCCAAACATGAAACCATGTATTAAGTATTAAGTATTGAGCCTTCTAGCGTACCTTAGAAAAGAAAATTGAAGGTATAGAGAGACTAATTAGGTATGATTTTGTTGATATAGTATGCTCATACATATATACTACTCGAAATATATAAATATATACTACTCGAGTACACAAAAACACATGATTTTGGTGATGTAGTGTGCTCATACAAAAATACTAGTTGGGTGTAAGCCTATGTCTTATGAGTTGCAGTAGATCAAGTAGTTCCAAGTATCCTCCCTTACACCACATATATGGTATATAAATACTTGTTGAGTGTCTATGCTAGGTTGAGGCTAGTGCGTCTTATAAATTTCAAGTGATCTAATGTAAGAAATCTTAAGCTTGAGATATTATTTAGAACCCCAATTTTACAAATTGAGAATATATTATTGTGATCTCAAATTTTATCAAAAGTATGTTTTGTGATTTAAATAGTTTAAAGCATGAAGTTACATTAAATCTCATCAATAGTGATCATTATTGAGTTGAATTTAATGGATTTATGATGTTATGATTTACCAAATTCCTAATATAAAAAGGTAGAATCACTAGTAGAATAAATGGTCGTAAATATATCCAATTTTATTTTCATTTCATTTATTTTTAATATCTTACTTTAGATATAGTGTGTAGAGAACTGAGTTTCTTTTGGAATACTCATGTGTCCAATTAGTAAAATTTCAGTTTTTATACATTCACATAATTTTTAATCCATTAATTTAGAGATAAATTCTTGATTGTCTGTTGTAAATATTTGGAGTTGACTGTCAATACTTTATACATTATTATTATATCACAAACTCTACATCATAAATAGTAAATTGAATGCATATGTCACAAAAGCATAAAGATTGGTACAGATCATTATTCTTGTTTATTACTTGGATAATAATTACATTACCCTCAAAGTGAATAGATAAACTAGAACTATCTTTATCTAGAGGACATTTGCAAATTTTGTTAACTATCATTTTAAGGTTATTATATTTAGTAACTTAAGATGTGATACTAGGTAGGAAAAGAATGAGGAAGAATAATAGTGGAAATTTAATTTATGATCTTAAACTATTAGAAATCCTTGATATGATATAGACTTGAATATTGAAAAATTTTAATTTAATCAAAAAGAAAAATCTCCTAATTGAATTATACTGATGCTTACATGTGGTATACAATCTAGTGTTTGATATATTTTATTAGCTTAAGACTAAATAAGTTTTGTATACAATGAATTAAATTTTAGAATTGCACACCATTTATTTATATAATAGATTTAAATCGATTACTATGATTTTTAATTTTCGAGTATCTTTGTAAAACCATAATTTATGCAATTCATTTGGGAATACGGCTTTCAAATTATGCCTCCCTATGTTTACGTTAAAATTTTTATATCCTCATTTTATTCATAATTATATTTTATTTATTATTTATATTTTATTTAAATTTATATTAATATTTATTTTATATTTAGAGTAAAGGATTTTTGTCATCGGTAGAGTAGAGCTAAAGTTTTTTATTTTTGATCTTGTTTCCTTCTGTTTTGATTTTCCAAAGCTGTTTGGAAAGATGCTTCATTTAACTCTAAAACAGAATATCTATAGTTCTGTTTCCGGAGTATTTATAATTTTGTCTCCGTAGTTTTAAAGGGTTCTTGTTGTTGTAAAGAAATACCCCGTGCATTATCTTGGATCAATTCAGAAAGTATAGTTGAAATACTAATCAATAATTTTATGTCTCGATGGTTGTGAGACTTCTCGGAAATATGCCGCTCTTGGCTGTATTTAACTACAATGATTCATTGTTTTAACCATTGCGTACAATTAAGCAATCGGTCTGACCTGATGTTTACTACTAGAAGTTGTGAAATGATCAGCTGCACATGTTTGGGAGGTAGAGGAATGTATTGAAATATCTGACACATCTGAATGCTTCAAGCTTTTCAAGCTGAACACAGACAGACCGTTATCGTCATCGACTTTAGTGACCTGTATTGAAGGCTAGATTGCTTCAAGATTTCCTTGGAACACAGACCTTGTAGTCGTACTCGACTGTAGCGGACTGACATGGGTTTCTGCATTCATGTTCTCAGATGCAAGCTTCACTTCAATATTGACAGTAAAACTTTGTGATGTTTAAGAATCGATAAAAATGACGTGAGCGCATATACATCTTGAAAATTCTTAGGCCTAGAAACTAACAATATCATGAGGTCTTACGCAGAACGAAAAGAGACTACGGATCTTAAGAGGTCTCTAAAATCAATCACAACTTCAAAGGAAATGCATTTCACAAAGACTCCAGCCAAAAGAATTGTTTAATAAACATTGATTTCCCCTAATCCAAACCAGTGCAAATACATAGGTATACGAGAACAGAAGCCCTTCCCAGAGCGGGTTATCCAGAACTCATGGAATGCAAATGGTCTGGTAAGCAAGATGTACATGATTCACAATGCTAGAATAGTGAAAAATCTATAATGTAGAATACATCGAATGTAACTTGAAGCAAAGGCATAATTGAAACAAATTGAGAATAACATATGCTAACAGACTAGTAAAGAAGCAAAGGCATAATTGAAACAAATTGAGAATAATATATGGCTAACAGACTAGTAAACCACCGTGAAATCGAGAACTCTAAGCAAACGACTGTGAGAAATAGGTAACGCTATGTAAAAGACTGCCAGTAAGCAGTGCATGAGCGAAGGAGAGCAAAGAGCGAAGGAAAAATAATAGAGAGGGAATTAGCTAGGGAATGGAGGAGTGGAACAATGCGAGAGCTATAGGATGGTGTGGTTGCAGAAACCTGTCGAAGTGTGACAGGGTACCGAGCGCGAAGCGAAAAAGGACAGGATATAAAGTACATCTCAACAAGCGCTATGGACTCTTGAGTCTTGAGACGCTAAACAGCGAAGGGAAGCAGATGGCGGCCATAGTAACCCTTCACGAAACACCTGCGACTTCATCAGTGCCCCATGCAGTGCCGAAGTAGCTGAGCAATTGTCAGTACCCCTCATACCGAGTTTCTGTTCGAAAACCAGTGCAAATATATAGGTGTATGAGAGCAGAAGCCAGTGCAAATATATTGGTATACGAGAACAGAAGCCGTTCTGGGAACAGGTTATCCAGAACTCATGAAGTGCAAATGATCAGTGCAAATATATGTAGAGGACTCTACCCTCACTAGGTAAACGACTAAAATCTGAGATAAAGACATTCTGGGAACATCGACTACCAACTGTAGCCGTTGAAGTATAAAGGACACACGCACTTAGTTTCTAGAGCATCGATGCAGGTGCGATGTATAGCCGCTGTTAAGGGCGTAATAGGAGTACAACGCGTACAATTTATACAAAGTGGAAGTCCTCAGCGGTATACCAACGGTGAAATGCGTAAATTGCATGACACTGTAATTTTCCCAAGTTGGAAGGGCCAATTCGAAGTGGCACTTCTTGTGAGGTTCCAATTCGACCCCACTGATCATCTAAACTATTGTTACATCCTAGATACACTATGGATACAGATCATCTCAGCTCCCTTGCATTACCGAAGATGGGAACACAGAACTCACTGCCGGCCACCAAGGTATTTGTTATAAGAGGAAGCTTCAAAGAATGCTCAAGCGTCATGAATTAGTAATAACCGATAATTGCCGATATGATTACAGAAGTTGAACTGCAGCTATCATTGGAATTTTTTCACGTAATTTCTGAGTTACTGCTACACGTACAGTCATCACGCCTGCAGCAGGTCCCTCAATCTTTACTTTCACAACAGGTCCATCAATTTTCACTAAAGACAACTCGCCTCCCCCAGTTCCCACAAGATATGGCCTAATCTCCGATAAAACCTGTGATGCACGACAAACGTCAGGACAGGGATGGAGGAGACTCAGCTTCCAGCTAGAATAAAACTGTCAAAAGCAAATGAATGTCACGTTACGCAAGGTCTTACCTTTTCCACGTTCTCTTCGTTTAAAGCAAGACCTGTCTCCTCATCCATCACCTGCTCCACTCCTACTATTTCCGGGATTTTTTCCATCAAACGTCTCTCAATGCCCATCTTCATAGTCATTAAAGAGCTAGGACAGGAACCGCAAGCGCCTTGGAGTTTCAGTTTTACAACCAGTCCATCAATTTCATGAAGAGCCACATTGCCTCCATCGGACATAAGATATGGGCGTACTTCATCTAGCACCAACTCTATATTCTCCTCCGTGAGCTCCAAGCCATCCACTGAGGGCTCAGTTGCAACCGCCTTGACAACTGCAAGAGGTGAAGCTGCCATTATGAGATGACTAGATACTTGTAACCTTGAAACTCATACGCTTGACTCGCACGTACTCCGGCCAGAAACAGAAGTTCTGTGATACAGGACGAACCTGTAACACAGAACTTTTTGTGAACTGTGGTTCTAACGGACCTGGTATCTGCCGACTTCAATTCAAGTCCATGGAGGCCGTGCGGATCGCATGCTTAACTCTGTAAATGTACTCAAATTGTCTATGTTATCATTCATCCTATTCACCTCTTCTTCAAACAATCACTATAGTGGATATTGTAAGCATTAAATGAGATGACTGGTACCTGGTGATCTCTGCCCGCCAGGAACATACGACCGCGAACTCGTCCTCACCGATACAACGTTGTCTAACCGCGGACCGTAAAACTTCACACAAAAAAGACATTTCTTTGAAATTGATCCCTAGGAAAACACAAGCATCCGGGAGCTTGGAGCACATTCATGTCCGAAAAATCTGTTTAGACGGCCACGACCTTGACAAATGGCTCATGTTGGGCCGCACTATCCTCTGAAACCACTATGCCGTTGAGAATTGAATGGCAAAGGCAAACTTCGAAGAAAAGATCAGATGATAAAACTAAAGAGAAGAATGCCAACAGTCATAGAAATCGAATTGACTGACATCCAGCTCCACAAAAGACGTGCTGCCAGTATGGCACTTTTCCAACAGCCAACCAAGTCCAGACCTAGATTCAGCTCCCTAGGTTGAACCTATCTTTCACGCTCTGGTCCCATTATTACCCTGAAGCGGCCATTCCTTCAGTGTTCTTTTAAACATCGAAGCAATTTGCTTCCACTTAGCTCAGTGATCCTTCTTACTCACAAGCTCCTCTACCTTCAATTTCAGGCCTAAGGCCGGCCTTTCTACGTCCCACAATTCCTCCATCCGTAAAATCACTCTGCGGAGTGAGCCAGGGCCATACCTTAGAAGAACGAGCAATCGCAGCCCCGCCTGCGTAACGCTTGGGAAGAGCCACCACAGGAACCTGCGTTCCAGCACAAGCCGACGACGAAATCCTCGAGCTTCTGAAAACGGCCATTATCCCGAGCTGCTGCGACGATGTCGTTGCCATCGCCATGCGCAAACCTCTTGAACCACCTCTCCGGCAGCAAATTCTCCTCAGTAACTCAAGATGGCCGCTCGTTCGTCTAATTCCAACGCACTCAAAGATCTAATCCGGAACCCGAAGGAATGAATTTTCTGCCACCACCTTTCTCCGTCTCTGTCACCACCAGTTCATGGAGATGGAGTCTCACTTCAACCGAAGGGAAGCAGAACGCGAAGGAGACGGGCCTACCTTCGGCCCTCCGCTTCCTTCCTCGACCCCCTACCGAAGAACCTTCCAACGCAGCTCGAACCAGAGCAATCCGACTGGTGGCTTCCAAAGAAACAAACAGGAGATCGACGAGTGCGACCACCCGAGTTATCTTCTCCTCCGAAAATTATTGATTTTTTATTTAATATATAAATGAATTTCTAAATATTTTAATTTTCTGAACTTCTTTTTTTATCTACAACAACGTAGATTGAGGACAGAACGCGGTTGTACCTGGTTGAGCAACGACATGTACAGTACAGCACCATTCGATCGCACCAGTTACATGTTGTTGATTCTCATTGCCTTCTTCAATATGCGTTTTATAGATTTCAGATATACATTTTATTTGTTTTTATAATGAATTTGTTTGCAGAAATAGTTTCTATTCTTAATATCAACCACGCAAGTTGACCACAGTAAGTAGCTGCAGGGCCCAAGAAACAACATCCACAATCCAGTAGTCCCTCGAGATGATTTATCCCCTCTATGTCCTTGGCATTCTCTTGGGGCCTGCATATGCATTCAGTACTATTATTTCCTCTTCCATAGAAATTCTAGTTTTACTTATTATTGGTACGGGAAGTTGTAAACGCACCTCATATTTTCTGCTGCTCATCCACCATTTCATCTCTATTATTGTATTGTACCTCACTAATAAAATTATTCTCGTTGAGATGGTTATGCAAGATTTTACGTTGAATAATTCCTGTCATGTAACCAAGAGATCATCAATGCAATGCAAGCATCTTTACGGAATGCATCGGCAATGCAATGCAAGCATCCTTTTGGAATGCACCTTGCAATGGCAATGTAACATTGCAAAATTTCACGAGATGAAATCTTTCTGGTAGAGAGTAACATTTCTCAAAATTGATCCGTTCAACAATACGATAGTATGTACCATGAGCTTGGCCACAACGCTAGAACATATTGTATATTGCAGAAGGGATTCTATGGCCATGTAACAAAAAGTAGCAACCACCACTTACACCTAATTAGCCCTTCAGATTGACTGGAATTGTTAAAATAAGAAGGTTGAGGGAGATGAGCAGAAAAAGTGAAGTGGGTTTACCATTTCCGTGTTGGTATCCTTGGCATGAACTATGTATTTATGCACATGGTCGATCCAAAGGAATAAAACTCATATAATAGTAACTGTGCAGTGTCATTGAACCAGAATAGAGTATTAGCACCTCATCCGCATCCCAAATGTGAATTATCTTTTGTGTCTTGATTAGGTTTTTCTACCAAATTTGAATGTATGAATAGATGTACATTTCTTAACCGAATGATAGAGTTATTAAAAACAGTCCTTAACACTTCAAAACCTATAGTTTTGAGAAGATTCTCAGGAAATCTAAGTAGATTATATATATTTCTTCATGAAACTTCTCAATTACTTAAAATATCTTCTACAAGTTTCTACTGTCTTATATGAAAATACAATAACTAAATTATCATGATAAAATTCCATATTACTACATTTCTTTGCATTGATTGATTATATCTTTGCCATATGCTTTGGTTTGGTAGACTTGTATCACCTTTTAAGTATTCCAAAAATGATGAAGTAGCTTACATGTAACCTCTTGAAGCATGTGACCCTTCTAAGGAACTCTATACTCCATCTGTTAATGACAAACATGAGTACCATATTTCATATTGATTATGATCCTTAAGGTTGCAAACGGGAGAATAGATTCAAAATAATATCTTCTTCAAGTTTCAAATAGCTTATAAAAAACTCTCCTAAATTACAACATATTTCCTTTTTTTCTACTTGCTGATATTTTTGCCATATGCTTTTGCACACTTGGATCTCCTCTTAGCATTTAAAAGATGATTAATGTGCTCCCATGTAGTATTGTAAGGTATATAACACTTCTAAACCTCATTCTACTACATATGGTGGTGATAGCCATAAGTAACTTTATATTCAGCAAAAATTTGATCAGTTTCACACTCATTCTAATACTCAGGGATATTTGCAAGGGGAGGAAATGTATTCAAAAAGGAGGATGAGTCAGAAAGGGCAGGATTCAATTTGTAATATGGAAAAAAAGTACAAACCTTACAAGGAAGATCATGTTGATAAACAACAAGATAATTGGAGAGTAAAGAAGCTAAAAATCTAAAAGAGAGAGGTCCTCAATATGAGTATCAAAGGAAGAGGGAAGGTTATGATTAGAGAGTATAACTTCATTATTAAAAAAAGATCAATTATAAATATATGTATGTTTTAGCATATTATTTCTAATAATTTCAATAATAAGGAATTTAACCTTTACTTCTCATAAAGATAAGATAAATAAGAAGGTTCAAGTACTAGAAATAGTGGAAGATTGGTAATGTACAAGCCAACAAGAAGAATCTTAAATATAATTAACAAAAAAGAAAGAGAATCTAATGCATTCTTATTGTTGTTGTAAGTAAAATTTAGGAGTAAAATTATCTCAATTACTATCCATGTAACTAAGAGAAAAAAATATTTTTTATAAAATACAATTAGTATGTTCAACATGAGTATCTATTATTATGATATGTGTTAATAAAAGTACAAACCACGTGTAATATCAAGAGCTAGCCATATGATCTACATGTGAAATTTGGTTTGGTAACATCTAGAATGATGTTATACATGATGGTCAAAATAGGTCAGATAGAAGTATCACCAAAAGAGTACTTCTACTAATAGATCAAAAACCAAAATAGACTTGAGAACCTTAGAACCAATAACTAGACATATGATTCAAAGGTGAGAATTGGTTTGGTAACATCCGGAAGAATGTTACACATGATGGAATAAACAGATCAGAAAGAGGTATCACCAAAAGGGGACTTCTACTAATAGAGTAGGAACCAAAATATGCCTAAAATCTTTAAAGGCAATTTCGGAGGTCTAAACATATGAATTAGGCCTTGAAAATGTGCAAGTTTTCCCCCCCCCCCCCCCCAACAAAGGAAAGGTTGACATTCCCTCTCCTCTCAATTTTTCTTGTCGAGAGCTATCCAATGGTACCTTACGTGATTCTGAGACTCATATAAGAAGATTCCCTAAAAGATTCCCTCCGATCAAAGCTTGTTTGACCAACCATATAGGACCTAGACCGACATGTTACCCATCCAAGTAAGTAATCCAAGGGTGGAGCTTGCTGATATGTCACCTATATGTGTGCCTAATCATATGGTGGAGCTTCATAGGAGGAGATCCTCTTTGTCTATATAATAAAGAGAATGTATGGTGGAGCTTCATAGGAGGAGATCCTCTTTGTCTATATAATAAAGAGAATGTGCTCTTTTGGGGCACCAAATGTTGAGTGTGTACTTTGTGTTTTCTCTCTTCTCTTGTCCTTGGAGTATTACACCACGTCTCCTAAGTATAATTAGCACATTCAATGTAATTATCTATTTGGCATTGGTAAGAAATAAACATGGACAATATAGTCTCTAGAATCTTGAACAATGGTTGCTAAAATTTATTGGTGAAGTAAGGATCATCCTAGAAATAGTATCCTTATAAGTAAGTATCCTTGAGCAACCATAATAAACTAATCTAGTATTAAGTAGAATAAGGAAAACTAACGTGCATCCATAAGGAGCTAAGTAGATTTTACTACTCTATTTATCTACAAATTGTAATATCCGAGGACAAGAGAAGAGAGAAAACACAAATTGCACACTCAAACATTTGATGCCCCAGAGGAGCACCTTCTCTTTATTATATAGACAAAGAGGATGTAACAATATGGAGTTTCGTGACAAAGTTAGTCGGGCTTACGAAGTAGCACATAAGACAAAGTAGCCTAGAATATTCCGGAAGTATCTAGGAAGCTTCTTCGGAAGCTTCATGGTTAGCTTAGTTTGCACCTAAGTAAGTAGCTTCTAGAAGCTTCCAACTAGCTTAGCTTGCACGCCAAGTAGGCGGCTTCTAGAAGGAAGCTTCTTGAGAAGCTTCCTAGTTAACTTGGCTTGCATGCTAAGAAAGCGGCTTGAGGAAGCTTCTCAAGGGCCTTGTATGCTATCTATAAATACCAAAGCCAAAGCTCATGCTAGGCATTTGGAGTTTTCCCTCATTCAAGTGTCCCAATGTGAGTTTCCATTCTCCTATTTCTCTCCTCGGATTCGGTCTTTTACAGAGGATCTCCTCCAAGGAAGCTCCACCATAGGATTAGGGACACAGATAGGTGACATGTCAGCAAGCTCCACCCTTGGATTACTTACTTGGATGGGTGACATGTCTGGTCTAGGTCCTATCTGGTTGGTCAAACAAGCTTTGACCGGAGGGAATCTTTTAGGGAATCTTCCTGTAGGAATCTCAAAATCCCGTGAGTAAGGTACCATTGGAAAGCTCTCAACAAGACAAAGCAGGGGGAGGGAAGGCCAGCCTTTTCTCCGTTTTGGGGGGGGGGGGGGAATCTGCATATTTTCAAGGCCTAATTCATCCGTTTAGGCCTCCGAAGATTTAAGGCATATTTTGGTTCCTACTCTATTAGTAGAAGTCCACTTTTGGTGATATCTCTTTCTGATCTGTTTAGTCCATCATGTGTAACATCCTTCCAGATGTTACAAAACCAATTCTCACCTTTAAATCATATGTCTAGCTATTGGTTCTAAGGTTCTGAAGTCTATTTCGGTTTTTGCCCTATTAGTAGAAGTACTCTTTTGGTGATACTTCTATCTTATCTATTTTGAACATCATGTATAACATCATTCTAGATGTTCCCAAACCAAATTTCACATCTAGATCATATGGCTAGCTCTTGGTATTACACAAACATAAGAAATGAAATGATCTTGAGCAATGAGAAGAAGAGAAGTGATGAGATAAACCTATTTTGTCTATAGCTTTAGTTGGAAATCACACCAATATTATCTTCTAAATATTTGTATGATTTCCATTAAGATATGACTTAGACTTATTTTAATATTCAATAGCTCATTATGAAAATACAACAATATGAATATACTCCTCTTGAGCCATTTGGGACTATAATTTGGGCCTAGCCTCATTTTACTCCTTTTGTCTCTCCCATGTATTGGGGACTAGAACTAGGGCATAGCCTCATTTTACTCCTTTTGTCTCTCCCTTGTATGGCTTGATAGATCTTCCCATCCTTCATGTATTCTACACTATTGCTTTTTCTTTTCTTTCTTTTCTTCTTGAGCTCAAGTGAAACTTATTGGATATTCCTTTGCATTTCTATTTTTCTTGTTTTTTTTGAAATTCTTACTAAAATAATTCAAAGTCATATATCTTTAACTAGACATTGTGAAAGAAACATATGCATCAACAAACTCAAAAGCACATTCAACAAATGGATTCCAAAACTAAGCATCCTCTATTTGCCTTTTAATGAGACAACCCCGTTTTACTACCAACCTACTTTACCATGGACTTCACTCTAGATCTTTTTGAGTTTATTGCAGATCTCTAAAATCACTAGTTGCATATTATAACTAAAGACTATTAAATTTTGAAATAGCACATTCATCACTACATATAAAGATGGATAACATTGGATAACATTATGTGTTTCCTTATGAGGAACACCTAATTTAGAATAACAAAATTCAGATAATTAAATTCAAGAAAAGGTACAAAGAACACTACAAGCAAAACAACATAAAATAAAAAGGAACAAAAAGTCTTTCCATGGAAGCTTGAAGTCATTTCATTCTCTTTTACTTCTAAGGAATAGTTTAGGTTTGATAATGCATATTTTGAGATAAGTAAAATCGAAGCTCTTTTGCAATAAGACAACCTCTACGTACAAATGTGGTTAGAATTTAGGTGTTTCAATATTTTGTTCCATGAACTTTTAAAATTGCACTTTGGTGGTAATCCGGTAGTTCTATTTCCCGGTAGAGAAATATGAAATCGACGGGAGGAGTCCATATAGGCACCCTATAAATAGAGTCTAGAGCTAATCATCCGCATCGCGTGCGTCAGTTCATTGACGGAGTTGTAGGCAGGACCGCAATCACCGCAGAAACCGATAATTTCGCTCGTATGGACGGGTTATTTCTGCTGCAGCCATCATCCGCCTCCAAAAGCTACAGTACAGTATGGAGGACGCGGGAGATACTTTACAACTACACGGAGAGCGGCATGAATAAAAAGGAAAGAGCTGACTTGTGCGCTGAAAAGTCAACACCCGTCAATCAGTCCATCAAGTTATGAACCTCGATCCCCTGCTCGTTCTTTCCGTCAGCCGGTAAAAGCAGCAAAAGTTGCAACTTCAGTAGTTCATTGCAGTCTGCAGCCACTTCTTCTTTCTTCGGATTCTTGTTCTTTGTGCTGATCCTTGTCCTGTTTCTACCGTGCCGGATTTCGCACCCCCTCGTCGTCGCATGGCCGGGACACACTCAAGATTTACTAATGGAGATCGATCGACGAACCGCGAACTGTATTTTCTCCTGGCCATGGGATAGGTACGGTACCTCGGTGATGGAAGTGAAAACCGGGGTTTAGGGAGAAAATATGGGTGCAGGAGGAGTCCAGTGGAGGGATGATTTCAAGCTTGACTTCCTGATGTGCTTGTCTGTAGTGAACGATGAGCTCTAGCGCACTGAATACGATCTTCTTTTTCACATTAGTTCTTATCATGTCACGTGCAGCCGATCGAGCCAAGAAATACAGCACTCTGGAAGTCTGCATTGATCGCTGCTGCACGGCTCGACGGGAAAACAAAACCCTGAGGTTAATTTGTTCAATTATTTAGCGCCTGTTACTAGTCCTTGGAGAGATAGTGCATATTCTATATGGACGACAAATCTTTCGAGAATGAGTTACCGTACTGGAGTTTCAGGCTGCAGATTTGAGGAAGCTAGTGGAAGTTGGCAAAGGCTTCAGCTTTTGTTTCCGATCAGCATGGACTGCATCAAGGGCTACTAAGATTTTGCACTGAGCTCAATGTGACAATGCCAAATCATATTGAGCATATCAAATTGTTGAGTGTCCAAGTTGGCTGGTAGCAGTTTCATGCATTCGGGGAACACCTGCTCCAGTTTGTGAACATTGTGGGCTGTCCGAGGCTGGAGTCGAACAGCTACATCTCCATCATGGCTCGCAGGATGTGTTTGTTTTATGTACTGCTACTGATGTTACAAAGTTTTCTCGGATGCTATAGTGTTGCTTCCAGGGACAAATTATCCGACTTAACATCCCAATTGCAAGATATGCCGAAAGCTCCGTGGAGAATGCATACTCTGTTTTCTGTGGAGTGTCGTGATTATTTCGATTGGCAGACGGTTGGTCTCATGCACAGTTTCAGAAAAGCTGGGCAACCTGGACCGATAACTCGTTTACTGAGCTGCACTGACAAGGATTTGGTGAAATACAAGGGCCATGATCTGGCTCCCACCCTCAATGTGCCTTCAATGAGCAAGCATCCTGTTACAGGTGACTGGTGAGACCACTAGGACCATATCCCTACCGACTTTCTGCCTGTATGTGTGAAGCATTGAAGCAGGCGGCATAGGTCAGCTCTCACTGTTATACTGAATGAACACATATGTTCCATGTGAGCGATACAGGTATCCAGCTATAAACAAGCCAGCGGGAGTTGTTCATTGGCTGAATCATTCTGAAGACGCGAAGAATGTCGATTGGGTGGTGATTCTGGATGCTGATATGGTCATGAGGCACCCGATTACTCCTTGGGAAGTTGGTGCAGAGGAAGGGAAACCTGTTTCTGCTTCTTACGGGTATGCCACCCAATGCTTGTCTCTATCATGTTCATCTGCAAGTGCATATCTGAAGAGCACTTAGCACAATTTTGTTGTACTCAGTGGTGATTTTTCCACTTGTCTTGCTTTAATGTTCAAGGTACTCCAGGATTTTGTCAACTCTTGTCAACATGGGAAAATGACTGACAATGAACTTGCTCCTCGGATCCATAAAATATGTTTTATGGATGTGTGTGTCCAAGTTTCAGTTGGACAATTTCTAGTCCAGGTTTCTTATTCTGATGAGGGGATGCTTGACATGTCAAACTTAACTTTCTCACCTTGATAACGCATGTCATAAAGAGTTCCTATCTTACCTGATTTGTTCTCTGTTTCGCAGTTACCTTGTTGGATGTGACAATGAATTGGCCCAGATACATACTACGCATCCTGAGTTTTGCGACAAAGTTGGGGGTTTCATTGTAATGCACATAGATGATCTACGGGCGATGGCACCCCTTTGGCTTTCAAAGACTGAAGAAGTACGCGCAGACAAAGATCATTGGGCACAAAAGTACACCGGGGACATATATTCCAGCGGCTGGATCAGTGAGATGTATGGGTATTCTTTTGGAGCAGCAGAGGTACGTGTCAAGGATCTGGCAGGCGAATTGTTCTCTGAGTATAACTGCAAATCTACGAACATGTATCTCTTACTGCGCCATCTTAGCCTCTATCAGCAATCAAAATAGATCACTCCGAAAACCTAAGGCAATGTTCCTGTTCATGGCCAACATTATTTGCTGTATGCTAAGCTCTGCGAAATGCATGTTGTGGAGTTTGAATTATTCTAAGCAAGTAGTGTGTTGATTGAAAACTGAACTTTATGGCAGGTCGGTTTGCGACACAAAGTCAATGATAATTTGATGATATACCCTGGGTACATCCCCTTGGACGGGATAGAACCATTCATTATGCATTATGGTTTGCGCTTCAACATCAGTCGCTGGTATTTTGATAAAGCCGAGCATTTGGATGATGCCATTGTTCACGACTGCAACAGACTATTTCCTGCCCCACCTTTCCCTGAAGAGGTAAGCTCTTTGCAGAGGTGTTCGCCAGGAGTTTTGGCACGTTCTTATGCTATAGAGATCATACTACTGTGTTCGTATTTCACACGGGGTAAATACAATGGGTTTAGGATGGTGCTCAAGTCTGAATTCTGGCAGCAAAGAGTCATGAAGACAAGGTTTTCGGAGGTTTACGAGGTGCGAAAGCTTCTAGCACTAAGTAAGGACGTAAATTTTACTTATATAGGAGACCAAATGTAAGTCCTTTTGATGAGTGGGGTAGGGTGTATGAGCTGCGCGATATGGTCGAATACAATAGTATAGACAACGGTGGAAAACGAGTTGTACTGAAACTTATAAATCCTCTTTTTTCCAGGTGGTTAGGATATCAAAATCGAAAGCCAAGCGACGTGCTATGCTCCTGAGTATGGAGTGCATAAACACGATAAACGAAGGTCTCGTCTTACAACATCTTAAAAAAGGCTGTCTTCAACCCTCTAAAACAGAGTACCTGGAGTTTCTACGAACTGGATCGAATCCCTCAAGTCGCCCAGAGTTCCAGGCAGTTCTGTTAACGATGAATGCCAGTGATAACGGCGATTCAAATCAAGCTCAAATAAAACCTGTTGAATCAACTGTCAAGGGAGATGACAACCAGGCAGTTGGTGGGAAGAATACCGTCCCTGTGAAACTCAAACTCCCCCACCCAAAAATTCATACACTTTTCTCAGCTGAATGCAATGACTACTTCGACTGGCAAACCTTGGGACTTTACTATAGTTTCCAGCTGAGTGGTCAGCCTGGATTCATAACCAGGTTGTTGAGTTGTACTGAAGAGAAGTTTAAGACCTACAAAGGGATGGATCTAGCGCCAACACACGTGGTGCCCTCCATGAGCGTGCATCCCCTCACAGGAGATAGGTGAGTCCGTCGCTCCCTCTCAAGTCAGATCAATTGTATGTTCTACCTGAGATATGGTGACAATGTATATAAGCATTACCTTTTGGGAGTGGTAGTACACCAAGATGGTTTAATCAAGATAGCTCAATGTGTGCAGTTGCTTATCCTGATATTCTTGATCAGTTTTAAGATAATTCGTCCTTAAAGCATAATTTAGAAAGTCCTTGGTGCTGATTTTGGCGCCGTAAAATACAACTTTGGCGATAGTTACCACCAGTGAATAGCTCATTTTCATAACCATTCGACTGTCATCTTTTGTAGATACCCTGCTATCAACAAACCAGCAAGCGTCGTCCATTGGCTCAACCATGTTAAAATGGACGTGGAGTACGTCGTCATTTTGGATGCAGACATGATACTTCGGGGCCCTATAACCCCATGGGAGTTCGGGGCTTCGAGAGGCAACCCAGTTTCAGTAGCTTATGAGTAAGTGTATTTTAATCTCTTGGAAAACATGAACATGTGGATGTCATTTTGCTTTTACGCTCATGCTACAGTATCGCGTCAACCAGATGGAACTAGATTGTCTGTACTTGCAGGTGGAGGCACCAGACAAGCATTTGGAAATAGATAATCTATTTGTCCTACAATATGTTTTTTAGGTCCCTCAAAGTCGAAGTGTTAAAGGGAAATCATGATCAAGAAGTCAACTTTCTAAATTTCAAATACTGAATCACAAGTTTCAATGCACAGCTATCTCATTGGATGCGATAATGAACTGGCTCGACTGCACACTCGGTATCCCGAATACTGTCCAAAAGTTGGAGGTGTTATTGTAATGCACATTGACGATCTGCGTGCTTTCGCGCCCCTCTGGCTCCACAAAACGGAGGAAGTACGAGCAGACAAGGCTCATTGGGGAACTAATATTACTGGTGACGTTTATGGACACGGGTGGATTAGTGAGATGTATGGATACTCATTCGGGGCAGCAGAGGTTAGTCGATTTTCCCGCCAGGTCCTATCTTGCTGATTGTTTTGTTAAAGATTCTTTTAGGTTTATGGAAAGTCAGATTCATTCTGAACACTGGTTTGGTTTGTCAAAAGTGGGACCCAAGTGAAAATCATTGGTATTGATTCATTAGTATTTATCATTGGTCAAATTGTCATTAGTATTGATGCCTCCTTTCCAGGAGAGCGAGTTTGTCAGATACCATAAGTTAGTTATCCGCGAAGTAAGAGTATCTCTCGTTGCCCCTGTTGTCTTTCATTAACTTTTTACTCATCTTTCTTTGCTTTTATGTGGCAGTTGAAATTGAAGCACGTCATTAGGAATGAGATAATGCTCTACCCAGGTTACGTGCCCCCCAAAGATATAGAAGTTAGAGTGCTTCACTACGGATTAAGATTTACAGTGGGAAACTGGAGTTGGGACAAGCACAAGTGGCATTACGAGGATATGACCTCCAAATGCTGGAGACAGTTCCCCTCTCCTCCAGATCCTTCTACTTTGAAATGGGCATCTGAGATGGAAAAAAGGAGAGATCTGTTAAGCATCGAATGCGTGAAGACCATGAACGACGCTCTTCACCTTTATCACAAACGTAAGGGATGTTTAGGAGGTCTTTTCAATGAAACAGTAGAGGCAAGACTGAGTCCAGCGGAGAAGGCAGCAGCCAATAAGAATTCTAAGAAGGACCCAGTCGATACTTTGATCATGGGGAGGCACAAGAAAGGTTTCCAGGACTCTCTGAGCGTGGATAAGGGCGGAGGGTTTGATAAATTTTTAGACCAGGACAAACCTGATAGGACAGACTCGACCGAGAACGCGGTGACTAAGAGAACCATGTTAGCCAGCTTAAGGTCGGTTGGGCCGATTCTGAGCCCTCAGTACTGGATGGTGGCTGCGTGGAGCAGTCTCGTCGTACTCTTTTTATTGGGCATTTCAGGAATATACTCGAAACAACGAATCGAGGCGAGTAACAAAAGTAGATACTCGAAAGTCGTTTGAGCAGATCGATGTTGATTAACTCAGTCCTTAGTATTTACTCCAACCATCTATCTTTGCCAATTTTGGTTACTGTTGCAATCTCATTTCACTCTAGGCAAGCTAAGTGAGAGACACCCTCTAGACAGTATAGAATCCCCAACTGGCGGACAAATTATGAACCTCACATAGTTAGATTGATGTTACATCATAGATGATCGTTACCCCGTCAACACAAGATGATTCCTAGGAATGCTTTGGTCTGATTGGGACCGTCCTCGGAAGATATGGATCAGGTACAGGCACGCTCCTGGAGATCCAGTTCCAGTTGTATAATAGACGAAAGTGCCTTTGGCTTTCTTAAATTCAATCTGAAGGGAAAGGAGTCGTAATTCTCTTGTATCATGCCTCCCCGTGTTGTCTCTTCGAGAGAGCAGCTTCTTTGCAGCTTCTGTGCTCACCTTTCCTGCCGTCACAGTCCTTACTTTTGAACTCCCTGCAGAAAAGTCGTTTTGAATCGTCGTCATCAACGCCTTACAAATTACATCAGAGTAATCTTAGCACCAAAGTAACTGAGGCCTACAGATGAACACAATTACTCTCCTCTCTCCAACTTACTCTGCTTTACAACGGTTCATGAGTGGCTCAATCTCTCTCACGATCTATACAACGAAAAGTACCTCAATGCACATTCGTACATTGGGGTACTTCAACTTTCCGCATTAGCATTCATTGCAACTCCCGAACCTTAATTTGAACGCATTGGTCCTTCGGCTTCAAACATTCAAGTTCAAAGGTACATAGGAGATTCATAGAGGTTCAGCGCTAAAAATGCTGGGTTCTCTCAGATACATGATCATATGCTTCGGATATCCATCAGGACTTCCGATAGATGGCTATGTTCCAAATTGAGGAGCTCTTCTACCATTGTGTAGTAAAATGTAGTATTTAAAGTAACTATGTCCAATCCTCGGGTGGTACCGTTATAATTTTAATATTAGTACGCTGCAATCCTTTTCAAGGACTTGTCAAGACACAATCAACCAGATGATCGTGCGATCACGTGCTCCTCTTTTCTAGATCTGCTCAAAATGTTGTTGAAATCCGTATTCCACGTTGCTTTTGGTTCACTTTCTGTTATCAGCTAGAATTTCTTGTCCACGATAGCATTCGTTTCATACGTATATATGAAAGGACTTAGGAAGGATCCTTTCTTAAATAAAGGACTTAGGAAGGATCCTTTCTTAAATAAAGCTAAGCTTTGCATAGCTCGATATCATACAGACTCTATTGGGGTTTAGCCCCATGTTACCCTTTTTGTCTCTCCCTTGTACGGGGCTTGACTTGATGGGGTCTTCCCATCCTTCATTTTTCCTACGCGGGCGCCTTTTACATCCCAATAAAGCTAAGTATGCACTTACAAGACTAATATCTTCTGCGCTTTGCTCCCGTTTGACTCACTCAAAGATATTGTATGTCGTAGCCGAAATGTTACTCCCTTTTTCTTACCTCAAGTGTCGTGATTTAAAATATCTGAACTATTTGTCTTTTATGTATATTTATAAGTTAATCGTCATGATATGTTTTATGATGTCGAGTTCACATATTTCAAATTCCAAATTTACCGAAATGACCCGGCGAGGAATTCAAGACTTTCATGAATTATCATCTTATTGTTACTTCACAACTAACTTCACGCCTTTTTCACTAAAAGGTTATGGTATACAATTACAACATTGTATACTATAACCTATATCACGGATGCAATCCAGTTTTGAAGGAGACGATTACTCATTCTTTTATATGTGTGGTGAGTAGAGTGGTAATACCCAACGTTCCGAGTATTGAGCTATATAATGAGGTAACCTCTTTTTTTTTTCCTCTAGCTTTGGGGTTGTATAGAATTATGGATATAGAGTTCGATATGTTTTTCCGAGATTGTGCAAGAGCTTACCCTATTAACCGATAGAAATATTACTTCCCTACTTTTTAACTTGGTCTTACAATGTATAACCATTACTTTGTAAAAAGCGTTTTGGTGGTACAATCCATATGAAAACACTCAAAGTAGGTGATGCATTTCTGAATACTCCAATGGTATATAGCCAGCTTAAACCCTCGCTCATAACGGTTAGGAATTAAATCATCTTCCAAGAAGCATTCTTGTTTCTTGAAAAGCTTTTAGGGTTTTGATGTAGTCAAAATTCTCAAAATATACTATTGGAATTCTAAAAAGTAGGAGGAAGGAATGGCTCCCACACTAACATAAAATTGTAGGAATCTCACCATTGAGAAAAAATTTCATCATTTAAACAAAAAAAGAGAACTTTCATATACAACCAAAATATGTATTTTAGGAATAATTTTTATTCCTACTATTTTTCACTATTTTGAACCAAATGGCCAATATTATTTTCAAAAATGTTGCTCCAATCTTTTTCTCATTTTATATTTGCAAAAAAAACACATATTCTCAAAGACCTTAAAAATACTATTTTGAGACTTCATGTTGAAGTGTACATTCATAGGTCATCCTTGGCCAAAATTTCTCACAAAAAGACTTTATATACATATTGCTTTGAAAGGATCTCTAAATTAGTTTAAAAGAACTATATTTGACCATTGTATTTTGATTTGGAGTCCCTTTTTATATCTTTGGGATCTTCATCCTCTAAATCTTTTACTAATATTACTACCATAACCTAAATTTCATTCATGCAAAGAAAATTGCTCATAGGTTAATTTATTTTGATTTTCCTCAAGATAGATGCTTTTATTAAGATAAAATTAAACACTAATATCATAATATGCATAAAAATGTGCAATGTAGCTTGCATCCTTTTATCACTTGTTAGTTTCTTCTTGGGAAGGTAATTCCATCTAAATGCATTTGTATGCTTGATAGCAAACAATTGAATTTGTGCTCTTTCTAGTTCTCCTTGTCCATTCTAGGTTAGTACTTCTAGAAGTTGAAAAATTGAGAATAGTAATAATATTGGATGCAAGTACAAAAACCAAATGCTTAAGTATCTGATATTGAAGTATCTCAGGTACTTCCATACAAAGATCAACATTTGCAAAGGAAACAAGTTTTAAAGTCTTCTATAGCAATCCAAACTTCTTCTTATTAAATTGAGTTCTTGAAATTAGAATAACCTTGGCTAATATTCAAGGTTATGATTAGACTTGGAGTATCATAGTATTTTTGTGGAGTAAATAATTAGTGAAATGATTTGAATACCTTCTCAATGTCAAATGTTGACAAAAGAAATATAGAATGAATTGGAAGAGTTGGTAAAAGAGAAGTTATTGTTGAGTTGTTTTTAGAGGCAAAAGCTCCACCAAGAAAAGGAGAAAAACAAAATTCTATCTTTCTTACATCCTCCTTGTCTCTTGCTAATGAACTAAGTTCTATGTTAAAAGTGGGAGGAGATTCAATTCTCCAACTTGAAATGACATACCAAGAGAGAGAAGAAGGTGAAAATTAAAATGGTTTTGGTAGAAGCAAGGTGGAGTTGTAAAAGACTGAGGGGAGAAATAGGATAATAGAAGACCAAAGAGGAAGATCTCATTCACACACTTGAATGAGTGAAATCCAAATGCTAGCATGAGCTTGGGCTTTGGTATTTATAGGGAGCATACAAGGCTCTTGAGAAACTTCTCAACAAAATTCCTAAAGTTGCTTTCTTGGAGTGCAAGCCAAGTTAACCAAGAAGCTTCCTTCTAGAAGCCGCCTACTTGGCGTGCAAGCTAAGCTAGTTGGAAGCTTCCTAGGAAGTTTCCTTCTAGAAGCTACCTACTTGAGGTGTAAGCTAAGCTAGTCGGGAAGCTTCCCAAGAAACTTCCTCCTAGAAGTTGCTACTTGGTATGCACGTTACCCAATATTTGGAAGGTACCAAGTAGCTTCATAGATACTTCTAGAATATTCTAGGCTAATTTGGCCTATTTGCTACTTTGTTAGCCTTGACTAACTTGTTGATAAACTCTATATTGTTACATATTCCCATACCGCTAGTTGATGATGTACTCCTCACAATTGAAGCTTCAAACTCTTGGATGGCCATTTGTGCATTTTGGAGATGAGAAAGTGCTCCCAAGTGGCATCATGAAGGAGATACCCTTTCCAAAGGACTTTGTAGTCTGTATGTTATTGGCAATCTCATTGGCAATAGGATACGATCAACTTCATACTCTTTGTGATCATTGATAGGGATGGGAGAAAGAAGAGATTGTACGCAAGAGGAAAAAGAAGATGAATTAGGAACAAAGGGTTTCAATTTAGAAATATTAAAGATAGGGTGGATGTGCATATGAGAAAGCGAGGCAAGTTGATAAACAACAAGAGAAATGATTTGGGTGAAGTCAAAGGGTCCTATCTAATTAGGAGCAAATTTACGGACTTGGATATTGAGTGGGAAGGGTAGGTTACTAGAGGAGAGCATGACCTTATCACCAAGTTGAAAGGTGAGATCATGACAATGGTGGTCCGCATATTGTTTTTGATGATTTTGAGCAACAAGGAGATGAGATTTGGCTTGCTGGAGAGATTGGGATATGGTGGTCAAGAAGGTGGAAGTATAAGGGACATGAGATGGAGTAGGAGCAAGAAGGGAATTTAGAACAAGTGGGTCTTGGCCAAAATTAAAGAAGAAAGGAGAGAATTTGGTACTTGCATGTTTGGAATGATTGTATGCAAACTTAGCAATTGCAAGACATTCATCTCAATTGGTATGGTGAATATTGACAAAGGTAAAAAGCATATCCTCCAAGGTGCAATTTGCATGTTCAATTTATCCATTAGTTTGATGATGATAGGCCATACACAAAGTAAACTTGGTGCCAAGTATCTAAAAGAGTGCTTGCCAAAATTTCCTAGTGAATCAAGGATCACAATGTTGTGTTTAAAGTAAATTAGCATGGTTTATCTCTACATTAGTGGAGTAGTTTGTATGACAGATCCCATGCTTGAGTTGTGACCATATGAGCAATCTATGTACGTGTATGTAATTGGCCCTATTAGTTATAATCTTATCATTTTCAAGGACTCTGATGTATATATGTGGTGGAGAGTTGAATCAAAAAGGGAAGAGGGTGGTTTAATGGGAGGAGTATTGAGCGGGAGGAGGACGTTGAGAGTGAGAGTTGTAGCAAAGTGTGGAGACCACACATTGGAGAGATTAATTGAGTAGGAGATGTCCTATGCTCTCAACCTACCACTCCCAGATCCTTTTCTCATTAGGCTTTAGATTCTACACCGTGACGGTTTACAAGGTTGGATGGTGACACATTTTGGCACAGCATTCATGGAATCGGTGATAGAAAACCCAAATTCTGTAGTCCTTCCAATGCTTACTTTTGAGCAAGTATGGGATCTTAATTTTATGTGCTCTTATAGATAGAAAACAACTCAATTTTGCTGATGAGCTTCAAGGTGGACTTGTGTGGTCCATTTGTCAAAAAGTGAAGAGACTAAGTGACAAACTTGTAAGAGATTGGGTCCCAAGTGGAGAACCTGGGAGATTTTGGACCTTTGAAGGAGGTTGGGGATGGCATTTTAGGAGTAAAGATCATGGTTGGAGAGAAGAGTTGACAGGCTACAATCTGAAGATTGACAACAGATGATTTGAGCAGATTTTGGGAGTGATATCATCAATGAATGAAGGGGGGTAGAATTCATACCCAAGAGCACAAAGTATGCTATTTGGAGAGCTTATTGATATATTTTCATTATCTCTTAGTAGCTTTGGAGATTACACAAAGTTCTTATAGTGTTGGGCACAAGAAATTCTATTTTTGAGTCAATCTTGAATCAGATCTGGTTAATTGAAGTTGGTGCTTTTGGGATGAAAGGTGTTGGAGTTTTGATCACTCCCTAAGTTGTGGTTTGAGTTACCTTATGAAAATTTCCAGCGTTTTTGGTGGTTATATTTTCCACATCTATCCAAAGGTTTCATGTTAATTACTCAAAAGGATATTTCAAGGTCTTTGATCAAGTATATTTGGGTCTTTAGAGGTCACAAGTTAGCCTAGCTCAAGAATTGATCCATATCTAGAGATTGGGGTTTGATTAGGCCATCAAACTCTGTATATGGTTTGAGAAGGGCACAATAAGCTATTATAGAAAATTTGGTTGGCTTTGGGTCCATGGAGAGTGAGAATTGATGCAATAAGTGTTACTAAAATACCATCGTAAGCTCGATAGAGCTATTCTATCTTCAATCATGAATGACTGGCAATTCTCCTAATTTTTTTGTGACTTTGATTGAGGATTTTAGACTTCTGGAGTGCTTGTGAGGATCAATTGTACCTTTAATTCAGAAATCTAGGGAAAATTTGCCAAGAACCAAGAGCAAACCCTAAATTAGGGATTACAAAATTAGTGAAAAAATTACAGAAAATTGCCAAGTTTGAGAGCTTGTCAAAGGAGTTATCATGATCAAATTGTAGATAATTTTATATCATTGAAAAGCTTATCTCACAAGCTTTCTATTGAATCCAAGACCACTTGAATCCAAGCTACAAGTAAAAGATTATGTTCATATGAGTTTTATAGACTTTTCCTTGTCAAAAAGACATAGAAGTTCCCCACTTGGATTGGAAGTTGGTTGAAATCTAAAGAACAGATTGGAGGAGGCTTGGAGTACAGGTTGAAATTATCTTGATGAAAGATCAAGAAAGCTCTAAAGCTCTTTTCCAACAAAAAGTACAAAGAGTTATTGTCAAATTCTTGTGACCACATCTTTGTGCTTGCATGCTTGTTTGTATGCCCAATTGGCTTGGATTGGTGTGTGGGCATTATGCTTAGATTCCTTCCTTCTAGGTGTGATGTGTTTTCCTCCTTGGTAATGTTAGAAGTTATGACCAACACACCAAGAATGCGTGTTATGATGACAAGTTAGGTTGCCCGCTACTTCCCTACCCGATAGAAGGAATCTTATAAACAAGAGTGGAGTGTTCTATTGGTTGGGTACCACATGTGCTCAGATTAGTAGTGACAAGTCTAGGCACAATATTTGATCCAAAAGCTCCACAGCTAGGCACCTTGTGTGTTCCCAAAGAGAGAAAGGCAAAGCACGATAACGGTTGAAGAGGAGTTTAGTTTAGTTTCCACAAGGTATCCCATGGTGCTTGAAGACACTGTGGAAGTAGATTTGAACCAATGTTGGAGCATCCATGATATCAAAGGTTGGTGCTAAATGGATTTGCTTATTAAGATTATCCACAAACACCACAATTGTTGTGTGATTTTGCTTTGTCTTGGGTAAGGAAATGATGAGATCTAAGCTCACGTATTCCTATCAAGCAGATGGAATGAGGAGTGGTTGAAAGAGTCCACCCGGTTTTTGGTTGCTAACCTTGTTGCATTGGCAACTCTCACAAGATTGGACAAACTCTTGAACATTTTGTGCCATGTTGGGCCACCACCATTGGCATTTGAGGGTACCTAAGGTCTTGTCCACACCCATGTGACTAGCAACTGGTAAGTCATGGCCTTCTTGAAGGCACACAAGTCAAAGATCACCCTTGGTTGGAACATGGATTTAGTTCTCATAGAATAGAAAGCCTTTCTTGAAAGAGAAGGTGTTGTACTCCTTGTTGCATGCTACAAGATGACTTTGTACCATATGAAAGAAGGGATCATGTTGTAAAGCTATCCTAAACTTGATTTGGACTTTGGAGTTGATTGACACTATCTTAATTGTCATCGTGATGAGAGGAAGAGACTTCAAATCAAGTTGTCATAATATTGCATCAAGGATGACATAGAACCAACCAGGTTTGTACTCAAGTTTGATGTCAAAAAATTGTAGTTGTTCTTCTTATCAATGATCCACTCAATTGATCTAGTAAGTCATCAATTTGAGGCAAGAGATATGCATTCTTCATCATTTGTTTGTTGAGACTATGATAATCAATATAGAAGTAGAGTACTCCATCATTCTTTAAAATATATAGTACTGGTGCTCACCAAGGAGATGTATTATATCATATGAATTCCTTCTCCAACAACTCTATCAATGTTGTTCAAAGCTTGTCTAACTCCTTTGATTAGAGCCAATAGATGGGTCTACTCATTGGAGTACTTCTTGGTAACAACTCAATCTTGAAGCGCATACCACAATTGGAGGGTAATCCCTTTGGTAGATCATCCAAAAATACATCTAAAAACTCTTGAACTATTTGATCAACTATTCCTTGATGAGACTTTTGGCCCTCATCAGATTCTCTAGGCGCAATTGGCTTGATCCACATCATGAAAATAAACTTATCTTCCTCCAAAGCTTAGTCTATAGCTATTTTATTGACAAACTTCCCATCTTAGGCCTTATCTTCCTTCAAAGCTTGCTCTATGGCTACTTTCTTGATAAAATTTCCATCTTGGGACTAAATATTCTTAGGTGTCTTACTCAAAGGTGTCAAACAACCTAATTGGAAATTCCTACCTTGGTGTTGTACTTGAATTTGTCATTGGGTCCAATCAAATTGAACCCTATGATATTCAAGCCAAGGCAAACCCAGGATGACATCATATTGTAGAGGTGCAACTTCAAACCTCATACACTCCAAATACTCATTTCCAATCCTAAATGTAACAAGATGTGAGGTACAAAATGAAAAATCCTTTCTACCATCCGCCATCATCAATCTACTTCCAATTATTGACTTGGTAGGAATACATAATTCCTTTGTTAATTGCATAGACATACAATTCTTTGAACTTCCAAAATGAACCAAAATCTAACAACCATGATCAAATATCATACCTTGCAAGTGAAGTAGACTTGCATAGGTCGAGCCTTCAATCCCATTAGAACTAATCATATTCCCAATAAGCGGCTCAAAATCTCCTATTGGGATTCCTTGTTTCCCTTATCATTTTGCTCGACAAACTCTATTTGGATGATTTGTTGAGGTCATCCATTCTTAAGTGGACATTTAGTAATACAATATCAAATTTGGCAATAATAAAAACCACCACCATTTTGTCATAAATTCTCACTATTTGCAATGCTAAGTGGTCTCCATTTTATGGTATCAATCTCCATTGGTGTTGGTTCCTCCACATGTGTGTAGTGTATTGGTAGGTTATATGGAGGTCAGGTCAAGACCAAGTTGTTACAACCAAGGAATCAAAGTGTTTGGTCAATTGCATGACTTTCTCCAATTGTTTTAGCTCTTGCATGATCATCTCTAATTTAGTTTGTGACTTCAAGCCACTCATAAATTGATCTAGAGCTTCATCGTCCAATATATATGGAATTTTCATGATGGTGTTCTTGAATTGCATGACGTAGCTTCTTATAGATCAAATTTGCTTCAACTCTACCAACCTATCTTGTGCAGCTTATGTGACATTTATAGCTTAGAATTGACTAAATATTGCACTCTTGAATTCTACCCATGTCAAGATTGGTGTAACAAATTGCCATTCAGCTTTCTCTACTTAGAACCGCCACCATAGCTTTGCTACTCCATCTAATTAGTTGGAAACCAAGAGAAATTATTTTTGTTCATCTTGAAGATTATAGCTTCAAAATAATGTTCACAATCAAACACAAAGCTCTCCATTGCACTCGTACGATTCTTGCCTTCAAATACCTTCTTGGGCTTTGGAAATCAGATTTTCTCTTCCCCTTCTCAAAATGGTGCTCTCTCTACATGCTCTTGTCGTTAATGATCTTGTTCTTCCAACAATTGCGTAAGGTGCTCAATTTGTTGTTGCATGGCAATGATAACCTTAGGCATCTAAGGTTATGCGGCTATGACTACTATTGTATCAAACTATCCATAGTTGATATAAGTTAACACATAAATGCAACACATCCATCGTTCTCCATATATTATAATAAAAAAATACCAAGGGTTCATTTGACAAGGTGATCATATTCAAAAAAATTGCCCAAAGCACGAGATGATGCTTGGGTAGTACATGGACACAAAATCCTAATGGTTTGAAAAAAATGGATTTGGTGATCTATAAATTCTATCCATTCTATTTTTGCTTTGATACCAATGTAAAAGACCAAGGGGAGAAATAATTGAATAGAAGACTAGAGTGAAGATCACATTAGGACACTTGAATGAGTGAACTCCAAATGCCTAGCATGAGCTTGGGCTTTGGTATTTATAGGGAACATACAAGACTCTTGAGAAGTTTCTCAAGAAAATTTTGAAAGCCACTTTCTTAGAGTGCAAGCCAAGTCAATCTAGAAGTTTCTCAAGAAGTTGCCTACTTGGCATGCAAGCTAAGCTAGTTAGAAGCTTCCCAAGAAGCTTTATTCTAGAAGGTACCTACTTAGGGTGCAAGCTAAGCTAGTTGAGAATGAGGAGAAATGATGATGAAGGGAAAATTTTATGGTGGCCTGTAATACCAAGAGCTAACCATATGATCTAGATGTGAAATTCGGTTTGGTAACATCTAGAATGATGTTTTTTATGATGGTTGAAATAGATCAGATAGAAGTATCACCAAAAGAGTACTTCTACAAATAGGGCAGAAACCAAAATAGACTTGAGAACCTTAGAACCAATAGCTAGACATATGATTTAAAGGTGAGAATTGGTTTGGTAACATGTGGAAGGATGTTACACATGATGGACTAAACATAATAGAAAGAGGTATCACCAAAAGGGGACTTCTACTAATAGAGTAGGAACTGAAATATGCCTGAAATCTTTGAAGGCAATTTCGGAGGCCTAAACGGATGAATTAGGCCTAAAAAATGTGCACATTCCCCCCAACAGAGGAAAGCTTGGCCTTCCCTACCTCCTACTTTGTCTCGTCAAGAGCTTTCCAACGGTACCTTACATGATTCTGAGATTCCTACAAGAAGATTCCCTAAAAGATTCCCTCCGGTCAAAGCTTGTTTGACCAACCAGATAGGACCTAGACCGACATGTCACCCATCCAAGTAAGTAATCCAAGGGTGGAGCTTGCTGACATGTCACCTATCTGTGTCCCTAATCCTATGGTGGAGCTTCCTTGGCGGAGATACTCTTTGTCTATATAATAAAGAGAAGGTGCTCCCTTGGGGATCAAATGTTTGAGTGTGCAATCTGTGTTTTCTCTCTTCTCTTGTCCTCTGAGTATTACATGGCCTATGCTAGTTGCTCCAAAAAATGAACAGAAGCAAAGTATAGTTTATATGAGGGAGAGTGCTTGGCAACAATGTGTGCAATAACACATTTGTAATGTTACATATTTGGTAACACTTCTCTCTCATCATTGACCATCAACCATTGAAGTGATTGGTGGAGTTTGACAAACTTTCAAGGAAGCTTGCATGTTAGGCTATGATTTCTTAATAGTATGATTTCATGGTTGTTCATAGACTAGGATGGTGAATTAGGATGTAGATGGATTGAGTAGAAATTCATGTACCAACCATCATGATAAGACTATAGCTCATTAGCATGGTGAGACAAATTGAGAAGATGGTATGAGGTTGGTATGTGTAGCTGTAAGGAACACAAATCTGCAATCTAATAAACAAGCTCAATCATTGTACAACATAGAGAAAATAGACACAAATATTTTATGTAGTTTAGCCAATAGTTTGTCTATGTCTACAACTACACTAATTTTGACATTAGGGTACTTTGTCACACAAGTTACAATGTGCTATTGTACTCATATGAGTTCTCACCATTTCTTTTTTCCATGGCGTTACCATTGATCTTGTAGAGGCATTTCTCCCTTGGTAGCAAGACCTCACTTGAGGAGCACAGCCCCCAAGCCCTTACCCAAAACTACATATGCAAACCTATCAAAGGATTGTGAAATAAAGACTCCAATCAGACTCCGCAATCAACAATAACAATGTGGAATTAGAATATGAGCTAGTAAAATAAGCCAAATATAATTAGAAATTCTAAGAATGTTCTAGAGGTATCTATAAAGCTTCTTGGTATAATATTCCAAAAGCATATAGGAAGCTTCTTGGTGAGAAGTTTCTAAATGCCTTCCAAGGATTGGGTAACTTACACATCAAGTTAATGGTTAGTTTAGCTTGTATGCCAAGTAGGTGAGTTCTAGAAGGAAGCTTTGTTGAAGCTTCTTGGGTAGCTTATTTTAGCTTGCACTCCAAGAAGGCGGCTTTGAGAAGGAAGTTCCTTAAGAGCCTTGTATTGCTTCACTATAAATACCAAATTTCAATGTGACTTCTCTTTCTAATATTCAATTCTTCTAGCTCTTGTTGTGTATATATACATTGCTACACAACATACATCATTGTCAACGTCATATACTATAGAAGAAAAAACTCACACATAAATCATACATGAACTTTAAAGTGCAACAATAATAACTTCACTCTTCTACTTGAATCGTACTTAAATTGGATCTAAACTCAATCCTTCACTCAACAATATGCCAACAATCAAGCCACACCCACTCTAGCTAAGAGACCCCAAGGGATGCTTGCCAACCTTTGTCCACAACATAAATCACTATCAACATCATACACTATAGAAGCAAAACTCACACATAAGTCTTACATGGACTCTAAGGTACCACAATAATAAGTTCACTCTTCTACTCAAATCACACTTAAATTGGGTCTCAACTCAATTCTTCACTCAACAATATGCAAAAAAGCAAGCATTGATTACAATCAAGCCATACCTCCTTTAGCTAAGAGATTCTAAGTGATGCGTTCCAACCTCTATCCATTATAGCCAAGAACTCAAAAGCTCAACATTAGAGAGTGAGCTCTTTAGAGTCACACTTTGAAAGTATACCGCTTTGCTTGACCTAAGTCTCTAGCCCTAATAGCACATTTATAATGCAAATGGTGCAAGTGACAATGGACCTCACCATGTGATCAATAGTCCTAACATGAAATGTGGCCACCATCAAGTTGTCCATGAGCAACTACCAAAGTAACTATGATTGCCAACACTACCACTCTAACATCTGAGCAAACTAGCTTTGGTGCTACAAATGTTGTGACATTCTCTCCTTAGCATTTTATAATATGTATGTCTTTTTGTATACATTGACTAAGGTTCTAATAGTATCTCTCTCAGTATAAATAAGAGGATTTGTTGAGGTCTCAAATCCAAAGAGTGTAGATATTGGTACAAGTCAATGAGATATTCATGATAACATCTTAGTGATAGACTATCTTTGCATTGATCTCTCTACTTGGAATAATTGGTACCAAGGAGAGAGATCATGTCATTCAGCAAGGCAATGAATTTAGATTGGAGGCAAATATCTTCTTGTGGTATAGGAGGATGGTAGAGGGTGAGTAGTGCCCCTTCTATCTCTCAAACCACATTTGGTATCACATGCCATGAAGAGCTAGGACATTTTGGAATAAAGCAAATATATAGCTTACTTCAGAGTTATGATTGGTGGTGCCATATGTAGACCAAGGTATAGTAGTTTATTGCTAGATGTATGGTTTGGACCAAGTTAGAGCATCATCCAATGTTCCCATGCAGAATTACACCCACTACCAATTATGAATTATTGTTGAAGTTTGTACTTTGTTGGACCTTTATCATTGATTTAAGACATAATGGGTATATTTTGGTTATGGTAGAGCACTTCTCCAAGTGGATTGAATTGGTGGCACTTCTTGACAAGTCAAATAAAGGAACAACTTAATTGTTCTTGGATTGAGTTCTTAGTCATTTTGGTGTACCAATTAAGGTCTTGACTGATCACGATATAAATTTTACAAAAGAATTTCAAGTCTTGTGTGACAAGACCTTGATTGATCAACATACTACCTCCCAAGATCGCCTTGAGATAGACGGTTTAGTAGAGCAAGTATTTTAGACAATAAAGAGAGGATTGTGTAAGTATGATTTCCAAATAAGTGTAATACCAAGGGTTAGCCATATGATCTAGATGTGAAATTTGGTTTGGTAACATCTAGAATGATGTTATACATGATGGTCAAAATAGATCAGATAGAAGTATCACCAAAAGAGTACTTCTACTAATAGGCCAAAAACTAAAATAGACTTGAGAACCTTAGAACCAATAGCTAGACATATGATTTAAAGGTGAGATTGGTTTGGTAACATCTGGAAGGATGTTACACATGATGGACTAAACAGATCAGAAAGAGGTATCACCAAAAGGGGACTTCTACTTATAGAGTAGGAACCGAAATATGCCTGAAATCTTTGAAGGTAATTTTGGAGGCCTAAACGGATGAATTAGGCCTCGAAAATGTGCAGATTCCCCCCCCCAATGGAGGAAAGGTTGGCCTTCCCTCCCCCTGGTTTGTCTCATTGAGAGCTTTCCAACGGTACCTTACTCATGTGATTCTGAGATTCCTACAGGAAGATTCCCTAAAAGATTCCCTCCGGTCAAAGCTCGTTTGACCAACCAGATAGGACCTAGACCAGACAGGTCACCCATCCAAGTCAGTAATCCAAGGGTGGAGCTTGCTGACATGTCACCTATCTATGTCCCTAATCCTATGGTGGAGCTTCCTTGGAGGAGATCCTCTTTGTCTGTATAATAAAGAGAAGGTGCTCCCTTGGGGCATCGAATGTTTGAGTGTGCAATCTGTGTTTTCTCTCTTCTCTTGTCCTCGGAGTATTACAATGGTATCAGAGCGAGTGTTCTAGTCCAAGAGAGTGGATCACCTCTCTTGGAATAGCACGAACTACTGAAACTGAGTAATTTGAGGTGGAGAACATAGAGTAATCGCTAGACTTAGGAAGGACTTTAGAGAGCGGATGGGATGGATGCGCCGGGGAGACAATTTCCCGCACCTAGCTTTCCATTCTCAAACCCATTCCACATCAAGGTTATGTACATCCAGCGTGAGCAGCTGAGAGTATCGCTAGTTTATCACTTCGGTGCTGAATTCATGGACAGAATGATGAACTCACCAAACCCGGTGATTCTACCTGTGGTGATATATGACAGAGAGTGGGATTTGACGATCTACATTCTATTATGATAATATGGATATGAATGTCCCAAATCCTCTCCCTTTCAACACTCAAGTAGAAATCCGTTATGTAGTGAGGCCGAAATTGATGTTTAGAGATTTTGTGGTTAGGAATTTTGGTGAGGAGTATTATCAACAAGTGATAGCTTCTGAGGTCCCAATGGTAGTTCCGATAGTTTGTGCGCCTTCGAGAGTGATTATATTGACTCTGTATTGAAGTGGACGTTAGCAATTGGGTGTTGCAGGCACCATGGATCCGCAGTTGCAAGAGCTGGTGCAAGGAATGCAAGGGATGTTGAATGAATTTCGAGAGATTAAGATGACCATGGAGACATTGCAAAGTCAAGTGCAGATCCTCAGGAACGATCAAGCCATGCAAGAAGAAGAGCCGTCTCAAAACCCAGTACCTGCGACTGAAGTACTTGGAGAGGCACCCGTGCCTACGAACCCTATCAACGATGAAGCCACATTGCTACTCCGGATGAAGAAGACCTGCAACATCGAGCCTTACAAGGGGCAGCGTACGATGGGAGTAGTGGAGAATTGGATCTCGAGAATGAATCGATATTTTTGATTGTTCTCAACAGAGATCATAGAGCATGCTGCAGGCGTATTTGCATGTGGGTACTTGACCGATAAAGCCCTCACATGGTATGATGCTTGGGAACGATCCATGCTGGCAGAGAGAAGGAAGGTCACCTGGACAGCAATGCAAGAAGGACTGCTCAAGAATTTCCAATCGGTGGATTCTGTGCAGATGGCTCGAACCCGACTATGGGGATTGAGACAGAAGAATAGCGTACAAGAGTATGTGGAGGCATTTCTAGATCTACAAGTCGCAATTACCGACATGAGTCCAGCAGAGGCTCTCGACAATTTCAAACGAGGGTTGAAAGAGCGGATTCGCCAAGACGTCATGGTGCAAAACCCCCACACAGTATTTGAAGCCATTGCTTGTGCGCAGAGAATAGCCGGAGCATTACGTGGAGGTGAAGGAGTAGTTCCACCTCAACATTATCGGGTAGAAATGCCACACATGGGTGGACCAGTACCGATGGAATTGGGCAACCTTCGATTCCGGGATTGAGGAGCACGGCCGCTTCAAGGAGAGCGAGGACGGGTAGAAGAACGAAGAGATGGAGTCCCACGAGGAGAAGGGACTCGAGGAGAACAACATCGTTGTTACAATTGTGGCCGTATTGGGCACATATCTACCAATTGTCGCACTTGTTTCCCTAGAGGCCCTCGGCCTTCGTACAAGCAATCTTTGAACAACATGGAGAGGCACATTGAAGAGGAGGAGGTGGAAACCACTTCGAAAAATGAAGATCACCAGTAAATGTACCTCGCAGCCTTACTGGCTCAATAAGGAAGCAGAGAAGCGAGGGAAGGAAGAAGAATAATGCGTAAAGATCCCGAAAGGCAACCTCACAATTGATTGTTGTGAATGGAATCCTAGAAGGTAATCAAGTGAGAGTATTAATAGATCCGGGAGCAACAGAGAATTTCTTGTCTCGCTCTGTTGCAATCAGATTGGGAATGGATCTAGAGAGAGATGGAAGTGAAGAAGTAGAGTTACCAAATGGGCAAACAGAGAGGATTGAATCATTACCTAGACGGGTAACCCTCTCTGTAGGAGAATATCAGGAAGCAATTGAGTGGCGAGTGATACAGTTAGCCCGTTATGATGCAATTTTAGGCATGCCATGGATGGAGCAGTACAACCCAATGGTGGATTGGAGGAAGAAAGTAGTGAGAACCCACCAATGGTCAATCATTGGGGTTAAAGAAAAATCACACAGGCAGAAACTGCCTCTATATGTTGTAGGGACAACAATTGTCTGTAAGACCGATAGATGTTTTTTGGGTCTAATAAGAGAAGTCCAGAGTGCACAACTCGCTGGACAAATTCCTAAGAAATTGAAGGATGTGGTGGATGAGTTTCAAGATGTCTTTCCCGATGATCTACCCTCAGGATTACCACCTAAAAGGCAAGTAGATCACAAAATAGAGACACTCTCGGGGAAGACACCTCCTTGTAAGGCCCCATATCGCCTATCACCTCATGAGTTGGAGGAGTGTAAGACTCAAATTGAGGAGATGCTACAGAAAGGGTTCATCCAACCTAGCGTATCACCATATGGGGCCCCTGTCTTGTTTGTGAAGAAGAAGGATGGTACAATGCGCATGTGCATTGACTATCGGGGTCTCAATCAGCAAACAGTGAAGAACAAATACCCCTTACCTCGCATGGATGACCTGTTTGATCAACTCCATGGAGCGAGATACTTCACCAAACTGGACTTGCGGAGCGGTTACAATCAAATCCGAATTGCAGAGGAGGATGTGTACAAAACTACCTTTCGAACCAGGTATGGCCACTTTGAGTATCTTGTGATGCCTTTTGGCCTCACCAATGCGCCTGCCACTTTCATGAGCCTAATGAATGACATATTTCGTCCATACTTGGATAAGTCTGTTATCGTCTTCTTGGATGATATCTTAGTATATAGTAGCATGATGACAGAACACAAACAACATCTACGAGAGGTCCTCCAGATTCTAAGACAGAATCAGTTGTACGCCAAAATCTCAAAGTGTGAGTTTGGCAAGTCTGAAGTAGACTACTTAGGGCATAGAGTAAGTGCAGAGGGCATTCAAGTATTGACAGATAAAATAGAGGTCATTCAAAAATGGAGTGCCCCAGAAGATCAGACTCAACTTAAGAGCTTCTTGGGGTTGACGGGATTCTATCGTAGATTTGTCAAGGACTTCTCCAAGGTTGCACAGCCTTAAACGGCACTACTTGGCAAGGGGAAGAAGTGGACATGGGGAACTGCACAAGAGTTGGCCTTTCAAGAATTGAAGGCCGCCTTGCTACATGCACCAATCTTGAAGTGGTATGACCCAAAACGTCCAATCAAGTTGGCTACGGATGCATCAAGCGTAGCAATAGGAGCAGTCCTACAACAAGAGTGGCATGACGGATGGCATCCAATTGTATATTTCTCTTGAAAGTTGTTACCGGCAGAGCGCAACTACCACACCACAGAACGAGAAGAGCTGGCCATTGTTCTAGCAACCAAGCATTGGAAGCACTACTTGGGCGAGAAGGCATTTGTAGTAGAGACAGACCACAAACCTCTAGTCTACCTCGAGACGCAGAAGGATCTATCTCATCGCCAAATTCGGTGGGCAGAGTGGCGACAACGCTTCAACATGACAATCACCTACGTGGAAGGTAAGAAGCAACTTGCAGATGCGTTCACCCGCATGCCAATGGCCAACAACTTGGCGGCAGAGGTTAAGATTAACCCTAAATTCTGGCAAGAGATTCTAGCTGCTACAAAAACTGACCCACAGATTGTAGAAGCGCAAGCATCCAAAGGTGTCACCAGCACCCAAGGACTCACCTTTTGAGAGGGCCAATTGTGGATCCCAAATGTCCCAGAATTACGCACCACCATTCTAGCGGAATGTCATGATTCGGCCATTGCAGCTCATGTCGGAGTGGACAAGACCTTGGAGGCAGTCAAGCGCCATTACTATTGGCCCAAGATGAGCAACGACGTGATGGACTATGTGCGTAGCTGCCTACTTTGTCAACATAACAAAGCTTCTAATCAAGCTCTTGCAGGGCTCCTTCAACCTCTTCCCACTCCTACCCAACGTTGGGAACAAGTGAGTATGGATCTCGTCTGTGAATTACCCAAGACCACCTCAGGGTTTGACTCCATTGTGGTCTTTGTGGACCGGCTCAGCAAAATGATTCATGTACGCCCTACCACCAAGGAGGTGACCGCTCCACAACTAGCTCAACTATACTTAGATGCAGTCTTTGCTCACCATGGCTTGTCTAGAGTACTCATCACCGATAGAGGCACCCAATTCACCAGTTTGTTTTGGCAAACACTCTTTGGTTTCTTCAACACCAAGTTGGCCATGTCTACAGCTTACCACCCACAAACAGATGGCCAAACAGAGCGGGCTAATCGCACGATTGAAGACATGTTAGGCGGCTTCACCTTAGAAGAGCAAGAGAGGTGGGATACCCTACTACCGTTGGTGGAATTCGCTTACAACAATTCAGTGAATGCCTCCACCCAGGTCACTCCGTTCTTCCTCATGTATGGTGAGCATCCCTTCACACCTTCTAGCTTGATGAAGATCCGTCCAGTGACTACCAAGGTTGATGCAGTCAACACATTTGTTTCTAGAATCCAACAAGGTGTGGAGAGCGCCAAGCATAGGTTACAGATTGCACAAAATCGACAAAAGCAGTATGCTGATGCACACCGTAGGCATATGGAGTTCAATGTTGGGGATCAAGTGTGGCTATCAACAACCAACCTCACATTAGTTGGATCTCGTAAGCTCAGACCTTGTTTTATTGGGCCTTTCTTGATTCTTTGTCGCATCGGCGCTGTGGCCTATCACCTTGAGCTACCACCACACATGAAGATCCATCCAGTGTTCCATGTCTCCCTATTACGCAGATATGCTCCCTGATCAGGCCAAGGTACTTCCACACAGGACATTCGACCTTGTCCGACAGTCATTGATGGCACAGAGGAATATGAAGTGGAGCGGATTCTCCAAAAGCGCATGCGTGGTACTTGCCATCCGCGGGTGGAATATCTAATACAATGGAAAGGTTACCCTCTCTATGAAGCAACCTGGGAACCCGCTGCCAATTTGGCACATGCACCGGTGTTGGTGCAAGCATTTGAGCAACAATTGCACAACGAGGACGTTGCGTCTTAAAAGGAGGGAGGTCTGTAATACCAAGGGTTAGCCATATGATCTAGATGTGAAATTTGGTTTGGTAACATCTAGAATGATGTTATACATGATGGTCAAAATAGATCAGATAGAAGTATCACCAAAAGAGTACTTCTACTAATAGGCCAAAAACTGAAATAGACTTGAGAACCTTAGAACCAATAGCTAGACATATGATTTAAAGGTGAGATTGGTTTGGTAACATCTGGAAGGATGTTACACATGATGGACTAAACAGATCAGAAAGAGGTATCACCAAAAGGGGACTTCTACTAATAGAGTAGGAACCGAAATATGCCTGAAATCTTTGAAGGCAATTTCGGAGGCCTAAACGGATGAATTAGGCCTTGAAAATGTGCAGATTCCCCCCCCCCCCCAACGGAGGAAAAGTTGGCCTTCCCTCCCCCTGGTTTGTCTCGTCGAGAGCTTTCTAACGGTACCTTACTCATGTGATTCTGAGATTCCTACAGGAAGATTCCCTAAAAGATTCCCTCCGGTCAAAGCTCATTTGACCAACCAGATAGGACCTCAACCAGATAGGACCTAGACCAGACAGGTCACCCATCCAAGTCAGTAATCCAAGGGTGGAGCTTGCTGACATGTCACCTATCTATGTCCCTAATCCTATGGTGGAGCTTCCTTGGAGGAGATCCTCTTTGTCTATATAATAAAGAGAAGGTGCTCCCTTGGGGCATCGAATGTTTGAGTGTGCAATCTGTGTTTTCTCTCTTCTCTTGTCCTCGGAGTATTACAATAAGCCACTTGGGAGATTGAGATCTCCAATTACCTTGGTTAGTTATGTGTTATAAATTTAGTTGGCAAGCCCCCTTATCATCCTTCTCTCTCTAGTTCTTACTCTAAGTATGAGGTCCATATTTACTTACAACCAATCATCATGATGCAACTATAGTTTTGGACTTGGATGATCCAAATGTATGGGTGAACGCATGTTATCAATGGGCAAAGATCTCTCAAAATATGATGCCAATAACCTTTGAGAACTTAATAATTGCTTAGCATAGGGATACCTTACATTATGCCACTATTTGAGAGAGAGGTTACCAACCTTCAATCCATTGGTTCTATCAAAATGATTATGTATATCTTTAGCAAACTATACCAACAACTCTTGATATGAATACAAGCCATTCTATCTTAAGAGTGCATGAGGTTTTGCCTTCTAGAATTCTTATGTTGGAAGGACATGATGGTGTTATTTAGAAGGATCATATTCATAATTGTGTGCTATGCCACCTATCAAACATTGATAGCACAATGGTCCCAAGCTTAGCAATTGTATATGCAATCTTGTAGTGTATGTTATATGGCTCTTTGGATGGAGCTACTACCATGTTGGTGTGTGCTAGTTATTCAAGAAGATGGTATATGGCATGTTTGACCACTCCTCTCATGGTGGTTTCTCAAGTGCAATGGCTATATCTTTGATGTACTTGATACTATAATTAGTTTACTCTATATGTGATATAAATTGCAAATATGCAACTAATGATTGGGTTTGATAACATATATCATCTTGATCTTTGCTTAGCATAGGGCATATCACATACTTGGAGTAGATAGCTATTTAGAGGTAGAGAGACCTAATCGTTAGTTAGGGAGGCAGTTGTGAGTCTTTGGAGTTTATGTGCAACTTGTATGTGTATTGCACTTCTATAGTGTATATACATATCTTTTATAACAATCTATATACACACGACAATTATCACAACATTTGTAGTGCAAAAGCTAATTTACTAGAGCATTGGAATGTTAGTCTTGGTAGTCATAATTTTATTGATAGTTGCCAATGACTACGTAGTGGCAATTAGATATGGTATTAGATCTATCTATTGCAATTGATCACATCATTGCAATTGCCATTTGCATAGTCTGCTAGTCCATCAGATGCGTCATTAGGGATGGATTTTTGGCCGCTTCACACGGAGTATACCTCAAAGTGCAGGTCTAGAGAGCTCACTTCTTCTATGTTAAGCCTTTGAGCTCCTAGCTATGGTGGACAAAGGTCGGCAAGTGTCATCTTGATTCTCTTAGCTAGAGTGGGTATGGCTTGATGATGTGATCAAGGCCTAGTTGCAATGTATATTGAGTGTTTAGATTTGAGATCTAATTTGAGTTATGATTAACTAATTATTGTGAGTCTTTAGAGTTTGCGAGTGGATTCTATATGAGTTTTTCTCTTTAATGTATGATGTTATATTGATGTTTATTGTGCAGCAATGTATATATGAAAGACAAAACAAACAATGAAAGGCATATCTTATAGCAAAGATGTGAAGCATTGGGGTTATTGGGATCAGGATACTCCCAAGAAAGTCACCATGCATTTTGTCGAGATATGCAATATAGTGAAGCTTCTTCTTGATCTCAATAAGAGGCTCCTCTTATCTTGGTGGCAAAGAGGAGAGATCAACACCTATACATTTTGTAGATATGCAATATATAAAGCTTTTAGTTGATCCTTGATAATATAAGAATGATCTTATCTTGGAGGTTGGTAAGAGGAGAGAGGTCAACACTATCTGACTTTATTGAGAATATAGGCAAGGAAATAGATTTTTAGGTCAACACTATCTGAATTTATTGAGAATATAGGCAAGGAGATAGATTTTTAGATTAGAATAGGATTCTCCGTACTTTTTCTACAATATATATATATATGAAAAATGTGAATTCCATCTTTTCGCAAACTTCTAGGGTGTTATCAGTTACATAGTGTACAATGGTGTGTAGAGGCATGTGCATAACACCTCTTACTTCTTCTTGATTTTCATTTACTGTTAATTATTCCAAAAATTTCCAAAAATTTCCAAAAAGTATAATATTCATGACATAAATCCAAATAAGGCTGGGAATATTTTCTAAGGTTCTACTAGAAGCACACATTAATTGACTTCTTCCGTACAACACCTTTGCACTCAAAAGTTTTGTAGTTTACAACCAAGAACCATGAGCAGCTGTTTATCCCCATATGTGTTAGAATAAATTATAATTATGATATTGTTATGATTTAGCTCTATCTTATCCTTAGATTTGTCGGTATTGAAAGGATCTCTGCAACTTTTTCGTGTTCTTTAATCTTATGTGCATCTTGAGAGGAGTTTAGGATTCATATTGAGCACTTCATCTTTGTATGTTTTCACTTAACTTTAACTATAACCTGGATTAGAATTAGAAAAGAGAGAAATGACCTCGGAATTAAGTATAAAATTCAAAGTTGAGAACGGTACCTTATCAAACTCACCCTTATTTCAAATTCTCCACTACTGGTAGTCGTGAGATACTCCCCATGCCCCACATGTTTCCGCAGTTTTTTATGCACCACATTCACCCACTGAGCTGTCACGAGAAAATTGTTTTCCTAACCTAGGTCGGCAGCTCCATTGCAGTTCAAATGCCCATAGAGCCAAATAATAAGGATGCATACAAATATCTTGGGAAAGCAGGTTGTAGGTGGAACGGGCCCCCACTCGATAACTAAAAATATGCTAAAATGGGGAGATAATGGTCAGTCTAAACACGGGAAATGCCAAATCACGAAGGCTAAGAATGACGAGACCGGTCGATAATTCTCACGTGAGTCTGCGTAATCGAGGGCCAGGGCCTATAGAAAGCCGGAGCGCGTGGGTTGTCCGGTGAGGCAGGGATGCCGGGCATTGACTAGAGAGAGCAACCGGTAAAGGGTGGAGGATCGTGACAACTACATTCTGTACTTTGTCGTTACCACGTGGTAACCGGCAAAGTGCAGGTGGGATATATCGGCAGTCATGCGCGGCTCGTCCGTCCGTCCATCCAGTGGGATACGGCAGGTACAGTCCCAGACATACGGCTGGTGTCTTTGCGTGAGGAGAGGCTGAACTCCGAATTTTCCTGGCAGGTTCCGGGCGACAGTGGGGGCCTCGATTTTCCTCGCCCTGTTCTGTTCCCTCTGATCCGATCAGTGAAGAAAGTGAAGAAAAGGGAGAGGTAAGGAAAGCTCTAGTGAGTGGATCGTTTGTTGCTTGCTTCCTTTCATTATGGAGAAGAAACAGCAGCAGTGTGGAACTGCAGGTTGCACGATCGAGGTAGAGAACACGTTGGCTGAGAGTGCCGAATGTTTCGTTAGGGCGGGGGAGGGGAAAGGTTTGGTAGAGGAGCTGCCGATGGAAGCAGAGACTTGGGAAAGTCGTAATGGCTGATGATTGATGATTGATGACGAATAATCATAAGAAATAAAATTACAAAAGGAGGCGAAGGCGCCGGTGATGGAGGTGTCGTCGAGGAGACGACGATCCATGAGATGAACAGGAGGAACTTACCGGGATTTCCTTTTCCTTGAATTTGATAGCGATTATGGGATTATGAGCTGGGAGGCTGTTGCGACAGGTTGTTTGGTGAGTACGGAGGAGACTGTGGTGCTGTCGGTGTTGGTGTGGCGGCTGCTGTATCAACTTTCTTCGTCCGTCGGTAGGAGGATTGTGTAGTGGGCTGTCTGCAGGGAAAGGAAGGGAGTAACGCTGGCACTTCGCCGGTCAGATTGTATTTGCGTTTCGGGGCTCGGGGAGGAGGTCTTCAGTCCATCGACTGGTGGCGCAATTAAGGAGGCGAACGCTGGGTGGAGCGAGGGCTAGAGCTATTCATACATTTTTCGGTGGAGCAGGGAGGAAGAGAGTTTGTACCCCGCTGTTGGAGGAATTAGTAATACCTTAGTAGAAGTAGTAATTAGTGCTGAGGATGAATTTAGGGGAGAAGTCAGAAGGTTTCGTTGGAATTTAGAGTCAGTGATCCGCGGTTGATAAGCTCGTCATTGAAGCTGGATTCAATCCGGACTTTTGATTTTGCGGAAAGATCTTGTTACTCGAAGAACGGGGTTGCAGTGGATCTTGATCTCTGAATTGCCAGATTGAGAAGAATTGCGCTTGGCTGTTGTCGGTGTCTAGGACGGCGGAAGTGGATCTTGATGTCTGAATTACGGTCAACTGGTTAGAGGATGTGCTCGGCTTTAGAATGTGAATGGAAAGGAGTGCCAGTCTATATGGCGAAACGAGCTTTGTAGGACCACGGTGCGAGGTCGTGAAAGGTTCGTCAATTTCGCCGCAGCTTAAGTTTTATGTCTCCTGCTCTTGAAGTCTTTGAGTAAGAAGCTGTGCAATTGGCGTCCTCTAGGAAAATCCACGCACTCAAGCTTGTGTTTGAGCGTGGATTGTTGGAGATTCGAGTAGCTTAAAGTCCTTCACATAAATTCTGAGTGATTAATTTTTCGAAGTCTGGTCATTTAGTCTAGACGTGGCGTTGGTTTTAGCCGCCTCGGGCTCGCTAGATCTTACAATATTGTTTATTGGTTAAGCGGCCTGCTTCCGCTGAAGTGTGTGAACTAAGGCTCTGTGGATGCGGACGGATACAGAAGTTAGCGAATCACATGGGGCGAGAGGTCACAGAGTTGGGTCAAAGTAACGAAATGGCAATTGCAAGTGTTGATGACGAGGAGAAAGCAACCCTTGAGGTGACTTGATTCACCGCTACTACGTCTTTGAGATGCTTTCGCGTTACTGATAATCCACGATACGTTTTTGTGCATATCTTGGATTGTGACATTCGTCATCATGAAGCTGACGTATCGTTGTGTGATGATTGAATTTGTGTCAGTTGGTAGATTGGAACAGCGGCTACAATGATCATGCTACGTACAACGGGGAGCATGAAACTCTACCATTAAGACCTGGTGATAAGTTGGGAGCCAGAAGTAGTAGTGGAGCGCCCCGCTCGCCTAGGTCTAAGGAGATCAGTTCTGATCTGGATGGTCACGTGGTTGGCCAGTGTTGTTCGAGTAAACATAGTTTCAAAAACATCTTTAGAAACGGATTGCCTCCACACGTAATGACCAGCATATATGCAGTTGTCTGCGGATCGAAAATTTGCATCTTGCTGGTGATGGTACCCATCACTATAATTGCAGTGTACCTGCAGGCAGGGCGTGTAAGTGTTTGTTCCTCGCTATGGATTCCCGTAGCATCTCAGTAGCTTGTTAGAGGTAGCCGTGGTTGTAGGTTTATCCAGTGCTTTCATTCTTCATTTCTCTTCTGTTTTGAATCTCTGACAAGATACACAAGACGTGCTTAGATCTATTCACATAATTTTTCGGAACAGATATTTCTGCGTGGTCAGACATGTGTCTCATTCTTATGCTAAGGCTTAATCAATAGGTCTTATTGAGTCAACGCATTTGTAAAAGACGGAACTTCGTCATTCTTTCTGTGATGAGGTTGGCAATTTGTCCTGAAAGAAATATGTCCACAGTCGTGGGCCGCGCCTCTAATTGGATCGACAAAATTTTCAGGGTTGGATATTTCTGGCAAGTTTACTCGCAATTGCACCTTTGGCGGAACGACTCGGATTCGTCACAGAGTAAGTAAACTTCAAATGATCTACCTTATGATTATTGGATTCTGTACTTTCTGATAAGTGAACGACCTTGAGATTGCTGAAAGAAATGTCACGTCTCATGTTTATCACCATGATCCATCCATGGTGATCCATCCCATTAGTAATTTGGCTTGGACATGGAAATTATCTGAACTTTTCTGGATGAAGTTTAATAAAAATAACGCGTCTTCTGTTGTAGCCGTTGTATGAATTCCCTACAAATTAATTTTTTCTCTTGTAACGCTGCGTAGAATGCCGTCGTGTAGGATGTTAGTGTCCTTGCCTTTGATTCTCCGTTTGGATCTTACAGACAATTGTCATTCTTCACCGGCGCTACTGTGGGAGGACTTTTGAATGCCACTTTTGGTAATGCCACTGAGATGATCATCTCGATCTTGGCATTGCGTCACAACATGATTCGTGTTGTCCAACTCTCTTTGCTGGGTTCGATACTTTCGAATATGCTACTCGTACTTGGCTGTGCCTTTTTCTTCGGTGGATTGAAGCATACTAAGAAAGAGCAGAAGTTCACTAAGGTGTGAAGAACTTGGCTTTGATTGCTATTCAATCATATGAGTAGTATTTCGCATGAGGTTGTGATGCTTTAACTGGGCTACTTACCCAAATGAAAGTGTTGAATGAGAATAGATGGAACTTTCGACATTTGTAATTCAACCATACGTGATACTGGGGAGTTATGCTAAGTTTGGGCCTGGTGGGTTTCTTAAGGTACTGACACCTTTGAGTATACCTTTATGCCTCTTATGATACAGGCAACTGCTGTGGTTAGTTCGAGTTTGTTGCTCATGGCTGTGATGGGTCTACTCTTCCCGGCAGTACTGCATGCAACACATACAGAAATTCATGATGGGTCTTCCGAGCTCACCCTTTCAAGATTTAGCAGTTGCATTATGCTCGTGGCATACGGCACATACCTCTATTTTCAACTCAAGAGCCATCGTGAATTATATGATGAACCGGAGGTAAGGATATCCTTAAACACGCGCTATTTCTTGTTTTGAACGGAACAATTTAAGGCGCTTCACATTGGATATTAAGTGAGCCAGAAGTCAAGAGGAAAGGCTTAGTTTGAGGTCGAAGGTGCATGAAGTGGTCGTCGATCTGCGACTATCTACTTTGTTGCAAGTTCTACGCACACATTTGCGAGGTGATTGGTTGCAAAGTGAATGACTTTGGTTCCGCTCCATGTGGAAGGGAGCATGTATGATAGTAGTTTCTCGGTGAAAAGACTGATTTTTGATGCGTTTCTTACGCTGGGTTGTTGGCAGGATGAAGACAATGAAGCTGGAGGTGAAGAGGAGGAGGCAGTACTTGGGTTTTGGGATTCGATCGTTTGGCTAGCTATTCTAACGATCTTTATCTCTATTCTCTCTGAGTTTCTAGTGGATGCTATACAGGTAAGAAGTAAAGTATATGTCATAGTGCAAGTATCTTAATCTGGAACAGGTTAAAAATGTTATTCTTGTCTGCCATATCTTACAAACGATCCTATCAAAACGTAATTAACACCTTGATCATTTTCTGCCTTGCAGGGTGCTTCCGAAATGTGGGATGTTCCAGTAGCATTTATAAGCGTTATTATTCTGCCCATTGTGGGTAATGCAGCTGAGCATGCAAGTGCCGTGATGTTTGCTCTGAAAGATAAACTGGTATGCTTGTCTTCATGTTGGCTACTCACTGATGATTAAGGTTTTCTGTTTCCGGCCTCAATTGACAACTTTCATTTCAGGATGTCAAGGTTTGTTTGTGTCACAGTCATTTATGTATTCTCTGTACTTGATTGAGCAGGACATTTCATTAGGGGTGGCCATTGGATCTTCTACGCAAATTTCCATGTTTGTGGTAAGTCTGTTGTAAGAGCCGTACATAGCTACAACAGCAGAGCCGTATTTACGTGGATGTAGCTGTTGCCTCTGTTTGTCATTAGAGTTAAAGCTTTGCTACTTGTCCCTAGAAACCAGATGATCAAAACCTCAAAAGGATACTGTCAAAGTTATGTATGTCTCTATACTAGATTCATGAGGACCCTGTTCTGAAAGTTTTTATCTGTACTGTTAAAATATAAGGTTGGCTCCAATCAAAACTGTCAACTTGGAGAGTTAACTTTTAGAAGGAATGATAATGTTCTGACACCGACGTTATATGCAGATCCCGTTTTGTGTTGTAATTGGCTGGATAATGGGCAAAGATATGGACTTAAATTTCCAACTTTATGAAACAGCAACACTATTTATTACCGTGCTAGTCGTTGCTTTTATGTTGCAGGTCTGTAGATCGGCCCCACCTTTGCTTTCGTTTTTGTATCCTTTACTCAGTCGTGTTACCAATATTGCTCATAAATATGCAGTAGAAATTCAAGTCGAGTTGTGGCACAATGTAAAGTCTTCTCGTGCCGACTCGGGATCTCGTGCAAGTGGCAATTCAGCTTGTGGTCAATCAACGCGTAACGCTCCTTGTGATTTACATTTCAGGAGGGAACATCTAATTATTTCAAGGGGTTGATGCTGATTTTATGCTACCTTATCGTGGGAGCAAGCTTCTACGTCCACGTTGACGTCCCCGATTCACCACGTAAGCTTTGGGTTTTTTGTCACGTGCTTGCAAGTGCTTTAAAATTGTGTGTATGGGTTTGGAGTCAACTCGGTGATGTGTTGAATTTAACGATACCGCGTTGTCTACCTCGTCTTTTTCAGCTGCCAACTGACCAACTTCATGAGTCTCCACTAGATTGGTTACCCCAAAGACATGATTATTAAAGTAGAGGCGGAAAGCTTTGGGTTTAAATGCAGAGGCCATGAGGGTCAGGCAGTCTGTATGTCCCTCACACATTGTGAAATATACAGTTCTCATGGTTAGGCAAGGAGTCCTCATTAAGAGGATCTTATGATCGATAGAAAAGTTCGTCAGAGCTACCATTAGGGTAAAGCCTGACATTGTGTACAATGATATTTATCAAGAAGTGGCCCCTGAGAAGAATAACTAATTCATTTTGTTGACTTACTGCTACGTACGCGGTGTCATTATCATCACTATAAACACATAAGAATTAATCCTAAATGAAATCAAATAAGGAATGCAATTTTAAATCATCTGATCTAGATAGACTTCCTATAATCCCACATGTTTGTCAGAACGCAGTTGGCAGTCAGGTAAAATGGAGATAGATACCGACAATTGCAACTTTGCTAGGTTTCCTTTCGTGGCGTTCTAGAGGTGCAATTGGTTGTGCTGACTTTCTTCAAACAGAAGCATCAGTTGTTAAATCTTGTATTCGCAAAGTCAAGTCCACTTAAAGCCGATGCTTGCCATTCTTTTCGATGCAATACTAGAGTCGTCGCAATCTGTCAAACACGTCATGTACATATTATGGGCCAGAAGATGATATAACTTCTGCAGTGCGGACATGAGCTCTTCTCAGGTTTTGTTTACTGTATGGTTCGACACAGTCGATTTCTCCCGGTAGCTTAGGCACATGCTGATACAACAACTTCTGCTCCTACGCTAACGCCCTGACATCCTATTCCTCGGGAGCACGTCCACGTTCGTCATTCTCCTGAACATTCCAGGTATCGTTCAGAGCTCCTAGACCCGCTCGCCCAATACAGAATGCTGCGTGCTCGTTGCAAGCCTGCATGGTTCGAATTAGTACTCGGAAGAACGTGCGAATAAATTGACCATGTCCCAAGGAAATAAGATCAACAGTGATGGCTGTACATGATTCTCCGAATCAACTTGTACCATGAGAGATCTTTGAGGAACGTTGATGGTATTGCAGCATCGAATGTACTCCATAACTAACTCCTTGTACTTAGGAGCGAATGCAGATAATGTGTTTGCAGGATCCTTACAATAGAAGGATGCTTCCAGATTGAGATTTTGAAGACGTCCTCCCGGGATTCTTGGTTCAGCAATAATCGAACATGAGGTACGGCTTTCCAGCTTCCTCCTAAAGCCGGCTTTGGCTGGCCTCCATCTCCAGCTACAGTATGATTTGTCACCTGAAGGTAACAACGTTTTAGCTTTTGATGTCAGTTGGTAGGAACAATCAAGTTGTAATTGCGAACCCGCGAACTGACTGCTATGAAGGTAGAGCAAGGCTAAAAGTTGACAAATGTCATTTAAACTCCCAGCTACACACGTCAAGTCTATCCGTGGCCTGTATAAAAAAGAGGGATGTAAGCAGCCGAACCAGAACTGCAAGTTTGTGTGTTGTGGACAACTTTTTCAGAATTTGACCCACACTGATCATCAAAGCATGACCTGTATATTGAATCTGTCATTAGCACAATAAGTGATAAAGAACTGTTTTATCTGTTATGTGGTTGTCTGAGTTTCCATCTCAAGTACAAAACAAGCAAACCAACCTACGCTCTTGACAGATTGGACCCACTCACTATCATCATGCCAACATTCTAGACAAGAATGCTTCACCAGAGTACCCTCAGCAACGAGGTCATTATTAAACGCACCTTGCGAGTGAGTGCCCCCCAGCACAGGAGAGATGACAGAAGATATTGAATCCACGATCAAGAGCCGTAACCTGGGATGCTGTTACGGAATAGGGGCAAGAGATGTCTATCAATTTTCGCAGAATAACCATTCCCAACACGAGCAGAAACAAGATACGTGGGTGTTGTATATAACCTCTGATTCGTCACTTAAGGAGATGTACAAGTTTTGAAGGAAGGCCAAGACGGAGAAGATGTCAAAAAGAGGTATTCGGTGTATGCTTTTCATCATGGTCGTCAGGTCATCTCGTTTCTCCTACAATCACAGAAGGCTCAAGTCAAGACATTGAAACCCCCTCGTTGCCAAGAGGGTACTGAAACACTAGGTCTAGCGCGTTCATGATGCACCTCACGTGAGAAAACAATATGTTTACTAACCTCCACCTGAAGCAGAGACCCTAATGTTCCACCCAGCATGTGCGCAACACGCTGAGACGAAAATGCTCCGCATGTATCTATGTAAATCACTAAACAATGGGCATGGAGGTTGTACGCAGCACACGCAGCAGCCTGCATACAAATCTACTCTAAAACCAAACCAACATGATCATTTCACAAGAGGAATATTGAGGCGAACTGTTGTGAGAACTCATCAGCGTGAGGTTTATTGATAAGAATATCTAGATTGGTGACCCGCGACAAACAAAAGATCAATGCTTGCTCCAGACGTTGGGAAGGAGTGGGGCAAAATAAAAGATCTAGCCAAACGAAGGGCGGGTTGCCTTACTTGAGTTTTACCAGTCGATGATGCCCCTACCAGCTCTGTTATTGTACCTTCCTGCATCCCCCCTTCCAGCAGGTTGTCTATGCTGCAGCACATGTATTGATACCACATATTCACTTTGACATAATTCTCATTTACTTCAATCTCAGTCATAACAGTTCGAAGTGATTCAATTCTTGTTTCCAGACGTCTCCCATGAATCTCCAGCAGTTCTGTCATTTTCTTCCCTCAGATAGCCTCAATGCCTTGTATACGAAAACCTGCTGCCTACCTTGTACAGCCCATGGATAGAAACCGAACTTCTCGCCGGGAAATCTCCAAACCATTGCACCAACCCGTTTGAAGGCTCTCCAGATGAGACAGAATCTCTGCAATGGCCTGTACAACCGATTAAATACTAGTAAGGTTTTCGAAGTCCTTTTGCCCCCCACAGAATCAGCCAACGGAAATCAGTAGAACCTGTGTGACTCCAGGAAGAGATGAGGAAACACACTCCATAATCGAACAAACTCAGAGAGTCGATCGATCCTCAGACCTGCTTGACTTCAGCAGACTCAGAACGCTGTGCTGCTGCAGCTGATAGACTGTGCAAATCGTGGGTGAGAAAATCCTCCGCTGCAGGAAAGAGATGAAAGTTCTAAACTTAAGTTCTCCTTTCCATAAAGTACGATTTTACTCAGTATCACAAGGTTTGCGATCAAACCTCCGTTCACTTGCAAACAAATTGAACTTCGCAGACAATTCCAACTTTTATCAATTGATGTTCGGAAATGTGCAACATCTACAGCTTAACCAGTATCGGTGCTTTGCACATAGCCCTTAAGCAGAAGCAGTATCGGAATGCTTGTGAACCTGTCACTACACCCCAAGTGGCGAACATGGCAAGCACCATCGGAGACAGAGAAGGAAGATCTAGCGCTTCCAGCAACACCATGGTTCCAGCATGTCAGTCGTCAATTTCTTCGATTTCTCCGCATTGTCGAGTTCTTCAACCTCCTCAATGTGCACTGGCATTCAATCTGCCCAATTCGAATCGCTCGCGCTCGTAATCCATCACTCGCCCTCTGCGCATTCTGGGTTTCGTCGAAAAAGCCCACATGGTCCACAGTTTGTATCTCTGCAGTTGTTTGTTTATAATATGTAAGAATACGGAATATTGAATTACACTTTAGTTGGAGTTTAGAAATTTCTAAGAAAATAATTACCAAATTTTAATTATAATATTGGAAAATCGATTAAATTTATAAATGATTTACATATGATATACAATTTGAAAAGGCAAATGTTTCTTGAACAATAAAGTAAATCGTTTAAAGTCTTATACCATCAGGTTTTAACACCAATACGAGCAACCTCAACGTACTGTAAATAAAATAAATAAGCAGATTTAAAAATATTAAATTCCCAAATTCTTAAAGTCTTCCCATCCTTCATTTTTCTTACGCGGTCGCCTTTTTCCCAATTCTTAATCTGACATATCAGCAAATAACAAACTTTTTCATCCAATAGTTGACTTTGCCCGTTACTCATTAATAGACATCTTTAAAAAATTGAACTATATACCTAGGAAGTGTTAATAAAACATAAAGCCAATAGTGACAAGAAACTAATCCTATGGCGGTTACAATCTCTAATTTATTAGGTGTACTTCGGAAAATTGCATAGACTGGTAGTCTTAATCGCAGAAAGTAAACACATTTTGCGATGGGCATGATACCATCCATCCAACGATCCGAATTTATAAACCGAAATGTTTTACGAACAATCGTGGCATATGGATATGCCTATAATGACATATGACTAGGTAATTAAAATATATTAACATAAATAATATAGTACTTTGATGGTGTTCAAGTGCAGGACTTTTGGTTTATTAGAGTTTTAAGACATCAACTTGTCTGATTCTACCCTCATGTTTTCTCTCAGATCGAATTTGCCTCATGTACTTCCGACAATTCACGAAGAAATTACCTAAATAACTTATAACCTCATACATAATCATTGCTGATTTACGCTACAAACCGTAGTTTGATTCTTTTTGTTTGATTCTTTCTACTCCCAGTACTGTACTGTACAGTCCTGTAGGGAGGAGACCGACGTAGAAAGAAAGTAGAAAAGTAGGACACCGGGTGACCGGGTGGGTACAGCGAAAAGCCGGTTGGCCGAGAGCGAAGGAGAGAGAATGACATGAGGAGAGAAAGCGTGGCAAGAGCCGAGTCGCCGGAAGGAGGGAAGTCGAGGCTCGATTCCATTCTCGTGTACAACAGCACAGTCGCAAGGATGGGAAGAAAGGGCTCTCAAATACGACTTTGAGATGGAGACGGAGAAGGAGAGGAGAGGCGCTCGTGGGAGGAAAGCTGTTTGCCTGAATGAATGACAGACAAAGGAGCGGTGAGCTCATGGTCGCTCTGATTGGTCCAACGCAAGAACGACGAATGCTCGAATGGGAAAGGACTGCTCCCAGGGTTCTAGCGAGAATGAGCGGAAGAAGAGGAAGAGGCGGCACGACGTTGCATTGCGGAGAAATCTGAGCTGTAGCGGTAGTAGTGATTGTTCTAGTGGGTTGCGTATGAGGTGTGCCGCGGGGGAAAAGTGTTATTCATCGTCAGTACTCGCGCGGTCGATCGAAGTCCATTGCGCGAGGAGAAGGAGGAGGAGGAGTAGAAATGGTGCTCATTTTGAGGAGGTTTCAATGCTTAAGGGTGGCAAATTATTATTCGTGGGTATTTTGAGGAACGAGAGCTTGCGAAGGTGTCGAGGTGCTTTGGCAGTGGAGAGGTCTTCAGGAACTGCGGGTTTATGAAACGGCAAATGGGGTTGAGGTAGGAATTGAGGTTGTAAGTCAGGGCGGAGTTAGTTTGCAGAGGAGTGGGAACGCCAAGAATTTGGTGAGAGAAAAGTTTATAGGGATGGTGCACGGAGAGGAGATTGGGGCCGGAGCTTGCCAAGTGCAATGCGCTGGCCCCGGTTGCAGGTGCATTTTGAGCGTTCCTAGAGGAGTTCTCAACTTCCAGTGTCCTCAATGCAAGCTTCCCCAAGCTCTACCGCCTCTACTGCATCCGCGGGGAGTTGATACATCTAAGTTGCAGCTTCCCTGCGCAAATTGTCGATGTATTCTTAATGTTCCTCCGACTCTTCGCCGCTTTGTTTGTCCTCAGTGCCGAGTTGAGCTTGCAGTAGATCCTCTAAAGTTGGCTGCGTACCGGAGTTCGCTCGCACATCTCAACCTTCTATCTGGACAAGCACCAGGACTATTGGATGGTGCCGTGGTGGGAGACGCGTTGGACCCTGCTACTGCATGGGGAAGACTTCATGTGAAGGAGGAGGTCAATGAGGTCAGTATAATTTCTAGTGCTTCTCTTCCATACTTTCTGTATGGTTTTCGATATGTATGTTCCCGGCGGTGCAAATCGTGGAAGTGAGTGAAACGAAATGTGGAGGTATTCATTAATGCAGAAATATTGTATATGCATATTGCTCAGGAGCTGTTAACCTGCCCAAGTAGTAAGGAATTATTTGGAAAATTGTTGCAATGTCAGCAATAGTATCGATGTTTTAAATCCCCAAAAGAAAAAATAATATAAGGATTCTTCACAGTAACTTGTGGAAGGCCCCTTTCAGCAGCAATATGACCGCTTTACCGATGAAAGTTCATGTACATCCAAGGCCTTCATTTTACGCTAGCTGTCATTGCCATGAGGACAGCATGAGAGTAAGGAGGGGCTTCAGTCTGCAAGAATCATGAATACGTCCTGTACAGCAGCATATATTCGTCTATCAATCAATGCTGGATCATGATGTTCTTGAAGTTTTCTGATTGTTATCGCTCATATGTACTACAACGCACGCAAGTAACTCTCATTAAAAAGGTCTAATAAATTTCCTGATAATCTTAAAAGTATCTTAGACAGGAACTGACAGGATACATACCAATCGGAATCGTTGAGCGTCACTTATCCGTAATCTGCTAAAATTGTCTACACTTTTATGGCATTTTGCACTAATTGAGAGGGAAAGCATATGGTAAATGATTGAATTGCTGTCTGCACAATCTGATCACGTATTCCGATTCTTATCAAATCCGTCCATCTCATGTCTAACGTTGTGTTGATTAAGTGAAAGTATGGTGAGCCCCGACCGGAGGACTATGGAGCCAGCGGAGTTTGCTGAGATTAAAATAGTTGTCTTGGCTGCGGGTCTTCTTACTGTCAGCATTCAACCTCCGTTTCGTCGTTGTGCGATTCTGGACTCCCTTCTTGCCTCTTGTCCAACAATTTTGATCTTATTTTGGTCGTCCATCGCCATCGACCATGGGCAAACCTCTGTATATAGATTAAAGCAATTCCATGGCCGTGTATTATGAATAAGATCAAGTCCAATCTGAACCGCAGAGCAGATATCAGCCTTCGTCTGGTTGGCAAACATCTCTTGAGTAGTCACTGGATCTAAAGTACCAGTAGAAGTGTTTTGAGCATAGAATCATGGGCAATTCCACGCTGGCCAAGTAAACTATTCATGATATGTTAGGTCAACCACATCCTTTGTGGCCTCCCCCTTCCGTTGCTTTTTTCCCTACTTCTTGGATGACTGCCGGGGATTGCGGTTTGTTCAAAATTCGTAGTCTGCTTTAGAAGTGTTGAGCCCATAAGCTGCTCCCACCCCACCCCACACCCCCCCCCAACATGAACTCTGCATAGACTTTACCGAGAAAGTTATCGAGATTCACAAACCGGCTTGCCAACGACCGCCAACAGACACATGCGATGGATGACTTGTTTTCAAAACGCCATCCTCTGTGACCCATGGCTTCAACCAGTTCACCAATCCATCAGCATATCTGAACCAACAAAAAACTAAATTTGCGATCTGCTAAGTCAAGCGTAAGGTAAGCTGAGTTCCCACGGAAGGACCTTTTTCCAGGCAACTTGGATTCTTGCAGATAGAAACCTGTTTCTTGAAGCAAAAGAAATCCGAGCTAAAGCAGCGGAGGTGAGGATACTTCTTGCACACAAAGCTGTCTGCACTTTTTGCAGCTGGGCAAGATGATTGACAATTTTCGAGTCAAATTACGTTTACCTCATGCTGAACAGTTACATCAGCGTCAACAATGAGTAATACGGCATAATACATGATTGCAAGATCTCAAAGTTTTAAATCCTAATTTACTCATCACAACACCATAGTTTTATCTGTTGGCTCTTATTGTATCACAACTCTATTTTCACAACTGAATTAATTCGGAGAATGATAACCTTACGGTCTGAACAACTTAGCAATTTCTCATGAAATCAATGTTGAATCAAAACACTTGCCTGCCTTCTAGCAGTAAACTGAGTCAAATTTTGACATGAAGCCTCGTAGCTTATAGGTCCTTAACATCTATATAGCCGGAGATACAAGGGCAAGAAAACTTTAGATAGGGAGTGGGTGTTGTGACGGATCGTTGCCCGAATTCGTCTTAATTATTATATGAATTTGGGCAACCTTCTATTCTTTCATCTTTTTGGATGCCCAAATCTTTACACTCCAAAACAAGACGGATCACTTCTTAACAAATGTATCTGACACTTTAATCTCGCCTGATGACTTATTTATGCTTCTGATGTGATGGGGATGTTTGTCATCCTCTTTCTATTATCTTGTGTGTGTATTTTTTACGAATTGTTATTGACTTGCTGGCTGTATATCGCTCTTGTTTCCAGGTAGCTCTAGAAGTAGAACAAGAGGAGGATGAAGGAGGAACGGCTGGTGAAACTTTTACAGATTATGTGAGTATACCATGTACTCTATATCCATGTACTCGAACGGCTTCTGTCCTCATTTCTCAATATCAATGTACAAGTTTCTCCATGTCCAAATATCGATCAATTGCAGATGAATCGACCTTGTCCACTCTAACTCTCAGCGTTCTTTAAGAAAGAAGTTAGACTAAAGCAACACTGAACTTTGCTCACCCTTGGACTTTCTAGTCATGAGCTATAGCAACGAACCCATGTAATTGTCACTCATTATCTGAGATATTGAACGCCGCTGAGCGTCTGTTGTATAGAGCCCCAGTAGAAAGTGAGCAATAGAAATTCATCATCGCACGTAGATTTGTTTGTTTGTTGAGTTTGTTGTTTGATGTCTCTCAGTGTTTAAAGGCCGTTCTAAAGTAAAAAGAGTCAACTTTCTTCTCTGGAGAGTGGTAGTGGATGGTTGTTCCCCCCCTCACCTTCCTTCTCTTTACAGCGGCCCTCGAAGCTATCAATTGGTCCACGACATCCGGATCCAATTGTAGAGACTTCATCTCTTTCAGCAGTGCAGCCTCCTGAGCCGATCTATACGCTGAAAATCGCCTCAGAAATAGAGCAGTCAGGAACATTATCCTGTTTACAGTTGGAGACTATCGTCTACGCCTCTCAGGTGTGTAGTCATTTGCCTTGCTCCTGGTACATGCACAGTCCTTTCCTTCCTATTGTGTTCGAGATGGCTGGCGTAGATGAAAGTGATGAATCGCTGGTACCCATCCCTAAAGGCTTGGAAAGCTGAAGGCACCAATACAGAAATATGTAATGTACCTTAAATGGATAACTGCAGAGACACATGTACCACCTTGCCGACAATTCAAGAGCAGGGTTTTTCGTCGGTGACGGAGCTGGAGTAGGAAAAGGTCGGACCATTGCCGGCCTAGTATGGGAGAACTGGCAGCAGGGAAGGAAAAAAGCTCTGTAAGTCGCGAGATTTCCAGTTCTCTTTGTGGCATTCTTATTGGTGTCTATTTATAGTGTAATGCCGGTCTCTTGTTTTTATTCAAATGCCGCAGACAGTTGTTACTACCTGGAAAGGACGGGTGTTAAAGCTTGTAAAGGAGATATACGCACCTAAAGAAGGAATCCCGAGAATTCCTTAATCTGGCTTCTATTTTTTTGACAAGCATGGGTGTAATAACAAAAGAAAAAACCAACTGAGGTTATTTGTCCAATAGTAACATGATGAAGAAGAGTAGTACCTATAAAAGGAAGTAAAAAATAAAGGCTTAATTGAGTTAATCTCGAGAAAAAGCTTCTACAATAATCTTAGGACATACGGCGCGGACTAGGTCCAACGAGGGCAGAGCGTGTAAGAGCTTAAGTTGTAGCAGTCTGCCCTTATCCGCCCCCACAACAGATTATGTCCTTTCAGCGCTTCGCGAACGCGAAGGAAGTAGGCGGAAATTTTAGCAAAAAAGAAAATATATGTTTTTGCCTCTCAAGCTTGCTTCTTGTTGAAGATGTATATCATGTACAATTTGAAGAATTTTAATATTTTACTGTCAAATGTCAGAGTCTGTTCTGTCAGACGTGGGGTTCGGAACAGGGTTGTTCAGAATGATGTATGTATTCCTTTACAAGAAACCTACACATAAACTGTAACTCTTAATTAGAAAGAGAAAGGGACATACACAAACATACATCGAAGAATGTACTCCACCACGTAACACATGGAACAATGAGGCACACTCGACGGGCTGAGAAGAGAAACAATTTTCTAACTACCGTGTTAAACGAACTCTGTGTTTTTAATGGTGTATGTGCTTTCAAATAGGGTCGTCTTAGTTCATTTATCTTTGATAATTAGTTATGCCACCAAGTATGTACGGTCAACGTGGAAGAAGTTCTCCAGTACACTCGTCGTGCATGAATAGGGAGACAAACGGAGTTTTGTTATTATATTTATATCGGTTCACACACTGGATTCTGTAAATCTCTGCAAGCGCGCTACCTCTTTAATCATGACATTTGATTATGTTTGGTTTGAGGCTACTAAGTTTAAAGTTCGTGTTGATTTTTGCAGATGGTTATCAGTTGGCTCTGACTTGAAATTTGATGCGAGGAGAGATCTGGATGATGTTGGTGCCACCTGTGTGGAAGGTGTGTTCGGTCGTCCATATTGAACATCTGTTTCTGTAACCCCACAAAAGTTGCTAACTGGAGGATGCGTTAGCTGGAACCTGATTTTAAGTCGGTTGCAGAATTTCATCAGCTTGCCATTCTCCGGGCAGTCAGGGGTGTTCCGACAAGTAGGAACTTATATTTAAGGCTTACAAAGAAGCTTTTCCTCACTGACATAGTGGTTATTAGCTTTTCTATACAGGAATATCTTCTCTGATGTGCAGTTCTGTACAACATGCTGAAAGCAGTGACACTCACCGGGATATTTTGGATGGATGCAGTTCATGCTCTGAACAAGCTTCCTTATGCGAAGCTCGATTCCAAACAGGTTGGAGTTAGGGAGGGAGTTTTATTTTTAACTTATAGCAGCCTGATTGCTTCATCAGAGAAGGGGAAGTCTCGATTGCAGCAGCTGGTGTCGTGGTGTGGTACTAACTTCGAGGGACTTTTGGTGTTTGATGAGGTCCTTCCAAACCCTCTCATACAGCTCCGCTCTAGGTCTTATTTCCTGACAATAATTGTCATATGTTGGAATCAGCTCCCGATTGCTTTTCTTACAGTTCCCTCCTGCTTCTTCAATGTGCGTGTTTCCATCTCCAGAATTATTGATATTTGTTCGTATTGATATTTGCCTTTCACGGAAAATGCAGTGTCATAAAGCAAAAAATTTGATTCCCGAGGCCGGAGGGCAAGCCACTCGTACAGGGGAAGCCGTTTTGGAACTACAAGTGAGTTTGTACTCGGGATATTTTCTGGTGCCATGGGTCAGTGTAACAAGACACTTAGATTTCGAGCAGTGAAGCAGAACTTCATGAGCTGTTTCTAGCTAGCTTGTAGCTTGGCATTTGACAAGTAGAAAATAAATTGGGTGTCTGCCTTCAGGTGCGCCTCGCATGTGATGATGACTTTCCATAATTCTCACATCTGGTAGAATATCACACTTACATTATTAGTTGTTCGCATCTCATTGTTATCGATTGCCGTGACAGACAAGGTTGGCTGACGCACGGGTAGTTTACTGCTCAGCAACTGGGGCATCTGAACCCCGCAACATGGGGTACATGGCTCGTCTTGGTTTATGGGGTCCAGGAACAGATTTTCCTCACTTTCAAGCGTTTCTAGGTTTGTATCCGGACATGTACCTCACTCAAAAGTAATGGCGTTATTGTATTTTCTTAATTGGGATTGGCTCTCGTGTTGCAAATGCAGGGGGCCTATTTATGGTTTACTGACTTGGATATCTTGCACCTGCATTTCAGTTCTGTTCTGCGGTGTGACGAATTCCGTATTTCGTTGCTCAATATTTCAGTTCCATTAGCCAGTCGGTAGCGTATGTTGCAGGGCCTACCGTCTTTCTCGGCTGAAGTGGCTATCGTTTGTTTTAAGTTGGCAGTGGCACTTGAAAAGCGCGGCGTAGGGGCGCTAGAGCTTGTAGCCATGGACATGAAGGCTAGGTGAGCATAGACAATAAAAGGTTTACCCTTATCATACCAAGCAGTGAACATACTCCTTTAGGTTTTCCCTCAGAAGCTGCTCGCTTACTTGCTTAACTTCTGTGATCTCTGATGTACTTCGCTTGTCCCTGAATGAAATATGAATGTCATTCTGGTTGCCGTAAATGCTAACAGTAAAATTTGGTATTCAGTAGTGCTGTCAGATCGGGAATTACCGATCACTCGTGGTAATCACTCGCTACTAACAGAAGCCTTAACCTGATATTCTGTTCTTTTTGGGTCATACAGGGGTATGTATCTGTGTCGAACACTCAGTTTCAAAAGTGCAGAGTTTGCTATAGACGAAGTACCTCTAGAATCAAATATGAAGGTTTTGACCTGCCCTATCTTGTCAAGATTCGCTTTTGTTTTTCATTGCTTCACTTGTGAACTATTATCCTCCTTTGGCGAGTTTTTTCCTCACGCTTATCTTATCCCTCACTTCTCCCTGAATGTAGAAAATGTACTTCACTGCAACGCAATTTTGGAACGAGCTGCGAACAGAGTTAATGGTCGCCCTGGAGGCTGTCCAGGATAGAAGACCAAATCAAAACCAGCTATGGCGACTTTATTGGGCCAATCATCAGGTACGCTCTATCTTGAAGAGCTCTTCTTGCCCCTTACACCTGAACAAGTAGGACCTTTCTTATGACGATGCATGTTTTATTCAACCTCGCATTCTTTTTCTATATTCAACCTAGTATCAAGTAACCTCGATCTACCCGAGGTCTTGAAGGATGCATCGTCTAATGTATAACGATTTTTTGACAACTAAAAATTGTTTGTGCAGCGCTTTTTCAGACACATATGCATGTCAGCCAAAGTACCTGCTGCTGTTAGATTGGCAAAGCAAGCTCTTCTTGAAGGCAAATGTGTTGTAATTGGTCTTCAAAGTACAGGCGAAGCTCGAACTGAAGAAGCTGTCAACAAATATGTGTGTGCTTTTTGTCCTAACTTTGAACGGAGAAGATCTACCTGGAAACAAGATTCTTTAACGTTCTTGACCAAAACGATGCTTATGCTTGCCTCTTTCCTACTATTATGCCCGCATCGTACATTCCATTACACAATATGCCAAAACTTCTGAATCCCCCGTTTCTGCTCCCAGTTCTCAAATATGCAAATACTTGTTTATCTCGTTTGTCGTTTCATTTCGCATCCCTGGCTTGCTTGCATTTCGTATTGCTTGCATTTTCCATATGCATGTGTCCGATTCAGTCCTAAGTGGGTTCTGAATCCCCCGCTCAATGAACGGCTTCTGGTCCCATTCTCGAATGCCAATAGCTTAGTCCATTACAAAATATATCAACATCCTGTTTTGTGAAAAGTATGATTCTACAAAATTTTCCGAAGTCATTTCAATCCTCTTGCAAATGCAGAAACTATGGGCAGGATACCCACGCTATTATATGAAATTGCATGAGAATGTAGTGTCAACGCTAGTGATAACCTGTGACTTTTTTGGGCAGGGTGTTGAGCTTGATGATTTTGTCTCAGGACCAAGAGAATTGCTGCTAAAGCTTGTTGAGGAGCACTATCCACTTCCTCCTGAACCGAAAACATTACAAGGTTTGCAACCTATCACCACGTTTGAATATTGTCAGAGATTGCTTCAATGTTATCGATGTAAGAATGGAGAAGGTAGTAACATTATTGTTTTGGACTAGTTCAGATGATGAGATTTTTAAAGGAGATGGTCGCAAGCGACCTTTTTCTAGTGTCTCAAATGCCCCTGCAAGAGGAAGGTCCAAGAAGTCGGCTGCACCCGTGGAGAGTGAAGAGGATGGTGATGAGGACGATGAAAGTAAGAACTTGGATTCTATAACTTGAAGCTCATGAACAAGAAAGCACAGAGTTTATCTTAGCTCTTGTACAGAATGTCCTCCACAATGTGATAATCGTGCTCTACCTGGAAGACGATTAAACGTTTGGGACAAAGGACCTCTTGTTCTACTAGAATTGAAGAGTTTGATGATACCTGTAGAGGAAGCAATGCCAGAGATAGCTAAAGCACTCGAGTTGTTGTCTTACAAGGCGTGCTTCTAATACAATATGGTGTCTTTTACAATCCCTGTCTGTAGCTGAGTCAGATGCAGAGTCGACTGAAATTGACGACGACTTCAAACTGTGCGGTGTCTGTGGAAGCGAAGATGTAAGTCAACATCCCCATGACACCTGAGAACCACATTTTTTAATTAGACCTTCGGTTCTCAATTAATCTCTTTCGTTCGAGTTCTAAGCCATTTCTTGTGTGCAGTAGTTAAAACTACATGTAAGTGCTACTTCACGCCCATCCGTATCAATTTATATTTGGCACTGGAAAGAGCCCCTTCTGTCTTTATGCTCTGAGTAAGTACTATGGTATATACCCGTTTCTCAAGTATGGTATTCACATACGAGTCGATGGTTTGAACCCTTCATCACACAATATATGCACTATATATATTGTGTGCCGCTAAACATATATATGTACTCAGGACTCAAGCGTCCATAGTGCTTGTTGGGATATACTTTATATCCTGTCCTCTTACGCTTCGCTCTCGTTACCCTTTTACACTTCGACCCGTTTCTGCAGCCACACCATCCAAGAACTCTTGTATTGTTCCACTCCTCCATTCCCCAGGTAATTCCCTCCCTAGTATTTTTCCTTCACTCTTTGACTGCTTCCTGGTTTGACCTCTCGCGTCTACAATGTTCCTACCCGACTCCAGCCCACTTTCTTAATCTTTATCATTCATGCACTGCTTACTGGCGGGCTCTTACATAACGTTTCCTATTTCTCGCAGTTCGTTTGCATAGATACTCTCAATTTCACGTTGTTTACTAGTCCATTGGCCATCTGTTATTCTCAATTTGTTTCAATTATGCCTTTGCTGCAGGTTACATACGATGTATTCTACCTTAGGGATTTAACACTACTCTAGCATTGTGAATCATGTACATATTGCTTATCGATCATTTGCATTTCATGAGTTCTGGATAACCCGTTCCCAGAACGGCTTCTGCTCTCATACATACCTATATATGCTTATCGATCAGTTGCACTTCATGAGTTCTGGATAACCCGTTCCCAGAACGGCTTCTGTTCTCGTATATCAATATACCTATATATGTATATATGTATTTCGCTTATGCCATTTCTGCAGGTTACCTTCGATGCATTCTAACTTAGGGATTTCATACTACTCTAGCCTTGCGTGTAGCTTACCTTCTGTGCATTCTACCCTCGGGGTTTAATACTCCTAGTGTTGCGTATCATGTACATATTGTTTATCGCTCATTTGCATTTCATGAGTTCTGGATAACCCGTTCCCGGAACGGCTTCCGTTCTCGTATACCTATATATGCATATATGCCTTTCCTATGCCGTTCTTACAGGACATAGCACATTTCCTATGCCTCTCGCTTTCAGTTGCATTGCTGCTCTCGACTTCATTATTTTTTACTGGTGAACTCTTACATCTAGCTTTCTAACCCACTCTCACGTTGGCCTTGCTGCTCTCGATTTCAACTTCATTATTGTCCATTGGCAGTACGGTATTCTCAATTTCTTGCACTTATGCCTTTGCTGCAGATTACTTTTTTGCACTTATACTTTTGCTGCAGGTTATTTTCGAAGCATTTTACATTAAAGCTTTCATACTACACTAGCACTGTAATTCAAGTACATGTTGTTTATCAAATATGTGCACTTGCGCAATTCATGAGTTCTGGATAACCCGTTCCCAGAACGGCTTCTGCTCTCATTTACCAATATATGCCGTTCTGGGAACGGCATCTGTTCTCGTATACCTATATATGTATACCATCTGTTCTCGTATACCACTATGTATATATGACCTCTTACAATTCGACAGCTTTCTGCAGCCACACCATCCTATAGCTCTCGAATTGTTCCACTCCTCCATTCCCCAGCTAATTCCCTCCCTATTATTTTTCCTTCGCTCTTTGCCTGATTCATGGGACCTCTTGTGTATACAGTGTTCCTACCCGACTCCAGCCCAAGTTTTTTATTTTTATCGTTCATGCACTGCTTACTGGCAGTCTTTTACATAGCGTTACCTATTTTCTCGCAGATGTTTGCATAGAGTTCTCAATTTCATGGTGGTTTACTAGTCTGTTAGCCATATGTTATTCTCAACTTGTTTCAATTATGGCTTTGCTTCAAGTTACATTCGATGCATTCTACCTTATGGATTTCTCACTATTCTAGCATTGTCAATTATGTACATTTTGCTTATCGATCATGTGCACCTCATGAGTTCTGGATAACCCGTTCTGGGAACGGCATCTGTTCTCGTATACCTATATATGACCTCTTACACTTCTGTTCTGGGAACAGCTTCTGTTCTCGTATACCAATATATGACCTCTCACAATTCGCTCTCGGTACCCTTTTACACTTCGACCCATTTCTGCAGCCACATCATCTGAGAACTCTTGTTTTGTTCCACTCCTCCATTCTCCAACTAATTCCCTCCATAGTATTTTCCCTTCACTCTTTGACTGCTTCTTGCTTCGCCCTCTCGTGTCTACAGGGTTCCTACCCGACTCCAGCCCACATTCTTCATCTTTGTTCACGCCCTGCTTACTGGCGGGCTCTTACATCACGTTTCCTATTCCTTGCTCTTGTTTGCATAGGTGCTCTCGATTTCATGTTCTTTAATAGTCTGTTGGCAATCGGTTATTCTCAATTGGTTTCAATTATGCTTTTGCTGCAGGTTACATTCGATGCATTCTACCTTAGGGCTTTAACACTACTCTAGCATTGTGATTCATGTACATATTGCTTATCGATCATTTGCACTTCATGAGTTCTGGATAACCCTTTCCCAGAACGGCTTCTGTTCTCATATACTAATATATGTATATATGTTGTCGTATACCTATATATGTATATATGACCTTGTTAATTAATTAATTGTTAACTCCTCAACTCCCCAGCTATTCCGTCCCTAGTATTTTTCCTTCGCTCTTTGACTGATTCATGCTTCAACCTCTCGCGTCTACAGTGTTCCTACCCGACTCCAGCCCACGTTCTTCATCTTTATCGATCACGCACTGCTTACTGGCGGGCTCTTGCATAACGTTTCCTATTTCTCGCAGTCGTTTGCATAGATACTCGCGATTTCATGTTGTTTACTAGTCCGTTGGTCATCTGTGATTCTCAATTTGTTTGAATTATGCCTTTGCTGCAGGTTACATTCGATGCATTCTACCTTAGGGCTTTAACACTACTCTAGCATTGTGAATCATGTACATCTTGCTTATCGATCACTTGCATTTCATGAGTTTTGGATAACCCGTTCCCAGAACGGCTTCTGCTCTCATATACCTATATATGACTTTGTTAACTTTAGGGATTTCATTGTATATGGATGACACTGCCAGAGGAGGAGGGATCTATCCTAGACTTTCCTGCGAGTTGGTACGGGCCCACTTTGGCACTCATTGTAATTATCTTGACTGCAGAATTACTCAGGATGACTTTCACATCTTCGTCTCCATCTATGACAAGAAAGAGTTAACCCATTTTGCTAAAATCAAGACCATCTCTCTACCTCATGTTCTCCTGATATTTCCTCCAGGTGCAAATTAGGCATTATCAAATCAGTGTGTTAGATACATTTTCTCCAATTGCAAATTAGGCATTATCAAATCAGAATGTGTTAGATACAGGAGAGTTTGCAATAAAGAAAAATCATATCTGGTAGCATGCAGGAAACTTATTGACAACTTTGTTTCTGAAAACTACCCTATTCACCTCATTCGGAGGAAGTTTTTGCTCTGTCTTACAAAGAGAAAAGGACATCCATGGTTATCATGGTATGAGCATCTACAGAGACTTGAGAAATTCTGTTCTCTCAACCAGGCAGGGAGCTCCTGTCCGAGCCCACCAGTAGTGATTCTCATAAGGACTAGTACTTGTTGGTTTATTTGCTGACAGGTGGTCCCACAGTGCCTGCTGCCCTCCCCCTTCACAGTACTCGAGGCCCCTCAAAGCACCTGAGGCACTCTTCTCGATAACCTCCCTCCCCCTTCCACCCCTTCCTGTTTCCCTTTCCCCTTTCCCCTCTTTGGATTATTGTTTTCGTTCCACCTTTGGTTGCTGCTCGCTCTGCTTTACTCTGAACTTTCACCCCCCCCCCCCCCTTTCTGTGGCAAATGACATGCTCTTTCCCTGTGTCTTTAGACTCGCTCCCTACTGTCTTCTTTGGGTGTCAAGCGACTTGCTCCTGCCCGTGCCTTCTGACTCAGCTCCTTACTGTTTCTTTCGGGACTTCACCCAGTTAATTTACCACCTTCTTCATTTGTTTGCATCATCGAGTAGTTCTGCTAGTTTTTATTTGGTTTTGATACTAACATTTGTTTCCTTTCAGGCTTTAACCAGGTATGTCTCCAGTCCCTTACCTTCTCCTGCTCAGGATTCATTTTTTCTTCGGATTCTGACTTATTTGCATTGCACAGTCATTCTGCTTATTACTGTTGCTGCCTTTTGTTTGGGTTTTAAGCTTCATACGTTTCACCTTTTCCCTTACCCTGAGCGGCACTGTTGGAAGCAACCGAGTTTGCCTTCGCAATGATGAGTTCTCGAGCAGAAACTCAGTACCAGGGGGTACTGACACTTGCTCAGTTACTTTGGCACTTTGTGAGGCACTGATGAAGGTGCATGTGTTTTAGTGGAGGTTTACTATGGCTGCCCTCTACTTCCCTCAATTTGTTTAGTGTCTCAGGACTCAAGCGTCCATAGTGCTTGCTGTGATATACTCTATCCAGTCCTTTCAGGCATCACTCCTTCTCAGCCTAGAGACCATCCACTCTCTTCCCTTTAGCTCCAACCCACATTTGTTGTTTTGCTTCATGGTTCCTATACATGTTTTCTGCCCAGTCTGCGAATTTCAGTTCTCTTGATTTGTTTAGTTTTGACTCGTGGGTCTTCAATTACAGCTTGTCTATTTCACTACATGCTTTACTTAGCACTGATCGATTATATGATATATATCTGTTCTCTACTGCTGTTGATCAGGATATAGTGATATTTAGTTTGTGCTGAACCTCGCATTTAATCTGTTACATTCTTTACCTTCTTTAGGGTTTCATTTCTCATACGCACACCATTTGCACTTAATAAGTTCTGGATCCCCCGTTCTTTGAACGGCTTCTGCTCTCATGTCCGAATATATATGTTCCTGCTCAAGTTTTCTGGCCATCTTCTGCTTCCCTCAGTGGTTTGGTTTCTCTGGACTCAGGCGTCCATAGCGCTTGCTGTGATATATCGATATCCAGTCCTTGGATGCTTTGCTCGTCTTCCCTCGTTCTCTGAGCGATTTTTTCTTCCAGTGCTCTTTCTCCTACACCTTCCACGACTTTCGTTTCTTGACAAAGATCTTCCTTGCCCCGTGATATATTCTCCTTCCCGTGCTCTTTCTCCTACACCTTCCACGATTGTCGTTTCCTGACTCCGATCTTCCTTGACCCTCAATATTTACATCTGTAAAATACTTCTTGTCTCTTGATACCAGTTTTTCTCCATCCGTTTAAGTTGGCCGTTTATTCCTGATGTATTTTTTCTCTACTGATGTGGGAGGTCGGCATCCACTTCTTTGATGGCTGCCTCTCAAATATGCGTATTGCTATCTACTGGTTTCTTAATGACATTTACTTCGCCCTTCATTTCGCCTTTCATTTGCTGATGTTTCTTCTCTATATATGCAGTTGTTCCAATAGGTTTGCTTCGATTATGCCATTGCTGTCAGATACCTTCGATGCATTCTAACTTAGGGATTTCATACTACTCTAGCGTTGCGTACCATGTACATCTTGCTTAACGATCGTTTGTGACTCATGAGTTCTGGATAACCCGTTCTGAGAACGGCATCTGTTCTCGTATACCTATATATGTTCCTGCTCAAGTTTTCATTTTCTTAAAGAGGATTTTGATTGCTTTACATTACTTAGCCTTTCCGATTCTTAATGTTACTGCCCTTTGTTTGGACTTGAAGCTTCATTCGTTACAGCCTTTCCCCTTACCTTGAGCGACACTGTTGGAAGCAATCGAGTTTGCCTTGGCACTCATGAGCTTTCGAGCAGAAACTCAATATGAGGGGTACTGACTCTATCTCAGCTACTTCGGCACTGCGTGAGGCACTGATGAAGTCGCATGTGTTTTCATGGAGATGTACTATGGCAGTCTTCTGCTTCCCTCAGTGGTTTGGTTTCTCTGGACTCAGGCGTCCATTGCGCTTGCTGTGATATATCGATATCCAGTCCTTGGATGCTTTGCTCGTCTTCCCTTGTTCTCTGAGCGATTTCTACTTCCAGTGCTCTTTCTCCTACACCTTCCACGACTTTTGTTTCCTGACAAAGATCTTCCTTGCCCCGCAATATATTCTACTTCCCGTGCTCTTTCTCCTACACCTTCCATGATTGTCGTTTCCTGACTCCGATCTTCCTTGATTTGTGATATTTACAGATTACTTCTTGTCTCTTGATACCAGTTTTTCTCCATCCGTTTAAGTTGGCCGTTTATTCCTGATGTATTTTTTCTCTACTGATGTGGGAGGTTGGCATCCACTTCTTTGATGGCTGCCTCTCAAATATGCGTATTGCTATCTACTGGTTTCTCAATGACATTTACTTCGCCTTTCATTTCGCCTTTCATTTGCTGATGTTTCTTCTCTATATATGCAGTTGTTCCCAATAGGTTTGCTTCGATTATGCCATTGCTGTCGGATACCTTCGATGCATTCTAACTTAGGGATTTCATACTACTCTAGCGTTGCGTACCATGTACATCTTGCTTAACAATCGTTTGCACCTCATGAGTTCTGGATAACCCGTTCTGAGAACGGCATCTGTTTTTGTATACCTATATATGTTCTCTACATCACACCATTTCCACACCCCTGTGTGGAGATTTACACACGCTTAACTCTCTATTTAATTGATAGTTATGACGATCTTTACTAGGTTACCACCATATGTCAGAGTCAGAGTCAGTGCGGTCAGACGTGGGTAGGGAACTGGGTTGTTTACAACGGGTTCTGTTTTCCATACTGTTCACGCCTCGCTCCAACACAGCCAAGACATCATCCACTCCGCTTCCACTTCCACTTCGCTCCAATTCACCCATCCTCAAATACAGCTCTGTCTTTTTCTCCTCGCTCTATGTTTCTCTGTTTGATTGTCATCCTCTGCTTTCAATTTCAGATGCTTAATCTGTTGTGTCTTGGTTCTTATTCCATGATGTATACTAGTTCTCTCCAGTTGCTACTTATGAAATGTATCAATTACGTCCTTACTTCGGCTTATCTTCTTAATGGTAGATTCACTTACATTCCATTTGCATAAATTCAATTCATTTCCATTTGCATACGGTCATGCAGGCATTTCATATGCACATTCTCAGTTCCATACTTGGTGAGTTCTGGATCCCCCCTTCGAAGAACAGCTTCTCATTTCTCAAACGTATTCCCTATTCCCATTTCATCTCCTTTCCCGGTTGTATACTAATTTTGCCTAGCACATTTTTTGTTTACTTCTGCTTACAGTCGATCAGTTGTTTCCATTTCATCTCCTTTCCCGGTTTTATACTAATTTTGCCTTGCACATCTTTTGTATGCATAGATATTGTGCATCTCATTTGCATTCAAAGAGTTCTGGATCTCCTGTTTCGTGAGCGCCTTCTGTCCTCACTTCTCAATATCCAGTCCTCTTCTGCCTCGCTCCGACTCAGCCAAGACAACATCCACTCCTCTCCCACTTCACTCCTCTCCACACATCCTCAAATAATGCTCTTTCTATTACTACTACCTGGATGTTTGCCTTTTGCATGGTTCCTACAGGACTTTCGATTTCAAGGTTCCTGCCCGGCTCCTGATTTGAGATTACTTATATCGTTCACGTTTTACTTGTTGATGGTTGATTACCCGATGTATAATATTTCTCGACATGCGTTGCTTAGCTGTTACCGATTACACGATGCATATTATTGCCATTCCATCTGCACTTCATATCCGCGTAATGAGTTCCGGATCTCCCGTTCCTAGAACAGCTTCTGCTTTCATCTCATATCCAGGCCTCTCACTATGTATAATAGTTCTCTACATGGTGTTATCATCAGATATTTATATTATGTCTGTGCTTAGCCTTACATTTGATTTGTTAGTTTCAGTTCATCTCGTTTCCGCATTTACTATTCATTTTGATTTGTTTATATCATATTTCCATTCCATCTGCACTTCATATGCACTTAATGAGTTCCGGATCTCCTGTTCGAGGAACGGATTCTGCTCTCATTTCCTCATATCCAGGCCTCTCATGCTTCTCTCCAACCCAGCCAAGACACATCGACTCTTCTCCCACTTCGCTCCACTCCATTCATCCTCCACAAAAGCTATATTTTTTCCTACTTGCTCCACCTTTCTCCTTGTCTCTCGATTGGACCTTCCTACTTGCTCGATAGTCCTCCTCTGCTTTCATTTTCAGATGCTTAATCTGTTGCTGTTGTTTGTCTCTTTGTTCTTCATTCATGGTGTATACTAGTTCACTGCAGGTTGCACTGATGAAATGTATCAATTTCCATTCTTGCTTTCTATAACTTCTGCTTACTTTTAGTTATACTTTTCCTTGCTTAGATTCACTTCGATTCTGTTGGCATTCGGTCATGCTTGCGTTTCATACGCACGTTCTCGGTCCCCTATTTAGTGGGTTCTGGATTTCCGTTCTTCGAAAGGCTTCTGCTCTCATTTCTCAAATATGTAAGTAGCTCCATCCTAGTCATCCACTAAAGTTATGCTTTCCCTTTCCTTCCTTTTCCTACTCGCTCGACGATTTTCTCTCTGCTTCTGTTTCTGTCTCTGTCTCAGTTGTCACTTTCTCTTACATAATGCATACCAGTTCACTGCAGGTATTACTGAAATGTGAATGATTTCCATTCCTGCTTTCTATCAATTCCTCTGTCCTCCGTCATCTATTTCCTCTTAGATTACCTTCGATTCGATTTGCATACGCCCATGCTTGCATTTCATTACTTTCATATGCATGTTCGCTGTTCGTATCGGTTCTCTACTAAGTGGGTTCTGGACCCCCCCCCCCACCCCCCCTCTTCGAATGGCCCCTGCTCCCTTTTCTCAAATATATATGCAGCCTTACATGTTAGGATGATTACTTACTTTACAGTTAGCTGTGCTACGAAATGAATGTTGATCAAATCTTATATATTGACTAATCATTATAGATACTTGTTTTACACTAATCTCGCTTGCAGGTGTGAACTGACAGGAGAACTTGCGCACCACTAGGTGTGAGTGATGGTTAGGGTTTTACTCTTATATCTCGTCAAGTTTGGTCCAGTCTTAAGTGGATATTGAGTCGTTTGCGAACGGGTTCCATATTCATACACCCAATCATATATGTAGCTGTACTGATAGGAGTGTATCTTAATTCAACGGTCCTTTACTGTGGATGGCAGGCTTCACAGCCAGTGGTGGAATGTAGTCTCTGCCTGCGCGTTACACACATAGGATGCCATGTGCCTCCAGTCACAGAGCTACCCGTAAGCAAGCGGTGGCACTGCTTTGATTGCAGTAAGGAGTTGAATGACATTCAACAAGAACGTCGATTATTTATTGCAGACCAGTTCCAAAGGTATGTTAAAGGAAACCAAATAGAAGCTAAGACAGATAATTGTGAAGGCGAAGGAGCTGAAGGAAGAGTTAACGCGTTAAAGTGTTTCTGAATCAGGTTTGAAGCAGCCAAGGAGAGAAGGACGAAAGTAATGGAGGTGATACGTGCGCTAGATCTACCAAATAATCCTCTCGATGACATTATTGATCAGGTGTATATCTGGATGTAGTGAGATGAAAGTTTATTATGAAGCTGTATCCTTAATTGGATGTCGATGTCCATTTAAGGGACGTTTCTTCTTGTGGTGACAATCCTTTTGCAAGTATTGTCTCCCTGGTTCTAGAAGCATATATCTCCTATACTAATGCAGGTGTACTTGACCGCAACTGTCGATGGGCCCCACGTCCATATCCTTAATTAGACTGGGTCCTAAAAAATTTCTTGACTGTTGTTCTTAACTTCTTGATGCTGGACGTGAAAATAATGGTTCTCTTTGGAAGCTGTTGTTTCTGTTCATTGATCCTGGTTATTTGTTGGTCTCCATATCTTTGTTATGATGGCCTGGAGTCAGAAACTACGGGAAGGACCCCTCCATTCGATGTTTACCATTTCGACTATTTTGTGCATATGGCGCTCTTGACTCAAGGTTACCACCATGAGTCAAGCAGAGTCAGTCCTGTCAGACGTGGGTATGGAATTGGGTTGTTTTCAACGGGTTCCGTAATCCATCAGACAAATATGTCACTCACGCCTCGCTCTGACGCAGCCATGACACCATCCACTCCTCTCCTACTTCGCTCCAGTCCACCCATCCTCAACTAAAGCCCTGTCTTTTCCTCCTTGCTCGATGTTTTCTCTGATTGATCGTCCTCCTCTGCTTTCAATTTAGATGCTTAATCTGTTGTGCCTTCCATGATGTATACTAGTTCTCTGCAGGTGCTACTTATGAAATGTATCGTTGCTCTTTTTGCATCCGAATCCATGAAACAATAGTATGCCTAGAAGGAGATTTCTGACATTTTCTGCATCCATCGATATGAGACGTGCATACGCTTCCTCATACTCCTCTCTCACTATCAAGCTTCTGCAGTCAGAGAGCTCCTGACGCTCATTCTGGTCAAAGTCACTCCAGTGATATGAGATAATTACGTCCTTACCTCCACTTATCTTCGTACTGCTAGATCCACTTACATTCCATTTGCTTAGATTCAATTCATTTCTATTTGCATACGGTCATGCATGCATTTCATATGCACTTCATATGCACGTCCTCGGTTCCATAATTAGTGGATTCTGGATCCCCCGTTCTTTGAACGGCTTCTGCTCCCATTTCACTAATTTGTCACTTTGAATATGTCCTAACAACTGGGTGTTTGGACAGCTGGGAGGTCCTGATTGTGTTGCAGAAATGACAGGACGGAGGGGTATGCTCGTGCGTGCGGCCAATGGGAAGGGCGTTATCTATCAAGCGCGCAACACGTACGCAGATCTACGATTTCGGTTGATTGTATCGTTTCTTTGAAGAATGAAGTAGCACACCTGTAGACATTATTACGGAGCTAGATATCTTTCTGCGGCATTGTTTTCCCTTGTAACAATATATCACCAGTAAGTTAAACCTCTTTTGCTACTGCAGAAAGGATGTCACCATGGAGATGATAAACATGCACGAAAAGCAGCAATTCATGGACGGAAAGAAACTCGTGGCAGTTATCTCCGAAGCTGCCTCTGCAGGTGTATCTTTGCAAGCTGACAGGCGTGCTCTAAATCAGGTGCAGTTTTGTTGCTGTTACGTAAGTGGAATGTTTAGTCTGACGTTGGATATGTTCCGTACTGTTCTATCGTGGCTGTCTTAACTTGCAGTACTAAGCTAAACACATGTATCGTGTAATAACGCAATGCTTACAGAAAAGAAGAGTACATATCACTCTAGAGCTTCCATGGAGTGCCGATCGTGCAATTCAACAATTTGGTAGAACCCATCGTTCCAACCAAGCTTCCGCTCCTCAATATCGGTACGTATTTATGTTGTGATTGTGAGGAGCGGCAGAGAGCTTCATCTCTCTTTCTTCGTCCATTCTCCATATAACCCGCTCAACCTTCCGATTCACGTTGTATCTTCGTGTCAATGATATTAAGCGGAAGATTCTTGTGGTTAGGATCCGGTTTATAAAATACGGGGAGCTTCAAAATCTCACAGCTTGTGAAACTTGTGAAATCTTAAGGATGAGGGTAGTATTACAATATGAACGTGGGTTTCCCTTCTCTCTGCAGGCTACTCTTCACTAATCTTGGTGGAGAGCGACGGTTTGCTTCGATTGTTGCGAAGCGATTGGAGACATTGGGTGCTTTGACTCAGGGCGATCGCAGGTACGTTTTGGATGATATTTCCAAATTTTCACTGGACTTTAAGACCTGTTTGTTCGGTTGGTGATTTCTAGATAACAGCATGTTTCGTAGACTCTTCATATCGTCTATGACTTCGGTTGTTGCTGCGTGAGATGAATGTAGTTTAGTTAACATTCTAGTGTCAATCTTGCAGGGCAGGAGCGGGCCAATCTCTTAGTGCTTATAATTATGACAGTGGGTATGGTAAAAAAGCACTAGCTATGATGTACAAAGCTGTCCTCGAGCAGGTGGGTTCTCTATTCATCTTCACCTCCTATTTATATGCAATGAAGTTCTTCCCGGCATAAGAATAAGTGTCATAAGAATTGCTTTTGAACCTTCATGATTTGCGTTGCAGCTAGAACCTCCTGTAGCACCTCCGATTAAGAACGGGGAGACCGATAAGGATTTCTATCTGTTTGCAAGGGCAGCCCTCTTGTGTGTGGGAATAATACGAGACGCTCAAGGTCAGTCAAGCATGACCTTCTCCCCTCTTGGTCACTGAACCTTTGGCATCTAGAATGACTTGCGTAGTCTCCCGAGTCCTGCTTCATGTTTGAATCTCTGTATCACATCTCATCTTACGTTATTGCTTCTTCGTTTTTAGGTTATCCACAACCATTTCTAGTCAAAAGGGCTTACCTTCTCAATATCTGCAGTTCTCTGTGAATTGAAGGCTTATATTCTTTTTTCTCCAATCTTGCTATATAAAACAGTTGTGTTCTACAGTGTCGTTGGAGATGGTCCCCCGACCACTTTTTAGTCATGAACGCATATGGTATATGAATCCATGCTCAGAACCGGCAATACGGTTGCTTTGCTAGTGACGATATGCAACGTTTTTGTATCTTGAGGTCAGAGGTCTAGATATTTCAGCATGCTAACATGTCATTACTTACTTTCTGTTCCGGCAGCTGGTCAGTTCAATGCTGGCACTAAGGCATCTTTCAAAAGTATGGGACGGATAACTGAAGCCGATTTGCATGATGTCGGACGATTCTTAAATCGAGTGCTGGGTTTAGAACCGGAGTTCCAAAATCGGTAGAAAAATTTCCTTTTTGTCGCTTTGTTTGTTAGAACAGTTGTTCATTGTGATTCAGCGGTGTGAGGAGTTCCTCAGTCTTATCATAAATTGTTGTCAAATTGTGCTCGGCTTTGAAGTCCGCCTTATGTTTCAGCTTGTTCCAATTGGCTTTCGCGTCGTCCCTAGGTATATTGTTCTTAATAAAGCGTTGTAACCTCGCTGTGCAGCCTGTTCGAGTTTTTCGTGAACATATTTGATGATCTAGTTCAAGGTGCCCGGAAGGATGGACAGTTCGATTCTGGAATCGTCGACATTAGAGCCAATTTGATTGAACTGCAAGAAGAGCCTAAGGTGTAATATTTAAACTGCAGAAACTCCTGTAATTGAAGCTCTGGGTTGAAGCCTTTATCGGGTTTTATGGCCTTGTCCAAATTTTGTCTGTCCGATGTTGGATGTGACTAACTTCAGATCGCTTGATTGGTGGAGCAGCCAGTTCATAGAGATCCCATGTCCGGAGCGTTGACAACCCTCTTCATTTTGAAAATAGATAAAGGGTTCACTTATGAGGTAAATATGAGCATCGGTCAGTGATTCTGCTTCTTGTCGACTAGGAAAACGGACGTTTGAGGTTTAGCTTACAGCCCTACATGTTTCTGTACTTGTGCTAGTACTAAGGCTGTTGTGTTTATTTCAGGATGCAAGTCAGCTCTTGGAGCAGAATGGTAGAGAGGATGAAAAGTCGGACAATGGCTTCTATCAATCGAAAAGAGAATGGCAAGGAAGAACACATTGTCTTCTTGCTATCGAAAAGTAAGAGATGGACGAAGTGTAATTTGTTGTTAAAATCTCAAGTTTGAAATTTGCATCTCAGCAATTTTTGACAAGTTTTGATGTTCCGACAATATGGTATCTGTCCTACCATGACTACAACTGATGTTATACCCATCGGCATACCATATAAATGAAAAGCTCCAATTTTCGATTACGACTCTCTTTCTATTTTTTTGTCGCCAGTTGTGTAACAAATAAGAAATGTTGAAACCACAAGCTCGCGGACGCCTTACTAAGGACCTAATGCTTATATGTTCAGGTCGGGCTCAATCTCCCACAATTTCCGAATCTTCCGTCCAGCAAGCGGCGAAGCTCAGAGGTTACCCACTCAAGGCGCTCCCTCAAAGCAAACGCTAGAAGCTTGTGTATCTATGTTCACAGTATTTAAATGGTTTCCTTAGCTTGGATGGGAGCAAAGTTTTGTTAACACGGCAGCAGAATTCTCAATCTTGTATTTTCTTCACATGGCTGCAGGGAGATGTCATTGACAGAGCTTCGCACGAAGTACAGCAAGTTTCCATCCCTAGTTCAAGCCAAGGAGGGATGGTTAAAAGACTACACCTTGTCAGCAGATCAGGTAATGTTTTGTGCCACACAACCGTCCTGATAGATTCCAGTGCTTCGTATGGCTGGCAAGCATTTGCTACTGAATCACATATTAGAATTTAATCTTGTGTTTACATGTATGTCATCTACGTGTACCTCCGGGAGACGTAGTGTGTACTCCGTCTCAGAAATACAGAGTGTCGTGTAGTCAACAAAGAAACAGAAGACGAACTTTTGACCTCAGAATCGGCTTTTGATCACCTCCTTCACTTGTATCTGCCGTTCTTCGAACGGTTTCTGCTCTCATTTCTGAATATATCTGCTGCTCTGTGCTGTTCTGCTTATCGTCTCCTCCAGGGAGTGTTAAGCTACGAATTGTTGCTTGGGTGTGGAAGTAGATTTTAATCGGATCATTGGAAACAACTTTGAAATTGATTGTTGAATACAGTGTATGCACGGGCCTAAGTGCAAGGTTGGCAGTATATGCACCGTGGGGAGGAGAATACAGCAGATGAATATTTTAGGGGGTCTCATTCTACCCGTTTGGGGAGCTGTTGAGAAGGCCTTGTCAAAGCAGGTACTTTCTTAGCATGAGCGATCATTACTTTTTTGTATGGATGTGCATATAAATATTTTGTATTTTGTATTGTGCATAATGTATTTTGAGTGCAGCGGGAATTGGTAACTAGGTGAGGAGAGGAAATTTATTTGGCTCCTAATTTACAGATCCAACTCCCTGCCATTTAAGTCTCAATGATTAGAGTATTGGTTGTCAATCTTGGGAAGGTGCGGACAAGTCACAGGAAGCTCCGCGTTGTTCGTCTAGAGACAACAAATGACAGTAAACGGATTGTGGGGCTTCATATTCCAAACCCAGCAGTGAGCTCTGTTTTGTCAGGTACGGCCACATCACCATCTATCAAGTTGTGATTCTGCTACTAGAGCAGTACAGATGTTTAGCATTCATTACACTTCTCGAAAGCACTTGACTTCTATCCAAATTGGGCTGATATAGCAGAAATGTTGGACTCATTATGGTATTGATTTTTACAGGTCTCAATGGAACACATTATAAACCAGCAACGCCAGAAGTCCTGGCTTTAGAGTACCAGCCATCCTCGTAGTGTACCATAATTTTGCGGCCGGTCAACAGCTAGATCAAGCTAGAATGTAAATTATAGGGAATTTTGGCAACACAGCACCGACTTCATAGGTTGAGAGTAGTTCAGAGTACCAAGGAAGATGTTGGTTATATACATCTATGTAGTTGGTTACATTCACCACCCACATTCTAATTGGGTCATACAATTTAGCATCACAGGCTAGATGGGAGCTGTGATAATGTACTGGAAGCTTATTGCTTGAGACTCTTCTGAGATCTTGACATATCTGTAAAGAGTCCTGATAGAAATATCTTGAGCTCTTGGCGAGCCCCTGGAGTCCCTGTACATTCGAACCATGAGATGTCGGAACAGCTTCGACATTTTGACCACGTTGAGCGTAAAGATCAGATGAACATGCTAAGACAAGTATGGTGTTGTGTTATTAAGATGTATGCCATCTTTTATTGCTGAAAGAATCCAGCAGAAATCGCATTTTATGAAAGACGTGATGAACCCTTGCACCCTACAGGTTCTCCGCTAGAACATTCGTGCTCGCCTGTCTGTGCAAGCGTTTAAGGAACTTGCATAAAATGACTCCGCCACTTAACCTATCAACTAACCGATCACGCTAACCGACTCTTTCAAGCTAAGGATCGTCGCCTTCAGTGTTCCCAGTCCGTCCGTCTATCTGTATTATGCAACTGAAATCAGTTCATGAGCAAGCTGCGAACGGGGCAATTTTGTAGAGGGATGTGCCCACACGGCGAGGAGAATGAGCAGAAGATAGGATTCTGTTACGTTCTGTGTAGGGTCTGGCAACGTTCCATCCGAAGTGGCGATCTCGAACCATCTATCCACAGACACCGAAAAGGTTCCCCCTGACGTCATTCGCTGTCAGAAAAGGTGGCGGGGTAGTCGAAAAGGTTGGTCTTCTCCTCAACATGCACTGACTGAGGAGTTACTGGATTAAAGCAAAACAGATCGAGCGATTCTGGTAGGTGTGGGGTTCAGTCAGAAGAGATTCCTATCGGTTTTGTCATGCTCTTACACTTTCCCCGATCCTCTCGATCTTAGCGCTCTAGATCTGCGATCATAGTTTCCACGCCGCAACCCGAAGCATTCCTTGGCGATCCGATCCGTTTGTACTTTCTGTGACCACTAAAGAGCTTGAAGATGTGGGTCTGAGAAATGTATTGTATCTTTTTTGCGCCAGTAGCACACTCCACAACGCAGAAAGCAGAAGGAGATCTGATGACGATACTGGTATGACGAAGATCATGCGTGATTTCCTGGTCGGTCTTGTCCATTTACCGTAAGGCTGAGGTAATTCTCGAGTTTATATAAGAAGCGGAAGCCGGTTTCTTCAAGATTCAAGGTAGAAACGATCTGTACTTTCCATGTGCCGTCCCCTTCAGGTTCGGCTACTCGGTAGTTTGAGCTCTGCATGGTCTCCATTTTAGTATATGCAATTGATGATGTTCTTGCAGACATGGACGAAGAAAGATACGATTTTTGTGGACTATACGAACGGGGTCAGAGTTTTAGCGGAAGTCTCCAATTTTTGACCCATGCCTTCCCACTTTCCTCCTTGCATCACATCGGGTACTGTGCTGTAGACCTTGGATTTAAATGTTGGAGCAGAAGTTGTTTTAACAAAAAGTCTTGCAGTCTTCAGAAGCCTCCATACTCTCTGCGCATGGTACAGCGTTGTGATGGTTGTACTGCTCCGGAAGGAGATGGCAGCTTTCAAGAGTTAAAACGACACTGAACCAAATCAAGTTGTGGATCAACAGCAGCATGGTATATGTACTGTGTTGATTTGGTTTGCTGACAGAGTATGCAGCATCACCAGCGGATGAGAAAGTGCAATTTCAGATGCATTAATTTCTGGGGTACAATTTCGATCATCCAGTCAGGAAGAGTCGGAAGAAAGGCGGGTATAATATGAATCGTTCATCATGAGACACCAGAGCTCCTCAAGACGACCCTGAAGAAGCTCTGCGGATTTCCACGGGGTCACATCCTGATACCATGAAGAATTCAGCAAGCATTGGCAAATCATGGACTACACTCACCACACTCTACAATTTCGATTAAACCACAGCAGCTGATAAAGAGCTGTATGGATAGACATAGGAGATGCACTCTTCTCAACCTCTCTGGTTGTTCTCAATAGTGCTCAACATGCAACCAACACAGAAGTGAAATTACATCGATTGTCAGTTACACACAGGATTCTGTTTGGCTATTGATTGTCCAATGCTCTCAGCTAACTCAGGACGACAGACACCATCATGCTTACTAGCCTGGTCAACTGATGTACCGAGAGGCTAGCGGAAGCAGCAAAACCGGAGAGCCATGAAGACGACAAGAGAGAAGACAAGAGGACGTAAAGGTAAGTGTGTACTGTAAGCTTCGGTTAACAATCAAAAGGAATTGATCTGTATGTGTGTCATTTACAGGATCGGCTACTATAAGCACTTTTTGTACAAAACCGATCATCAAAAATAGCATGGTTTTGATGACAATATGAATGATAGAATTACACTTGACTAGGCTACCTGAACTGCTGTCTGTCTGTCTGTCTGTCTACTATAGTACAGTATTGAGTTGGAATTGGTTGTTGTTGAGTCAAGAGAGAGCAGTCTCATTGTCTCCCAATTGTGGAGACAAAAAGACACGAACTTCTCTTTCCTCAGAGAACACATGGTGCTTGGGAACCATTATCTCCAGTCCAGCACAAGCCTCTGCGTACACGGCTTTGAGCTCGGCGTTGTCTGGGATCCTGGTAGATAGACCAATCTCCCGAACGAAATCCCCAGGAGGACAGTGCTCGGGATTGGGATCCGTGAGTTTGAAGGTCCTATCTCCTCTAGTGATAAAAGGCATACAGCCAGTGCTTCGGCAATGGACTTTCACAATCCCATGAGTGGCAGTGTTGCGCCAGGACACCCTCAGCAGCTGCATATTCGTGCAAGGCAAGCTGACCATAATGAGGTACCCTTTCTCGTCTTCATAAATGGTCTTCGCTCCAGTGACAGGCCCACATACCTCCGTCATCACGCCAGAGAAACAAGACAGCCAGCACGGCGGCCCACCTGATTGATTATCCAAACTCGGCCCTCCACCATAGCTGACGACGGGAACGCAAGACTCCACCTCATTTTCATCCGGCAGCAACGCCTTCCTCTTCTTCTTGTTTCCAGGAACCGACAAGCCCAAATCAGTACTCCCCACATCCATTTGACCTGGCAGCTTGCTGGACAGATTCAACGTCGATCCGTTCATCTTCCCATTCTGCCTCGACGAATGCTTCTTCACAGAACCCCCATTGTTAATCCCCACCCCTTTGCTATTCCCATTGGGTGAAGAAGCACCAGACCTTTCAAAATCAAATTCAGAACTCGCCATGTTCCTCCACACGGAGAAAGCTTCAGCATCAGGAGTAATAGCAAAGTTCAAATCTCTCCCAGTAAGCTCCATCCAGCGGTTCCTATCATCCTCTGTGACAGAAGCAAAGTTGGGAGACCTAACAACTTCTATACCATGCACGCACTGCGGGTTCGACAGTCCTCGGTACTGTTTCCTCTGCATGCGATGGGAACGAGCAAACCCTTTATCAGCACTGAAGGGGAACTGAGGCTCGCCAAACCGAGTGTGCCCATTCATGTAGCTTCTGAGCTGCATCTTCCCCAGAGCATTTTCTGGCCGCTGCTTGAAGGCCCACATGTACATATTTTCCATATCATGCTGGACCAGAAACAGGTCCAGTCTCAGGTCCAATTTTGCCACGGGGCTGCCGTTTTCTCCCACTCCACGGCTCCTGCTCTTCTCACTCAGAGCAGGTCGGAAGTAATGTGTGAAGAAGAACCAGGCCCCCCAAATTGTGTCCCCTCGCCGCACCCATCTCCTTCCCTTTATGGGAGCCAATAACAGGCTTCCGCAATCGCCATCGTCCTTCCCGGCTGCTGCCCAAGCGTCCCCTGCGAGGGGGAGGTTGATATCTGGTGGGCAAGCTGTGTCCATGCACAGCAGGGTTGATGGGCTATCCATCGATACTCGACCCCCTTCCATGCCGGCCTTCCTGCCTGCCTGCCTGCCCTCTAGGGGCAAACGAAGAAACCTACCTTGTTTCTTCTTTCCTGTTTTTTCCTTCCTGTCTGTTTTCCTGAAGAACAGCAGGTCGATGAAGCCCCACTACTCACCTCTCTCTCCTGCCTCTGCTCCCACCTCTTCTTGCTGCTGGGATGACCACAATACCACCTTCTCCACAAAGAAGGCGCTCGCTGCGCCACGACTCCCCATACCCTCCCCTTAACCTCTACTCCTCTCTCTCTTCTCGCGCCCCCAAATTGGCCCCGACGCGATCAATTCCGCACCTCCAAGAAAACAACAGCACAACCTCAATCACTCGATCGCTCAAATCAATCAAATCAATCAATCAATCAACACTCTTCCGTTTCTCTCGTCCTCCTCGTCTTCTTCTTCAACAACAACAGCAGCAGAACAGAAGCACTGAACTGAACAGCTCGTCTCTCCTCTCCCCTCCCCTTTGCCCTCTCCACTCCTCTCGTCCGCGGTCCTGGATGTGACGAAGGATCAAATCGTACAAGGAGAAAGAGTTTGTCCTCATGAAAAGGTAAAGGAAAGGGAATGGAAGAGATTGAGATTGCGAAAGCTATTAGGGGGACATCCGAACCGCAGGGGGACTTTCCCCGGTGCTTTCCACCTCTGCCCTGCCTTGCACTTTCCTCACGCACTTTCCCGTCCTCGTTATCGTACTTACCATGGTCGCAGTTAGAGAGCAGCTGCCGGCTGTCAGAATCTTTCGCCATCGGCTAGCATAGAGCTTCTTCGAGGCAATCTACCCGTCACCTGCCCGCCAACACTCTACATGATTGAAGTGGGTGACACGCGTCAAGCTCTCATGGCCGCGCGCCTCTTCATGTACTTTATGAAGTCACAGAACTAGATGGCATCGTGATTCTCAACCAATCAGAGGGTTCGACACTTCTGCCAGCTGTTAGACGGCGAAGTTGGAGACGAAAGACAGGAGTTCGATTGGTGCTACAAGACGCACCGCTTTGGCCAGGAACTAGGTTATCTGTGTACGCTCAGAGACAAATCGACCTGGTTCCAACAGATTAGAGCACTCACCACATCCCGGTAACAGTTCAATGCCATCTCAGCTAAGGGAAGTACATCCAGATCATCACGGACTCTGCTTTTCGGCTCCAGCTCAACTAAAACATGGACCTAGGGTACTTTATGTACATCTAGGTCCAGCGCAACTATTCCTGCCTTTCTCTTTCCGGGCGGTCAAGAGATAAGTCAGGCCTGGAGGACGGGTGGTCAGTAAACACGTTTAGAAGTGATTCATCCAACCAGCGATCTATGATCTCTGCCGTTCAATCGTAGCTACAGATACTCTCTAGACCGTCCATTGTCCCCTGAGCTTCGCAGAGCAATGCTGTCCGTGTATTTGATTTTGCTATGGAAAACGTCACGGACGCCAGATCCTAGCAAATCCTCTTCCTGGCCGTCGATTTGGAAGTAGATTAGTTCATCTGCAAGCATTTGATCCAGCACGTATCGCACTTGCGAACGGACTTACGATGACCCAGAGTTATATGTTTGCCGCGTGTCATTCCAAGTAACGCAAGTATACTCACAGGTCACTTCTCCAGCTCCGTTGAGCAGTTCCGTTTGCGGTTGATTTGCCGCAAGGTCGTTTACGTTTTCCTTTCCAATCTTTATGATCTTTGATCCAAAATTGCAATCAACTTTAACTTGCGTTAAATTGGTCTACTTTTGAACCTCTAATACAATCCCATCGATATTTTATCCAACTGACTTAAAAAGCTAAAGCATCCTCCATACATTCACTCTAAGGTAATATGTGATTCACAAGGTAATTTGATATGATACAAAGTAAAGGAAATCATATGCATCACTGGTAAGCATGACGGTATAATATGATTCAAAAGAATTCATTTGCCAACCAATTCTCTCCATTTGAAATTTTTTCTCCCCATATGTCTATTGGACATGAATATATATTATGTAAATTTTAGTGCTTTAGCTGGTCTATTAGGATATTAGTTTATTTATTTTGGTGATAAGATAATGATCCAAGCGTAATATCCACTAATAGTTTATTTAGTAGTATTGTTAGAATCAATGTTTGTATCATCAAGATAATTCTGTGCCATTAGGGTTGTGCATCCTTGTTTTCCCATATAGTGATAAATTTTGAGTTGGTTTGATACAAATACATGGTTTGATCACAAAGGATAAAAATATTGTAGATTTAAATGGTTTACTAACAATTTTCTTTCATTGGGAAAGCACTACCAAATTCTATAAAAAAAAATTTGAATGATATAATTAAGGCAGAAAATGTTTCTCAAGTTGTGTGGAATTTGTAATTTATTGCAAATAATAGTCATAGTGTGCAAAGGTTATTCTAAAACCTAGGATTTTATATATGGTTTGATGGCAAAAGGTAAAAGTAATGAGAATGTAATTGGATTTCTAATTAACTTCCTTTCATTTGATGATTCTAGTAGTGGAAGATTAAATAAGCATTCTTGTTATGTTAAAATATAAAATGATCATAGAGTAAATCTTGTTAGTAAATAGAAATAATCAAGTTAGGTAGATTTTACTTGACCTTGGAATATATTGTATTCTTTAAATTATGAGAAAGTTATTAGATTCTCACAACATATGCTTGGAAGCTCCAGAAGGAAGGCATATCAGTCATATGAAGTTGCTATTGACTTATGATTCCAAGGATAATTTAGGTGAAGTATGGACTTTACCAAGGTACTTACTATAGTAACTTTGGAAAGAATATAAGGAAGAGCTTAAGAAAGGAAAAGCATTGATTCATAGTGAGCTTGGAGCATAGAAGGAGTGAGAGGAATGAGGCTTTATGACTACTACTCATGTTTGCTAAGAATGAGGGTTTTTACTTGAGAGTATGATTATTACGATTGTTGATCTTGAAAGAACCTCTAACTCTATAGGATCCATTTGTGAATAAGAAGGAAGGACCTTATATATTGATATTGTTGAAGTCTTTCTTTATGAGCCATTTTGGGAGAGCTTTAGTACAAAAGAGTGAATGGATGATTTAGAAGTGAGCAAGAGATTTTGAGGGTGAGATTTGAATTGTTATCCTTGAAGTTGCTTGATTCTAAATTTTCCTGCCTTTAGCACATGATGCAAATACAAACTATCATTAGAGGTATCGTCTTGAGTGAGAGATAAGAATGGTACAACTCTTATTTACAATATTTCAATTCCTTAGAATGCACATTAGCCACTTCAAAAAACTCCCAAGGCTCAAGATACTACTTACTAAAATTGTGTAATTGTGTAATATTCTTTGTGGATTATCCAAAATCATGTTATTCACTTTTTCAACTTCTTCTAAACTAGGACTAAATCTTAACCATGACTAAATCTAACTATTATAGCTAATTTATAAGTTGGTTTAACTTTATAGAAACAATTATCTTTCAACTTCTCACAATATAAAACTAGATATCTCAATAGAGCATACTTGCACCAATAAGTGTTACATTTGCACTGGACTAAGATCTGTATCATGCCATTTGTAGTGTCACATCTAGATTGCTTAGACATTGGAGTTGCAATGATAGTAGTTAGAGGTATTTCAGTAGTTTCCCATAGACTACTTTCCGATGATCAGATATTGTGTTTGGGGTACTGACTTTGTGGTGGGGCCCACCATCACTTTGCACCATTCGTGCTGTCGATTGTGTTGTCAACGAGACCGTTAGGGTTTTAGACCTAACTCAAGTCCAGGGGTATACTTTCAAAGTGCAGCTCTAGAGAGCTCACTTCTTTGATGTTGAGCCTTCAAGTTCCTGGAGTTCTATGGTGGACAACAAACATTGTTAGAAACATATGCTAATACGCATGAAAACAAAACTGGAAACAGCGAGAGCGTTCACCATCAGAAAGTCAGCTAAGCACATGACAGTCTTAGTGAAGAGTCCGAGGATCCCAGATCCTTATATGAGACTCATAACAGTTCCACCCGTGGTGTACTCGCTAACATAGTCGGCCGATTGGGAACAAGAGTAACATGACCGTCACCTAGATTCTCTTAGCTAGAGTAGGTGTGGCTTGATTATAATCAGTGCCCAATTGTTTGCAATTTATAGAGTGACAAATCAATTTCTGATCTGAGTTGAGTTGACTCAAGAGCTATAAACATATTGATTACATCCGAGAAGTGAAGTCAAGGGGAAATTGGGTGCAGAAAGTGCGAGTGTTGGTGGTATCTCCAAGTGTCATGAATCATTGGTAGCTCGATTGAAGTTCAAGTTTTCCCTGGTGTGCAAAAGCTCATTGCTTGATGTAGATTTGGCAATAAGGCAAACTATGTATAGAAACACTGGCTAATTTTTGAGCAAAGAAGAAGCAATTTTTGAGTAGTGGTTGTGATTTTGAGCTCCAAAGGTGAAAGCATGACCAATTTATTGCAAGTTGGGCCTAGAAAGTAAAATTGAAGGTGGAGTTTGGAACCTATTCTTGTGAATTTGTGATTTGGAAAACTTGTTAATTAAGTTTGGCTTGAGTGGAGAGTTAGTAGAGGATTGGCAGTCAGCCAAATTTTGGGTTTACATTAGATTTTACGTCAGATTTTTATTGGAGTTTACGTCAAATTTTGGCCAAATTTGAAGGAGTTTTGAAGTTGCAGATTTTGGCCAGAGTTGGTGGAGCTTTTGCCAAATTTGCTAGATTTGGAGGAGTTTTGAAGTTGCAGATTTTGGCCAGAGTTGGTGAAGTTTTTGCCAAATTTAGAGGAGTTTTGCCAGATTTGGAAGAGGTTTGAGTGGCAAGAAGAAAGTCTTCATTTGGGCATTTAGAGGCATAGGGTTGTGGGCTATGAGAGGCTACAAAGGTCTAGAAGGGCCAGCAAGCAAGCTTGTTGGCATGAGGCTAGTTAGTTTAGAGTAGATCTTGGTCATTGTTTTGGCAAAATCTGCCCATCCTACTAGATTGTGCACAACAAGGTTTGACCTCTAGATCTCTTGTTCTTGGACTAGTACCCAAGCCAATTGGTCCACCCTCACTTGTTGTCCTAGTGATTGGCACATTTTTATCTAAAAACTTGTAGCTTTGGCTAAGAGAGGCAATTTGATCCCATTCTTGGTGATCATAGTAGCTTAGGACGTACATACAAACTCCTTTTATGTCAAATGCCAAATGGTAAAATGGTGGTAGAGTCAATCCCGTTTTGCTTTATGAGATAGGGGTTTTTATTTAGATTTCTTATGATTGGACCCCCTCCATTCTCTACTTCTTGTTTGTGCACCATGTTTGTGTGAGGTGCCCTGAATTTAGAGCGTTGGTGCTCTAGTGTGCTCTTGGTAGTGAGGCTGGAATGATGACCATTTAGACTACCTTTGTTTCTCTTTAGTGATGCAAGAAGTGATGACTTGCAGATTGTGAGGGTGGGTGTAATGATGGCAAGTTACAGGTTGCCCTTTCCCCTAGTGTAATTATCTCAATTAGAGTTACATTAGTGGGTGGTGTTCCGTGGGTATTGGCACTTTGTGGTGCTCAGTTGGTGTTGGCACTTGGTGGGATACTTGTGGTTGCAATTTGTGGTTCAGGTTTTTGGTTGCAATTATAGTTCCTCTGTCACAACGGAGTTCTTTGGGGATTCCAGAGGAATTAACCCTATAGTATGCAATGGGTTTACTCGAAGTGGCACTCGGTATCAACCTATATCTCAGGTTCCAGTGAGGGAAGAGATTGACTCTCAATTGGAGTTTGACACAAGAGTTGATTCAGTTTAGAGTGCACTTGGCATGTCTACACCGTTGTTGTAGGACATGAACAAGATTTATGGGGCCTCTAAAGGCCCAAGGCTTTACTCTGGTATAGTGGGTACCATTGAGTTGGATGACTTCATCCAAGAGTTTGATAGTTGGTATGATCTATAGCAGTTGCGGAACCCAACTTTGTTTACAACCTTCATGGCATGGAAGGGGTTGTTTCAACATTTAGGGGGTCCGTCGATGGATGACTACCATGAGTTTAGGAGAGCTCATTTGAAGGAGATTGAGTTATAGAGACAATATTAGTCTCCAAACTATATCTCTATCACTTTAGGCTTGGTTACCATGAGTAGATTGGCAATACCCATGCGTTCTAGCTTGAGTAGCGTTGGTGGAGCTAGTGGAGGTGCACTAGCTGGAGACAATGCTACTACAAGTGGAAGAACCGCTACAGAAGGTAGTGTGATACCGAGGTTTAACCCCATGGTGGAGTTCTTCCAATGTTTGAGGCAAAACTACCAGGGAGTGCGGATTGACAAGCTAATAAGCTTGCAGGAGTTCCAGCGGAAGGCTGGAGAGAGCCTACACGAGGCATACACTTGCACGAGATGGCTGATTAGTTTTACTTAGGGAGTTATTGAGGCCCAAGCAATCCAATTTTGGTATGGAATATTGGACAAGGAATTGCAACATAGAGTTTGTGATGCTACGTTGTTACAAGCTACTTCACCTACTTTGGTAGTGATCTTTGGTTTGGCTGAGCGTACTAAGCTCAACATGGTGGAGGAGAGAGTGGTGACATATGGATTTGGTAGGGAGACCTCATCCATAGTTGTTACTTCTTCTAGAGTGCAATAGAGTGCACCACACCCAATTGGTTTTTGAGGATAGGGTGGACAGCCCAGATCCTATGATGTGAGTGGAGTGCCTACTATAGTTAGTCCCTTACCTTCATTTTTGGATTAATAGTAGCCAATGAGTAGTGGTGTTGCTTGTTGGACTTGTGGTGGACCTCACCATAGGAGAGACTGTACTCATGGCAGCGGACCTGATACCTCCGGTGGATCACAGCCAGCACAGAGGCAATGTAAGCATTGCCACAAATTTCATCACTAATGATCGGTGCTTTGACCTACACCCAAAGTTACGGAGTGGTAGAGCTGTTATGGTAGGCAGTTGAGGAGCTCCAATTCATAGAGGACGAGGTGGTAGAGGTGGTGGTAGAGGATCTACACCTAGTAGGGATGCCGTACCTGCCCTTACTTCTAATTTAGCTATGGCTACTCAGATTGAGCAATTGGAGCAAAGATTGGCTAGTATAGCCATTGCTTAGAGGAGATCAAATTCGAGTGTTGAGGTTTCCACCTCATATGTTGGTGATAGAGATGCTTTGGACTTTATGTGCGTAGCAGCACAAGTGGATGCATCTACAATAGTGAATAGGAGTGCAATACATGCTCTTAGAGCCTAGAGGAGCATCAATGGAGTTGGACCTACAGAGAGGAGAGGTTGGGAGACATGTCAGACTTCCCCAATCTTTCACTCTATCTAAGGTATTGTAGATGACATCCATGGTTCTTAGACATCCCAATGCAAGTGTGGTAGGTGGTGATGGAGTGCATGATAGACTACATGCTAATCAACCACTTGCTACTACACAGACTGAGTCTAGCATGATGTTGGAGGTGGATCAGCTTATTATGCGGTGCCTTTTGTTTTCAGCCAGTGACATGTTTACATTGGGAGTTGACCCAACCATAGTGTTTCAATTGGCTACCACGCTTTGTGAGAGTAAGGATGTTGCGGTTTCTACTACTAGAGCAAAGGTGGTTGATAGTAGAGCTGACTTGGTTGAGGAGCATGGCATCCATTCAACGACCAGTGGTTTATGGTAGGCAACAATGGCTAGATTGGAAGAGTTGCCAACTAAACCGGCCTTTGAGAGAGCGTGGTTCACACTTGGTGTTGTCCTATTAGATAAACAAAGGGGGATTTTTTGTTTGGTAGGACCTTCAAGGAAGGTCTATACACCACAAAGAGTCTTGTTAGACTCTAGTGTGCAAACCCTTATGTTGGAGAAGATTGTAGTAGTCGGTCTAGAGTTACGGAAGACCGATGTGGAAAGGTGCCCATTTTAGATCCAAACATCTTTAGGTGGTGGTTTGACACAGTACATCACATGTGGGGAACTTTTTATCAAGGTTCAGCCTAGTCATCGGATTGATAGATCGTTGGTGAGAGCTCAGGCTATTGCGACAATAGCTGAATCATACAATGTGCTAGTTGGGGGAGCAATGTTATACTCCATGGGTGTTAGCATTGACTATTGGAAGGAGATAACCTCTTGTAAACCGGGTTGGCAATCTAGTGAGGGACAAGTATGTCGCCTACCAGTATGCTTCAATAGTGGCAATCTTGGCTCTCTATAGTTTGAGACCATGGCAACATCAATTTCAGCTTTCAATGGTGTAGTTACTTGGCCTAGTGACTTGTTGGAGTGAAATGCCCATGCAAAGGGTACTCTAGTACCATAGGAGATCACTTGTATTTGGAGTACGAGTGGGATTGTTCCATCCACCTTGGATATTCCATTGTGGAGTTTGGAGGAGGCATTGCAACAGCATGCAGATTGGTTGGTGCAGTAAGCTTGGAGTGGAGCCTTTGTACCACCAGGAGATGAGTGTGAGAATGAGCCTCCATAGTTGATTACCTTGACACCTTTGGATACCACACTCATTGCTTGGTAGTATCCAATAGAGGGAGTATGTCTATTGGAATTGTTTGGTGGGATTAGCACCAAACTAGCTGCGGTACTACATGCGGGTATACGAGTACAAAGGTACTTGTATGTGAAGAGAGATGAAATTGTTAGGTGAGTCTCTCTACATCATGTGGCACACTTGGCCTATTAGTATCTTGAGTTATTACCAATATCAGCAATTAGGGGTTACCAAAAGGCCCTACCAACAGACATTTCCTTATTGGGAGCACATGATCTAGAGCGACATGGGCATGTTCATTTGGTGATTTTAGGATGGCCATGTTAGGGACATACACGTGTTGGCCGAGGTTTGGGTCTTCATGATCTTTTTTTTTATGTGTTTTAGGAGATGTTACGGATACTATGACATCTCCAGGTTCATTAGTCTGTTTCTCCAACTTACATTTTGGAGAACGTCCCTTTGATGGGTGATTCTTGTACTTGAGTGGTGGCAAGTACACATCAGGTCCATTCTTGGATGGGACCTGATGTTTTGTTAGATGCAGCCAAAGTAGGATCATGGGCTCATTGTCTTTATCTTTGGTGGATGAACCTCTTGCCAAGAGAGGTTCTATAGCGTGCATATGATGGGATTCAACAACTAGACCATATTGTTGTTGATGACATCTTGTATGTTGGCCATCAATCTCAAATAGTGGTAGTGGCTGATAGGTCACCTATGGTAGTGGTGAACCTAGTTGGACAGCCTAGAGCTGCTTTTCCCACACTTATGAGTTTCACAGGCTCTCATGATTTTCAAGAAGGAGGTCTTGGACTAGTTTAGGACTCACAATTATAGCAATTGGTGGAGCCCAACTCAATGAGAGAGAGCGGGCAATGGGTTCTTGCACAAGTCTTACCATTGTTCCAATAGTGTTAGAGGCATCCAGGTGTCAGGTGTTAGGTCATGCTATGGACCTGAATTGTTTGACTTGGATTGTGAGCCTTGGCTTGGCAAAGCAGCATATGATGCACTTGATAGGCATCACCACTCAGACACTTGTGAGCTTTGTGCCTACCGAGATGATCCAAGCACATACTGGGGGTGATGGACCAAGTGGACATGGTATTCTTGGGACACAGCTAGTAGCTACTAGGGAGAGTGGTCTACTTGGAGTCCACCTAGGTGAGCGTGGACTACTTGGATTACATCCTTGGTCCACTTAGGATGCAGCTAGAGGACGTGTGGAGCTTGCAGCTAGAGTGGAGGGAGTTTTTCCCACAAAGGTTGGGATCTCTAGTGGTTGGTAGTATGACACTACTGCTCCCAAGGGCCCAATGTAGTAGCTAGTCAGGTTGTCTTCCACTCTTGGGATAGTTATAGAGGATACTTGGGAGCCAGATCTTGGACCCAAGCTTATTGGAGAGGAAAGACTGAGAGTTTGGAGGTTCTTGAGGAGCTACACAAGTTGTTGTGCCTCTATTATGAAGGATTTGGGTGCTCTGAAAGGACTTGGTATACGGATTGAGCTTACTAGCAATACACCAATTTTCTTACATCCTTATTGTTATAGTGACATGGAGAGGACATTGATTTAGAGCTAGAGTAGAGATTTCACATGGAAAGTATGCATCAGCGATAATGATGCCAGCCAAGAAGGATATACATGGTAACTACACAGATAGACAAATGTGTGGGGATTACCGTCTTATCAACCAACATACTAGGGCTGATTGATATGCCATGCCTACACCGGAGGAGATCATTGATGAGATAGGGCATGCAAAGGTCTTCAGTACTTTGGATCTTTGAGCAAGATATCATCAGTTGCCATTAGGGAGGAGGATAAGTCCAAGATAGCATTTTGAGCTATTGATCTTCATGGAAAGGATGTATTATATCAATGGAGGTTCTTACCATTTGGGTTGAAGAATGCTCTTGTTGAGTTCTAGATCATGGATAGGATCCTAGCTGGATCGGATTTTGCTTGGTGCTATATTGATGACATTTTGGTCTATAGCATTACTGTGGAGGAGCATGAGAGACATTTTTTAGAGGTGTTTGAGAGGTTGAGATCTCATAGACTCAAAATACATCATGGGAAGTGTAGGTTCTTCCATGAGCAGGTTGAGTATTTGGGTCACACAATCTACCCTAGAGGACTTGGTGTTCAGTAGACCAAGGTGAGGCTGTTGCACATATTCCTTGGCCTACAAATGTGAACAAAGTGTGAGCATTCCTTGGGTTGGTGAACTTCTATCGCTGTTATGTTAGAGGATTTAGTGTCATTGCCAAGGCCTTGATGAAGCTAACCAAGCTTACACAAGAGTGATGTTGGGAAGATGAGTAGAAGAGCGCTTTTGTAGAGCTCAAGGAGAGGTTGACATATGCTCCTATTTTGAGGAGACCAATTAGAGAACGACCATTTCAGGTTCATACTGATTGGAGTATGTTGGGGCTTGGAGCAGTGCTTACCTAGCATGATGATGAGGGGAAGGAGTTTGTGATGGCCTATGCTAGTTGCTCCAACAATTCAGCGGGGAGGCAAAGTATAGTTCATGTGAGGGAGAGTGCTTGGCAGCCATTTGGGCAGTAGCACATTTCTGATGTTACCTATTTGGTAGCCCTTTCACTCTCATCATTGATCATCAGCTACTAAAGTGGTTGATGGAGTCCAACAACCTTTTAGGAAAGCTTGCACAATGGGCTTTGATTTTACAAGAGTATGATTTCATGGTTATTCATAGACTTGGAGTGGTGAACCGTGATGTAGATGGGTTGAGTAGAAACCCATGTCCTAGCCAGCAAGATCAAGTATGTTGGCATGGTGACTTAGATGACAAGATGGTGTTAGGTTGGCATACATCTGATTTTTGTGTATATTTTTTGAGACTTTGGTGGTATTTCTCTCAACACATACAAGATGAGTTATTGAGGTCATAGATCCAGATAGTGAAGATATTGGTACCATTCAGCAAGACATTCATGGTGACGTCTTATTGATAAACTATCTTTGCATTGGTGTTGTGGGTGGCACAGTTGGGGCCAAGTAGAGAGATCGTGTCCTTTAGCAAGCCATACAATTCAGATTGGAGGGTAGACACCTTTTGCATGTATGGGAAGATGGTAGAGTACGAATAGTACCACTTCCATCTCATAGACCACAATTGGTCCATCATGCTCATGAGGAGCTAGGACATTTTGGAAGTAAGCATACATATAGCTTACTCCAGAGTCATTATTGTTGGCATGGTATGCAGACCAAGGTACAATAATTTATTGCCAGATGCGTGGTTTATGACCAAGTTAGAGCATAATTCAATGCTCCTATGCCATTGTTACACCCATTACCTATCATGGGATTGGGTTACCGTTGGAGTTTGGACTTTGCTAGACCTTTACCGCTGACTGTGAGACATCATTAGTATGTTTTGGTGATGGTGTAGCATTTCTTCAAGTGGATTGAGTTGATTGCACTTCCTAACAAGTCTAGTGAAGGGACATCTTACTTGTTCATGGATCAAGTTCTTAGTCATTTTGGTGCACTAGTTGAGGTTTTGACTGATTAGGGTATAGAGTTCTTAGGGGAGTTTCAGGTCTTGTGTGACAAGGCTTTGATTGATCATCTTACTTTATCTCAAGATCATCCTAAGGCAGATGGCTTAGCAGAGAGAGTGGTTCAGACGGTGAAGAGAGGATTGCAAAAGTTTGCAGAGAGGGCACTTGGGAGATTGGGATCTCCTATTACCTTGGTTGGCCATGGGCTATCGGTTCAGTTGGTAAGCCTTCTTAGCATCCTTTTCTCCTTACTTCCTACTCTATGGACAAGATCCAAATTTACCTACAAGATTTTTCAAGATGTTATGTAGTTTTGGACTTGGATGATCCAAATGTATGGATGAGCACATGTTCTCAATAGGCAAAGATCTTTCAAAGAATGATGCCAATGGCCTTTGAGAACTTGGTGATTGCTCAGCATAGAGATACCTTACGCTATGCTACCATTTGAGGAGGAGGTTATAGACCCTCAATCCATTGATTTCATCCAAGAGACTATGTATATCTACAACATATAGCACCAACGACACTTGATGTTTTGACAGGCCACACTATCTTGAGAGTGCGTGAGGTTTTGCCATCTTGAGTCCTTGTGTTGGAAGGACGTGATAGTTTTGCTTGGAAGGCATGAGGTGGCATGGCGCAATTGTGAACCATGCTACCTCCCAAACATTGATGGTACTATGGACCCAAGCTTGGCACTCGTACGTGCAGGCTTGAGGTGTATGTTATGTGGCTCTTTTGGTGGAGTTGCTACTATGTTAGTGTGTGATAGTTGTTTGAGAGGATAGCATATGGTATGTATGACTCCTCCTCTCATGTTGGTTCCTTAGGGACAATGGTTATGTCCTAGATGTACTTGACCTATAGCTAATTCATTCTTTATATGGTATGGATTGCAAACATGCAACTAACGATGGGGCTCCATAGCACCCGGCCTTCTGATCTTTGCCCATCATAGGGTATACCATATGCTTGGAGTAGATGGCTATTTGGAGTTAGAGGGACCTAACCGCTAGCTAGGGGAGCAATTGTGGCACTTTAGAGTCTATGTATGACTTATGTGTGAGTTGTGCTTCTATAGTTTATGATGTTAATAGCAATGTATGTTGTGTAGTAGTGTATATACGCACAAAATCTAACTTTATCTTGAAGTAAGTGTCCCTTTATTTTCTATAATACAAATCCAACTTATCATGGTTGATCTTATAAAAAAGCTTTTCTTGTGCCTCCTTGCGATCATAAATACAATTACTCCATACCTTCTCCACTATGAAAGGTCCAAAGTACTTAAGCAAAAACTTATTTTACACCTTCTTGAATCAATTAGAATCAAACAATATTATACAATTACCTTCCTTGAAGTGCACCACCTTCTTCTTGTCTTACCTTTCGTCACAACTCTTTGATTGCTTTCTTTGGGTATACCCTACTCAAACCAACAAAATAGCTCTTTCCTCCTTCAATTCCACAAGTTGATCCTTTCTTCCATTTCTTACAAATGATTTAAAACGTATGAAGATCAAGGTGAATTAAAGTATATCATACACCAAATGAAATTGAGAACTTATGGTAGAAGGTTCTCATGTTTATTATACTCCTATTTACCTACATGACTTCTCTTTTTCTAATGATGTTTAAACTCCTCTATTTATGCATATATCACCAATACTATATCCATGGAAAATAATCCAAACATTCAATTTGAGATAAATTTTTTCACTATAGTTCCAAATTGGGCATTCTAAGCTTCAATGGATAGCTTGTGAGATATATTTTTTCAATATTTTGTCAATGATATAAAATATGTTTCAATATAACTACTACAACTCTATTCACAAGGTCTTGAGCTTGGTCTGATTTTGTGGCTTAAAACCTTAAAACAATGTACTACACTTGGTTCTTGCACTACTTTTGCTAGAATCTTGGCTTAGAGGTTTAAGTATTAGAAACTCTTAAGCAAGTTTTCATTCCATCAACCAGGATCTTAAATGAGGAAAATCACAATAGATTGTAGTTGTAAATGAGCAATTTGTTGGTGCTTATGATAAAAAAATTATTAAATCCTATACATTAGATCTTTGTACTTATAAACTCTAATTTACCAAACTTAACAAGATATTTTGTTATGCACTTCTCTATACCTCCATGAAGTTTGTATCTATATTATAAACAAATCTTTAGATATAAAACAATTCCCAAGTTGTATTAACATTTGAACTCTTTAGATCCAATTATAATTGATCCAAGATAATAAATTCTCTAATTGAGTACTTCACACCAAATTTCACAAAAATTTATAAGACCAAGCCACCAACATATTGCTAAATTCCACAAGTTGCTTTAAACCAAATGTGGTGCTCACATTTTTGTAAAATTTGCAGTTTTGTTTTGTTTTCTTTCTTTTTGATGAGGAGAAAGGGGAGTTATTTTCATATTCAGTAAAAGAAACCTCCTATATAGTTATTCTTTGGATTCTACCTTTGTACATGTGAAGTTATAAAGAAGACATCCACAAAGATTTTCACAATATAAAGAAAGGAGTACAAAGAAATTGGATCCAAAGAAAAGTCAAAACCAAAGAAGATAAGTATGAAGAAGCTTTGTAGCCCAAGATCTTTGAAACAAAAGACCATATGTCAATTTAAATAACACCACAAACTAGGCAAGAATCATTGAAGAAAAGTTGGAACCAAAGAAGACAAGTATGAAGAACCTTCATAACCCAAGATCTTTGGAACAAAAGATTTAATGCCAATTTAAATGACAACATCACCTAGGCAAAGAACCACCACCAAGGGCTTATGGTGACCTTATTATAGAAAATTTATTTATTTTAGTCCAGATTTATAGGATAACATGAGGTAGTATAATAGTTACTAAAAAATGAAGGCATAGTCACTAATTATTATATAAGTTTGTAACATGGCTAGAATTCATAACAAAGTACATGAATACTACCACAACATGTATGTTAAGGTACCATACAAAGAAAAAGATCCTTATACTCATGAATCTTGGAGTCTCAAAGGTTTTAAGTTCTATCATCATGATCCTTGTGGCAATTCATAGAAGTTGGCACTATGAACTTTGTGACCTTTTTAATTACAAGCCAATCTTAATGATCTTATTGACCTTATGAAGAAAAATGACCACTCTTACAAGTTTGTGTGGCCAAGTTTCAGATAAATTATGTGCATTCAATAAGCATATCATTGTAACAACTTGGTGTCATTCAAATTTGTAGTATTGTGGTAAGATCAAGTCTGTCCCACAAGGATATGAGTTGGATATGACTAAAAATATGACAAAAGTATCACTATCATGACAATCTATTGTTTTGTGTTTAACTTCTTGGGTAGATTCATTCACAAAAGAGTGTAGTGCCACCACTCTTGGCACACTATGAAAAGACAAACAAACAAAGCCTACATTCACTATAGATTTAATCCAAAGGATTCCTAAAGGTTGTAGTTCAATCACAACAAAGGTCATTTTGCCTTGAGATTTTTTACCTTCCCCATTGCACAAGGAAATTCTTGACAGCTATTGCAAGATATTCATAAGTACTATAATCTACACTCACATCACAAAGTTCATGTCATACAAGATCAGCAATACTAAGTTGTCTTACTATAAAAGAATGAAGAGAGAAATAAGAGAATGGAAGACCAAAGTGAAAGATCACAATATGACTCATGAATGAGTGAAACTACAAATGCCTAGCATGATTTTGGACTTTAGTATTTATATGGAATATACAAGGCTCTTGGGAAGCTTCTCAAGAAGCTTCCTAAAAGCTGCTTTCTTAGAGTGCAAGCTAAGCTATCCAAGAAAATCTTTCTAGAAACTGCCTACTTGGCATGTAAGCTAAGTTAGTCGGGAAGCTTCCCAAGTTATGGAATTTGTGGACAAGTTAGTCAAGACTAATGAAGTAGCAAATAGGTCAAATTAGCCAAGAATTATAGGAATATTCTAAAAGAATCTAAGAAACTTCTTGGTACCTTCCAAGTAATGTGTAATGTGTATGCCAAGTAGGTAGCTTCTAGGAGGAAGCTTCCTGGCCACCTACTTGGCATGCAAGCTAATATAGCCAAGACGCTTCCCAAGAAGCTTCCTCCTAAAAGTTGTCTACTTGGCATACATATTACCTATACTTGGAAGGTACCAAGAAGCTTTCAAGATGCCTCTAGAACATTCCTATAATTCTTGGCTAATTTGGCCTATTTTCTATTTAGTTAGTTTGAACTAACTTGTTTGTAAACTCCATATTGTTACATATTTCTTCACCACTAGTTGGTGATATCCTCATCACCATGGAAACTTCAAACTCTTGGATAGCCATTTGTGCATTTTAGAGATGAGAAAGAGGCTCCCAAGTAGTATCATGAAGAGGATATCCTTTCTAAAGGACTTTGTACTCAATATGTTGTTTGCGGTCATGTTGAATGTGGAAACGTATAGGATACAATCAATTTCATACTCCTCATGATTTTTGATAAGGACAAGAAGAAGAGGAGGTTGGACACAAGTGGAAGAGGAAAATGGATTAGAAACAAAGGGTTCAACTTTGAAATATGAAGGATAAAGTGGATCCGCATATGACTAGGCAAGGCAAGTCAATAAGCAACAAGAGAAATGATTTTGCTGACCTATCTATTGGACCTATCTAATTAGGAGCAAGTTTACTTACTTGCTCCTAGTGGGAAGAGCAAGTTACTAGAAGAAAGCATGACCTTATCACCTAGTTGAAAAGTGAGATCATAACGATGTTTTTTTGCATATTGCTTTTGACATTTTTGAGCAACAAGGAGATGATATTTGGCTTGTTAAGGAGTGAGATATTATGGATAAGAAGGTGGAATTATGAGGAACATGAGATGGAAAGGGATCAAGAAGGGAATTTGAAACAAGTGAGTCTTGGCCAAAATTAAGGAAGAAGGGAGAGCATTTGATGCTTGTCTGCTTGGAGTCATTGTAGGTAAACTCAACAACCACAAGGTAATCATCCCAATTGGTATAGTGAACATTGATAAAGGCACAAAGCATATCCTCCAAGGTGCAATTTTCACATTCAGTTTGCCTATCAATTTGAGGATGATGAATTGTGGAAAAACTTCCAAAAAACCAAGTAGCTTGAAGAGTGCTTGCCAAAATTTACCAATGAATAAAGGATCACAAGAAAAGATGAGTACACCAGGCATCCCATGATGCTTGAAGACATTATTGAAGTAGATTCGAGCTAATGTTAAAGTATCCATTGTATCAAAGGTCATTGCTAAATGGATTTGGCCTTACTAAGCTTATCAACACACTTGTTGTATGACTTTGGTTTGTCCTTGGTAGGGATGTGATGAGATCTGAGTTCACATGTTCCTACCAAGCAAATATGATGTGTAACAATATGTAGTGATAGACAAGTTAGTCAAGACTAAAAAAATTTAGAAAATAGAATAAATTAACCAAGAATTATAAGAATATGCTAAAAGCATCGAGGAAGCTTCTTGGTATCTTCTAAGTATTGAGTAATGTGTATGCCAAGTAGCAACTTCTAAGAGGAAGCTTCTTGGGAAGTTTCTAGGCTAGCTTAGCTTGCATGCCAAGTAGGTGGCTTCTAGAAGAAAGCTTCTCAAGAAGCTCCCGTGTTAACTTAGTTTACATTCTAAGAAGGCGGCTTTTACAAAGCTTCTTGAGAAACTTCCTAAGAACCTTGTATGTTTCCTATAAATATCAAAGCCCAAGCTCATGCTAGGCATTTGTAATTTCCCTCATTCAAGAGTCTCAATGTGATCTTTCACTCCAATGGAATTTATGGACCACCAAATTGATTTCTCCTAAACCATTGGGATTTTTATATCCATATACTACTCAAGCATTAGTTTACTTATTTATCATCTCTTGCTTAGAGCAAAATTTCTTGAATATGATCACCTTGTTTGATGAACCCTTGATACTTTCAATTGTACCCTTACAAAGAATGGTGGATGTGTTACATCTACATGTTAACTTAAATAATTGTAGGTAGTTTGATAGAGTAGTAGCCATGGCGGCAATGCCCAAAGTTATCATTGCTATATATCATGCCATTTATAGCATTGCATCTAGATTGCTCAGACACTAGAGTAGTAGTGATAGTAGTTAAATGTATTTTGGCAATTCCTCATAGACTACTTTTTGACGGTCAGATTTTGTGACCAAGGTACTAACTACATGGTGGGGCCCATTGCCACTTGCATCATTCACACTATTGGATGTGCCATCAATAGGACCTTTGGGGTGAGATCTAGGTCAAAATTAGAAGTATACCTTGGAAGTGTAGCTCCAAAGAGCTCACTACTCTGATATTGAGCCTTTGAGTTCTCGGCTAGAGTGGATAGAAAGCCAGCAAGCATCACCTAGAGTCTCTTAGCTAGAGTGGGTGTGACTTGATTGTTATCAGAAGCTAGTTGTTGGCAGATTGTTGAGTGATAGATCAAGTACTGATTTGATTGAGTGTGATTCAAGTTGTGTGAACAAACTGATTACATCAAAGAAGTGAGAGTCAAGGGGAAATCTGGTGCATAAATTGAAGGTGGTGGTGGTATCTCCAAGCCCGGTAGATTGTGGTACCTTGATCTTAGTTTTGATTTCCCTAGGAGTGATTGTGTATGAAGCACTGGCCAAATTTTGAGCAAAGAGAAACACTTTTCAAACAATAGTTGTGATTTTGAGCTCAAGAGGTGAAAACAAGACCAATTTGGTGCGAGTTTAGCTCAAAAAGTAAAATTGAAGGTAGATTTGGGAACCTATTCCCAAAAATTAGAGATTTGAAGATCCTTATCTTTCCAATAGCTCAAGTGAAAATTTAGAAGAGAATTTGGCAGTCAACTAAATTTACGGATTTATGTCAAATTTTACGTCAAATTTTAGCAAGAAAAACTTTAATTTTATTCTTGATGATCCTCATAGCTCATGAAGTACATAGGTACTCCAATTATGTCAAATGCCAAATGGGGGCAGAGTAAGTCTGGTGTTTATTTATGAGATGGAGGGTTTCCATTTAGCCTTCTTGTGATTGGACCCTCTCCATTCTCTACTTCCTATTTGTGCACCATGTTTGTATGAGATGCCCTAAACTTAGAGCATTGGTGCTTTAGTGTGCTCTTGATAGTGAGGCTGGAGTGATAACCAATTAGACTACCGATGTTTCTCTCCGGTAAGGCAAGAAGTGATGACCTACAGATCATGAGAGTGCATGTTGTGATGATAGGTTATAGGTTGCCCTTCCCCCTAGTATAGTTGTTATAGCTAAAGCTACATTAGTAAATGATTTTCAATTGATGATATTTGCACTTGGAGGTGTTGGCACTTACTGGTGATTTTTGGTGGAGTACTTGTGGTGGTTCCGGTTGCACGTTGCAGCTCTTGGTTACTTTTTCATGATAGAGTTCTTTGGGGATTCCAAAGGACATAGCACTATAGTATGTAGTGGGCTTACTCAAAGTGGTGCTCAATATTAGTCTATGTCTCAAGTCCCAATGAGGGAGGAGATGTTGACTCTGAGTTGGAGTTTGACACAAGAGCTGATGCAATTGAGAGTGCACTTGGTGTGTTTGCACCATTTTTGTGGGACATAGATGAGATTTATGGGGCTTCCAAAGGCCTTAGGTGTTACTCTTGTATAGTGGGTACCATTGAGTTGGATGACTTGATCTAAGAGTTTGATAGTTAGTGTGTTCTATAGCAAATGCGGAACCCGACTTTATTCACACCCTTCATGGCATGGAAGGGGTTATTTTAGCACTTGGAGGGTCCTCCAATGGACGACTACCATGAGTTCAAGAGAGCTCACTTGGAGGAGATTGAGCTATAGAGACATATTGATCTCCAAACTATGTCTCCATCACTTTAGGCTTGGTTTCTAGGGGTAGATTGGTTGTACACACAAGTTCTAGCTCTAGTAGCATTGGTGAATCTCTTGGTGCTACTAGAAGTAGAGGTACTACTATAGGAGGTGGTTTATTACCATGGTTTAACCCCATGGTGGAGTTCTTCTAGTGTTTGATGCAAAACTACCAAGGAGTATGGATTGACAAGTTGAGGAGCTTGTATGAGTTCCAACAGAAGGCTAGAGAGTGCTTATGCAAGGCATACACTCACTTGAGACAATTGATCAATTTTACTCAGGGAGTTATTGAGACCCATGCAGTCCAATTTTGGTATGGGATATTGGACAAGGAATTGCAATGTAGAGTTTGTGATGCTATGTTATTACATGCCACTTCACCTACTTTGGTAGTGGTTTTGGTTTGGTTGAGCATATTGAGCTCAACATGGAAGAGGAGAGAGTGGTGACATTTAGATTTGGTAGGGAGACCTCATCCACAATTGTTACTTCTTCCAAAGTGCACCAGAGTGCACCACACCATGTTGATTTTGAGGATAGGGTGGACAGCCCAAATCCTATAGAGCAAGTGGAGGATCTACTATAGCTAGATCCTTACCTTCATTTTTGGGTCAACAATAGCTAGTGAGTGGTTGTGTTGCTTGTTGGACTTGTGGTAGACCTGACCATAGGAGAGAGTGCACTCAAGGCAGTGGACTTGATACCTCTAGTGCATCATAGCCAACATAGAGAAAGTGTGAGCATTGCCACAGATTTGGCCACACCAATGACCAATGTTTTGACCTACACCCATAGTTACGGAGTGGTAAGGCTACTATGGCAGGTGGTAGAGGAGCTCCATGTCATGGAGGACAAGGTGGTAGAGGTGGTGGTAGAGGATCCACACCTAGTAGGAGTGCAGTACCTACCCTTACATTTGATACAGCCATGGCTACTCGGATTGAGTAGTTAAAGTAGAGATTGGCTAGCATGGCCATAGCTCAAAGGCAATCAGATTCAAGTGCTGAGGCTTCCACCTCATATATTGGTGATAGAGACATCTTAGACTTCACATGCAAAGCAACACAAGTAGATGCATCTACCACAATGACTAGGAGTGCAATAAGTACTCCTTAGCTTAGAGGAGCATCAATGGAGTTGGACTCACAAAGAGGAAAGGCTAGTAGACAAATCAGACTTCCCTAGTCTTTTACACTCTTTGAGGCACTACAGATGACATCCATGGCTCTTAGACATCCTAATGCATGTGTGGTAGGCGGTGATGGGGTGCATGATGGACTACTTACTTATCAGCAACATGCTATTACACAAACTAAGTCTAGCACAATGTTGGGGGCGGCTCAATTGATTATGCGCTTTCTATTATTCTTAACAAATGACATGTGTACATTGGGAGTTGACCTAGCCCCAATGTTATGGTTGGCTGCCATGCTTTGTGAGAGTAGGGATGATGTGGTCCCTACTACTAGAGCAAAAGTGGTTGATAGTGGAGCTGACTTGGTTAAGGAGCATGGGATCCGCTCTATGATCAATGGTTTATGGCAAGCAACAACTGCTAGATTGGAGGAGTTACCAACTAGACCAGCCTTTGAGCAAGCACGGTTTATCCCTAAAGTTTTCCTATTGGATAACTAGGGAGTTTTTGTTTGGTGGGACCTTCAAAGAAGGTCCCACACCATAGAGGGTCTTACTAGACTCTGGTGCACAACTCTTTATGTTGGGGAAGGCTGCAATTGTTGGTTTGGAATTACGGAAGACCAATGTGGAGAGATGTCCATTTCAAATCTAAACATCTTTAGGTGGTGATTCTACATAGTACATCACATGTGGAGAGCTTTTTGTTCAGATTCAGCCCAATCATCCGACTAATAGCTCTATGGTGAGAGCTCAGGCCATTGCAACCATAGTTGAGTCGTATGATGTGTTAGTTGGGGGAGTAGTGTTGAACCCCATGGGTTTCAATATTGACTATTGAGAGGAGGTAGCCTCTTGTAGACTAGGTTGGCAGTCAGGTGAGGGATGAGTATGTCACCTACTAGTACGCTTCAATTGTTGTAGTCTTGGCTCACTATAATTAGGGACCATAGCAACATCAATTTCCGCTTTCAATGGTTCTATTACTTGGCCTGGTAACTTATTGGAAGAGAATGCTCATGCAAAGGATACTCCAATACCATAAGAGATCACTCGGATTTGGAGTACAATTGGGATTGTTCCATCTACCTTGGATGTTCCATTGTAGAGTTTAGGGAAGGCATTGTAGCAACATGCAGATTGGTTAGTGCAATAGGCTTGGAATGGAGCCTTTGTACCACCAAGAGACCAATGTAAGGTTGAGCCTTTAGAGTCAATTACCTTGACACCTCTAGATACCACACTCATTACTTGGCAGCATCAAGTAGAGGGAGTATGTCTATTGGAGTTGTTTGTTGGGATTAGCATTAGACTAGCCACGATACTATAGGCGGGTATATGAATATAGAAGTACTTGTATATGGATAGAGATGAGATTGCTAGGCAAGTCTCTCTTCATCTTGAAGCACACTTAGCCTATCAATATCTTCAGTTATTATTGATGTCAACAGTGAGGGACTACCAAAAGACCCTATCGGCAAACATTTCCTTGCTGGGAGTGCAAGATTTGGAGAGACATGGTCCTATTCATTTGGTGATTTTTGGATGGCCATGTTAGGGTATACACGTGTTGGCCAAGGTTTGGGTCTTCAAGATCCCCATTCTAGTGTGTTTTGGAAGATGTTTATATATTACAACATCTCTAGGTTCATCAATCCATTTCTTCAACTTAGATTTTGGAGAACATCCCTTGGGTGATTTTTGCACCCAAGTGGTGGCGAGTACACATCAAGTCCATTCTTGGATGGGATCTGCCATGTTGTTAGATCCAGCCAAAGTGAGATCATGGACTCATCATCTTTGTCTTTGGTGGACAAACCTCTTACCTAGAGAGGTTCTATAATGGGCTTATGATGGGATTCAACAACTAGACCAGATCATTGTTGATGACATCTTGGATGTTGGGCAGTAGTCTCATATGGTGATAGTGGCTAATAGGTCACCTATGGCAATGGTGAACCTAGTTGGATAGCTCAGAGCCACTTTCCTACACTTATGAGTTTCCTAAGCTCCCATGCTATTTGAGAAGGAGGTCTTGGATTGGTTTAGAACTCACAATTAAAGCAGTTGGTGGAGCCCAATGTCAATAAGAAAGCAGGAGATGGGTTTTTTCATTGGTATTACCGCTATTTCAATAGTGTTAGAAGCATCCGGGCGTCAACGTGCTAGGTTAGGTTATGGACCTGAACTGTTTGACCTAGATTGTGAGCCTTGGCTTGGTACAGTAGCATAGGATGCACTTGATAGGCATCACCACTTGGACACTTGTGAGCTTTGTGCCTATCGAGACAATTCATGCACATGTTAGAGGCAATGGACCAAGTGGATAGGGTATTCTTGGGACATAGCCAATGGCTACTAAAGAGAGTGTCTACTTGGAGTCCATCTAGGTGAGTGTGGTCTACTTGGATTACACCCTTGGTCTACTTGGAATGCAGTTAGAGGACGTATGGAGCTTGCAGCCAGATCAGAGGGAGTTTTCACACTAAAGTTGGGACCCCTAGTGGTTGGAGGCATGACACCATTGCTCCCAAGGGCCTAGTGTAGTAGCCAGTCAATATGTCTTCCACTCCTACAACATTTATAGATGATACTTGTTAGATCTTGGACCCAAGCTTACAAGAGAGGAAAGATGGAATGTTTGGAGGTTTTTGAGGAGATACACAAGTTGTTTTGTCTTCAATATGAAGGATTTAGGTGCTCTAAAGGGACCTGGTATTTGGATTGAGTTGACTAGCAATACACCAGTTTTCCAACAAACCTATCAATATAGTGACATGGAGACAGCACTAATTCAAAGCTGGAGTAGTGATCTTTTTGAGGTTGGTTTAATAGAGATTTCACATGGGGAGTATGCATTAGCTACAGTGATGCTAGCCAAGAAAGATATGCATGGAAACTACAAAAATAAACAGATGTGTGGAGACTAATGTTCTATTAACCAATAGACTATGGTTGATCGGTATGCCATGCCTACACAAGAGGAGATCTTTGATGCGAATGGGCATACAAAGGTCTTTAGTACTTTGGATCTTTGAGCAAGATATCATCAATTGCCAATCAAGGAGGAGGATAAGTCCAAGATAACATTTTGGGCTATTGATCCTCATGGCAAGGATGTGTTATATCAATGGAGTTTCTTACCATTTGGGTTAAAGAACATTCTTGCCAAGTTCTAGAGGGTCATAGATAGGATTCTAGTTGGATTGGATTTTTCTCGGTGCTATATTGATGACATTTTGGTCCATAGCACTACTATGTAGGAGCATGAGAGACAATCATTAGAGGTGTTTGAGAGATTGAAATCTCATGGACTCAAATAACATCCTTGGAAGTGTAGGTTCTTCCATGAGTAGGTTGAGTATTTGGGTCACATTATCTACCCCGGAGGACTTGGTATTCAACAAACCAAGGTGGAGGTTATTGTGTGAATTCCTTGGCCTATGGATGTGCACAGAGTGTGAGGATTCCTTGGATTGGCAAACTTCTATCACCGTTATGTTAGAGGTTTTAGTGCCATTGCCAAGGCCTTGACAAAGATAACCAAGCTTGCACATGAGTGGTGTTGGGAAGATGAGCTGTAACACCCATTGTGCATGTGTGTGGTATTGTGATATTTAGCTTAGTATTACAAGTACTAAAGAGATATTATTTATATAGAGATAAAGATGGTTCTACATTAGTCATGATTAGCTAAAGTTAGTCATAGCTAAGATAGATGGGACCTTACTTTAGAGGAAGTGGAAAAGATGAGCACCACTATTTTTGATTCTAGTGTGTTAACTTGGTATTATTCCTAGGTGTTTGGCTTTGATGAAAGAGTTGAGAACTCTTGGGCCCGCAAGCCTTTTTGTTTTGGATTCTTCTATAGTCTAGGGATAGCCCATGTGAAGGAATCCTTGACTTAGTGATTGGGTCAAGATAAGACCACATGCTTAGATGAATATGCCCATGTGAATAGATATTCCTTTCTACTTTTTGACTTTACTTGACTTTTAGTCTAGTAACTAGAGTTATTGCGATAATTAGTAACTTTGGTATGTAACTATTTCACAAGTATATAAACAAGGGGTGAGGAGATACTCATCATCCTTTCATTTGCAACTATCTCTCTCTCATTGAGTTCTCTAGTAAGCAATGTCTTGAGTCTTGGAGTGTTAGCCTTGGAGGAGTATGATGGAGTTGGGGTTCCTTGCCTTCTTAGTCCATGGTATGCTTCCATAATAGCCATCAGAGGTTCATCCTGAGTGAGAGGCAGGCCGGCTCACATTTTTGGTTCCGTTGTCGGGACCTCTCTAGAAGGCATGATAATGTTCCGCGTTCAATTCTACATTAGGCAGAAGGAAACTATGAGAGCTCACTTGGAGAGAACATTAGGAGAGGAGAAGGCTGAACTTATGTTAGAGAACCAAGATCCATTTTTATACCTTGTAGTTCATTATGATGTCTTTGAAGTGATTTTGTACATCTTGCACACATGAGAGGATTTGGAGAGATTGTGTGAGGTGGATTGCAGATTTTGGGGATTAAGGTGATTTTGGGTAAAGTCTCAAGTTTGATATCTGAACTTGAAATTTCTACACATGATAGCTTGGGTTATCTTTCAGTTAGCACACTTGGAATTATTGTGAGATTTATTATGCGCATTGGGCTAGAATTTTTGAAAGTTGATAGTGTAAACTACTCCTGCAACTGTATGCTCTCTGGAAAATTGTACAAAGTCTACCATTTCTTTAATTTTCAATGGATTGTTGTGAAAATTTCCAAGAAAATTCAGTATGTTATATCCTACCTGCTGACTCACAAATTAGAGAGAGATTATTCTTGAGCAGGGAGTTATGAGTTTTTGGAGTGAGGGGGTGGTTTTCAGACCAAATCTGAAATATATGTGCTGAATAGAAAGGTGTCTAGGCCAGATGGCTTGATGAAAAGATTTGAAATTTTTCAAGGAAGGACACCTTGGAGTTTTGTCACATGTGAAAAATTTTGGAGGACTATCACATAAAATTTGAGAGGTCTGAGTGAAATTGTGAGGAAGGGTCAATTTTGCAGAGTGGAGATCTCATGCATGAGGAGTTTGAGAGCAACAAAAAGCATGTTTGAGTGTTTAGATTCATCTTGGGAACATGGAGGGTCACCAAGAGTGGAAATTGAGACTATGCAAGGTTCCCCAAGGGTTTGAGGTGATTGTAGAGGTGGATTTGAGGAAAAGAGAGTTTACAATAGAATTTGAAGAGAGTGTTGAGAGGATCCAAAAACCTACACTACTTGGAGGAAAGAGTGAGTCTAAGTGCTTTCTATGTGGAGAGAAGGGACATAAGGCAAGTTCATTTCCATTGACCTTTGAGAGCAACAGATTGAGGGAAAGGAGAGGCTTACTTGACTTGGGTTTGCATGTTGGGCCTTCTTCACCAAGATTGGGAGGGAGAAGATCTAAGACCAAGGAGTTGTTTGAGGTTTGTGGAGTTGAAGGACTTCCAAAAGGAAATGAGTGTAGTGGAGTAAAATCACTTTTGGAAACTTTGGTGAAGGATCTTGGAGAGAGTCTTAGTATAGCTACAAAAATACTACCACCTTCATCAGCTAGTTCTCAGGATTAGTGATGGAGATAATCTTTCAACTTATGGATAAACTATCCATGAGGGTTCGATTAATATGCACTCTAGGATTTGATGTTGCTATAGAAATATTGGAGCAACCTGAGCCTTTTGTGTTCCCTAGGGTGGATTACTCTCAAATAGTGTTAGTCATGTACATACTCTATTAGTTAAGGAGTGAGAGAAAAGAAAAGAAAAACAAAATTGAGAGAAAGAAAGATAATGAGAGGTTAAGATGTGGAAACTTCCGGTTTTCTTTGGCAAGGATGGAGAAGATGTGGTGGCCTTTGTGAGAGACTTCAAGAGAGCTTGCATAGGAAACAATGAGAGGAGGAAGAATGAGTGGGCCTCAAATTTCTTTGAGGATGCAGCACTTACATGGTATGAGTCAGAATACCAAAAGAGAGAGAGATGGGGAAGAGGAGTCTTGGGAGACTTTGACTTCAGCACTCATTCAGAACTTTCTTCCTGATGGGAGTTATGAGAGATTGATGAGTGAGGTTATATTTCTCAAGCAAGGAAATGGGCAAAAAGTGAGAGTCTATGTGGAAAGAATGGAAAAGTTAGAGTCCAGATTTTGCATAGTGTTGAGGAAGGGTGGAGATGATGTGGAGACTACTATGATTGGCACAGGGGCCATGCTCACCAAGAATTTTGTGGGAGGATTGAGACCACAAATTAGAAGCAAGGTGAGATATGAGAAACCTTCTTCCAAGGTTAAAGCTATCAAGATTGCAATTCGTATGGAGGAGAGTTTGGAAGGGGATGAGAGTGATTTGGTGGTGAAGGAGGTTGTGCATCCTCCTCAAGGCTACAAGTATGGTGGAACTTCTGATACTTTTGTGGCAAGGGTTGCACCACAAGTAGTAGTTGCTCCAGTTCTTGCACCTCCACTTAAAGATCCCCTTCAAACCATCACAGAACAACTTGCGGATCTCAAGATCAATGTGGTGCAACTATGGGAGAAGAGAGAGGTGGATCAGAATCTAGGGAGAGGGCCTAGGAGTTATGGAAACTATCCATATAGAGGAGGCCAACCAGCCAACAATTTCAATGATAGAAATTGTTTTGGTTGTGGAGGAAGAGGCCATATCCAAAGGAATTACCCAAATTCCACTTACCATGGAGGAAGGGGTTATGAGGGAGCCAATAGAGGGAAAGAGGGAGGTAGTGAAACCCAAGTGGCTCCTAATCCAAACAAAGGTAAGGTTATAGCATCCATAGATGTGGTTGAGAGCAAGTATGAGAAGGGAGAGTGCTCAAACTCCAAGGGTCTTAATTTGGAGCTTTTGGCACAAGAGAAGAAGAGAGCTCGTTTTGAAGAGGATGTTCACTCTTCTCAAGGATTTACTCCAAGTAAGGATACTTTTATGTCTACTAGGAGCACTCGCACCTCACCACCATCAACAACAAAGACTCCAAGGAAGAAGTTGGGGATGGAGGACTTCTTGATCTCAAAGCAACAATGGAACTACAATGTGTTGGAGGATGTTGGTAGTCACAAGGCTAACATCACAGTGGGCCAATTTATAGCTTTGAAACCTACCTTGAGAAAGTAGCTTAGGGGTGGTTTGAGTTCTACAAGGAGAAAGAGGAAGAAGAAGGCAAAAGCTCCAATATCAATGGGGGTGGTGGATGCCAAGCCAGCACCATGGTAGGCTTGTGAATATGCTTCCAAGATTGATGTGAGAGTGAATGGTCACAACATGAAGGATGCATTGGTTGATGGAGGATTAGCAGTAAATGCCATGTCAGAAAGGTTGATGAAGAAGTTGGGTATGATATCCTCAAGACCTTCAACATTTGTGGTGAGCATGGCAAACAAGCAACAAGTTCAACCAATAGGGGTGATGGATAAAGTGATAGTTTCAGTTATGGGAGTTCAAAATCTCATGATTTTCCAAGTCTTGAAGGATTCAAGTTATGACTTACTTCTTGGGAGGCCATGGTTGAGAGCAGCACGCACAACTGATTGATGGCACAAAGGGTACTTGAGGATTGGGCCATCAAACCATAGAGTCACAGTTTTTGTGACTAACACCACCAACACTTCACATTCAGATACACCATCTTCTGATTATTGGGAATAAGATTCTCAAGAAGGAGCTTTAGGTGTGGACACAAGCATGGAAGAGGAGACTTCCATGGAGGAGGATGAATCTGAATCTGATTCAGATGTGTATCCTTTGTGTGCTATGGATTTTGCACCTAAGCCAAAGATTTTGAAGGACCCAAATAAATCACCATTGACACTTGAGGAGGTAGAGAGAAGGTTAGCTACACTCAAGTATGGCCCAAATGTTACCAAGGAAGAGAAGGTGAGATTTGAGGAGATTTTCTGCAAGTTCATCCATGTTTTTACTTTCAGTTACAAGGATTTGAAGGAAGTCACCTTGGAAGAGCACAAGATAGAGTTGGAGTCACATGCAAGACCAATCCACCAAAAACAACATCACATTAGCCCACCAATATCTTTGGTTGTGAAGGAGGAGATTGATAAGCTCAAGGAGGCTGGATTTATCTTTGAGGTAGAGCATTTAGAATGGGTGTCTCCAATTGTCATTGTGAAGAAAAATAATAGCAAGCTTCAGGTATGTGTGGATTACAAGAAGCTCAATGTTGTTACCAAGAAAGACTACTACACATTGCCATTCATTGATGAGATCTTGGAGGAGGTTGTAGGTCATGAAAGGTACAGTTTTGGAGATGGTTATAGTGGATATAACCAAATCAAGTTTGCACTAGAGCATCAACAACTCACTACATTCACCACACCTTGGGGAACTTATGCTTTCAAGGTCATGCCTTTTGGGCTTTGCAATGCTTCAACCACATTCCAACGGTTCATGAACAAGGTATTTGAACCTTTCATTGGGAAATTTGTGAGACTTCATTGATGACTTTTGTGTCTATGGGAGCAAGGAAGGGCACTTTGAGCACCTAATCAAGGTCTTGCAACGCTTGGATGATGCAAATGCATCACTCAACCCAGAGAAGTGCATTTTTGGATGTGAAGAAGGTCTACTTTTGAGGCACATCATCTCCAAGGATGGAATAGCCATTGATCTTGAGAAGGTGAGGAAAATCTCAGACCTTCCATTCCCTTCAAGCTTGACAAAGTTATGCCAATTCTTGGGGATAGTTGGATATTATAGGAGGTTCATCTTCTCATTTTCCAACAAGGCTTATGCATTGACCATCTACATGAAGAAGGGTGTAGATTACATGGTGATTTTGGAGGACAAGAATGCTCTCAAAGCTTTTGAGGAGCTCAAGCAATCCCTTGTTGTAACTCCAATTCTTGCTAAACCTGATTGGAGTAAGCTTTTAATGCTTCTAATGTAGCTATAGGATGCACTCTTAGTCAATTAGACCAAGATGGGCATGATCATCCAATAGCTTATGCTAGTAGGCAGATGGTTTCAGCAAAGAAGAACTATTCTGTCACAAAGAGAGAAGGGTTGGTAGTGATCTTTGGTCTCAAGAAGTTTAGACACAATTTGATTCAAGGGAAAGCCACCATTTTCACGGATCACAAGGCTTTGAAGTACATCTTCAGCAAGCCTAATGTTGAAGGGAGACTAGCAAGGTGGATGATACTCTTGTCTATGTATGACTACACCATTGAGGATAGGCCAAGAAAGAAACATGCAAATGCTGATTTGTTATCTAGAGCCCATGATCATGATGGAGATGAGCCAATAGATGATTCCTTCCCGTATGAGGAGCTCATGATAATCTCAGTCACTCAAGAGGTTCCAATGGAGTACAAGGAGATTGTGGATTTTGTGACAAGAGGTAACTATCCAGAAGGGATGCATGTTAGGGAGAGGAAGGCCCTTGCAGCAAGATCTAGACCTTACACAATGGTGGAGGATATTCTTTTTCACCAAGGAGCAGATGATCTACTTCAAAGAGCAGTGGGTAAGGAAGAGTCTATCCTACTCATAAAGGAGTTTCATGAAGATTTAGTATGTGGAGGACACTTTGCAGGAAAGGTGACTGCTTTCAAGATTCTAGATGCAGGTTACCATTGGAGAGGGATTTTCAAGGATTGTCTTGATTATTGCAAAACTTGTCATGTTTTTCAAGCTTTTGCTAGAAAGTCTACATCCACTCCACCACTTAGATCAATTCCATTGCTAAGACCTTTTGAGAAGTGGGGAATTGATTTTGTAGGTCCTCTCAATAGAACCCCAAGGAACAATCGGTACATTGTGGTAGTTACTGATAACCTTACCAAGTGGGTTGAGGCTAGACCATTGAGGGACAAGAATGAAGATGAAGTGGGTAGATTTCTTTATGAACATATTATCACTAGATTTGGATGCCCTTTGGAGTTGGTTTCTGATAGAGGATTAGAGTTTACAGGAAGCATTACTCCAGCCATGCTACGACATTTCTCTATCACACATAGAGTAACTACATCCTATAAGCCATTGGAAACACATAGAGTAACTACATCCTATAAGCCAAATTCCAATGGCTTGGTAGAGAGAACCAATCAGACCTTGTGCATGATGTTGGCCAAAGATGCAGAAATGGAGGGGGCTAAACATCATTGGGACAAGAGGATTCATGTAGTTTTGTGGGAGTATAAGATAACCATGAAAACTTCCACCAAATATTCTCCATTTCAATTGGTATATGGTATTGAGTCTACCCTACCTATTCACTTTGATCTTCCTACCTTCCAAAGCATTCATAGGGGATTGAACAAAGCACAAGGAGGTGATGCAGAGAAGTCAAGGAAGGAACAACTCATGGAGTTGGAAGAGGCAAGAGCAGTTGCTATGGTTCGAGTGGAGCAAGCCCAAAAGAAAAAAAAGGAGAGCTATGACAAGAGGCAAGGCAAGAAGAAGGTGGAGCCTTTCAAAGAAGGTGATTGGGTAATGTTGTTTGATTCTATTTGATTCAAGAGAGTGCAAAAGAAGTTTTTGCCTAAGTACTTTGGACCTTTCATAGTGGAGAAGGTGTGGGCCAATTACACCTATGATCTCAAGGAGTTGGGAGGAAGACACTTTGATAAGATTAACCATAATAAGTTGAAGATGTATTATAGAAGGTAGAGAGACCTTCACTTTGAGGACAAAGTGAAAACTTAGTCCAGGGGTAAATGTAACATCCATTTGTGCATGTGTGTGGTATTGTGATATTTAGCTTAGTATTACACTTACTAAAGAGATATTATTTATATAAAGATAAAGGATGGTTCAACATTAGTCATGATTAGCTAAAGTTAGTCATAGCTAAGATAGAGTGGACCTTACTTTAGAGGAAGTGGAAAAAATGAGCACCACTATTTTTGATTCTAGTGTGTTAACTTGGTATTATTCCTAGGTGTTTGGCTTTGATGAAAGAGTTGAGAACTCTTGGGCCCGCAAGCCTTTTTGTTTTGGATTCTTCTATAGTCTAGGGATAGCCCATGTGAAGGAATCCTTGACTTAGTGGTTGGGTCAAGATAAGACCACATGCTTAGGGGAATATGCCCATGTGAATGGATATTCCTTTCTACTTTTTGACTTTACTTGACTTTTAGTCTAGTAACTCGAGTTACTACGGTAATTAGTAACTTTGGTACGTAACTATTTCACAAGTATATAAACAAGGGGTGAGGAGGTACTCATCATCCTTTCATTTGCAACTATCTCTCTCTCATTGAGTTCTCTAGTGAGCAATGTCTTGAGTCTTGGAGTGTTAGCCTTGGAAGAGTATGATGGAGTTGGGGTTCTTTGCATTCTTAGTCCATGGTGCGCTACCATAATAGCCATGAGAGGTTCATCCTGAGTGAGAGACAAGCTGGCTCACACAGCAGGAGAGAGCTTTTGTAGAGCTCAAGGAGAGGTTAACATCTGCTCTTATTTTGAGGATACCAATCAAAGATGACCATTTTAGGTTCACACTAATTGGAGTATGTTGGGGCTTGGAGAAATGCTCACCCAACATGATGATGAGAGGAAGGAGTTTGTGGTATCTACCTATGCTAGTCATTCCAACAATTCAACAGAGACAAAGTATAGTTCATATGAGGGAGATTGCTTGGTAGCAGTATGGGTAGTAGCACATTTCCAATGTTACTTATTTGGTAACCCCTTTACTCTTAACATTGATCATTATCCATTGAACTGGTTGATGGAGTCCGACAAGCTTTCAAGGAAGCTTGCATGATGGGCTTTGATTTTATAGGAGTATGATTTCACGGTTCACCTGGAGTGGTGAATCGTGATGCAGATGGGTTGAGTAGAAACCCATATCCCAACCATCAGGATCAGACCAGAGCACATTAGCATGGTGAGACAAATGAGGAGATGGTGCCAAGTTGGCACGCATTTGCCTTTCTTTGTATATTTTTTGAGGCTTTGATGGTATCTCTCTTAGCATATACAAGAGGAGCTATTCAGGTCATAGATCCAGATAGTAAAGATAGTGGTATGTTTTAGTGAGACATTTATGATGATGTCTTAATGATGAACTATCTTTGCACTAGTGTTGTGGGTGGCATAGTTGGAACCAAGGAGAGAGACCGTGTTCTTCAATGAGCCAAATGGTTTAGATTGGAGGGTAGACACCTTCTTTGTGTATGGGAGGATAGTACAGTGAGAGTAGTACAGAGGAGTACCACTTCCATCTCAAAGACCATAGTTGGTCCATCATGCTCATGAGGAGCTAGGACATTTTAGAGTAAAGCATACATATAGCTTACTCCAAAGTCATTATTGCTGGCACAGTATGTAGACCAATGTATTGTAGTTAGTTGCAAGATATGTGGTTTGTGACTGAGTTAGAGCATCATTTAATGCTCTTAAGCCATAGTTACCCCTATTACCTATCATGGGATTGGGTTACCGTTGGAGTTTGGACTTCACTAGACCTTTACCGTTGATTGTGAGCCATCATTGTTACATTTTGGTGATGGTGGAGCACTTCTCCAAGTGGATTGAGTTCATGGCACTTCCTAACAAGTCTAGTGAAAGGATGGCTTACTTGTTCTTGGATTGGCTTCTTAGTAATTTTAGTGCACCAATTGAGGTTTTGACTGATAAGGGTACAGAGTTCTTGGGGAGGTTTCAGATCTTGTGTGACAAAGCTTTGATTGATCATTGTTTTACCTCCCAAGATCACACTAAGTTAGATTGCTTAGCATAGAGAGTGGTTCAGACAATGAAGAGAGGATTGCGTAAGTATGGTTTGCATAGAGGCCACTTGGAAGATTGGGATCTCCAGTTACCTTGGTTGGCCATGGGCTATTGGTTCAGCTGGCAAGTCTCCTTAGCATCCTTCTCTCCTTACTTTCTACTCTATGGATGAGATCCAAATTTACTAGCAGCCATTTTTTTAGATGCTATTATAGTGTTGGACTTGGATGATCCAAATGTATGGATGAGCGCATGTTCTAATAGGGTAGAAGTTAAAAATAGCCTAAAAATTTAGAGCCAATTTCAAAGGCCTAAATATATGAATTAGGCCTCAAAAATAGAATGACTCTCCCTACCTTTTGGGGAAAATGGCTTGCCTTCTCCTCATATGATTTGTCTCATCAAAAGCTTTCCAAAGGTACTTCACCCATGTGGTTTTGAGCTTCCTACAAGAAGATTCCCTAAAGATTCACTCCAATCAAACCTATTTGACCAACTAGATAAGACAAAGACTAACATGTCACCCATCCAAGCAACTAATCTAAGGGTGGAGCTTCTTTGGATGGGGTCCTCTTTGCTATATAATAGAGAGTAGGTGCTCCTTTGGGAGCATCGGAGTATTGAGTGTGAAACTAGTATTTTCTCTCTTGTAGATTTCTCTTGTCCTCAAAGTATTACACAAGCTTACAAGAGGAAAGAGATAGAGAGTTTGGAGGTTCTTGAAGAGCTACACAATTTTTCTTACCTTCAATATGAAGGATTTGGGTGCTCTAAAAGGACTTGGCATACGGATTGAGTTGAATTGCAATACACCAATTTTTTGACATCCCTATCAATATAGTGACATGGAGAGAGCATTGATTGAGAGCCAAAGTAGAGACCTTTTTGAGGCTGGTTTGGTGGAGATTTCATATGGAGAGTATGCATCAGCTACATGATGCTAGCCAAGAAGTTTATGCATGGCAACAACACAAATAAGTAGATGTGTGGAGATTAACGTCCTATCAACCAACAAATTAGGACTGATTGGTATGTCATGCCTACACCGGAGTAGATCTTTGATGTGATTGGGCATGCAAAGGTCTTCAATACTTTGGATTTGCAAGCAAGATATCATCAATTGCCAATGAGGAGAATATGTCCAAGATTGCATTTTGGGCTATTGATCCTCACAACAAAGATGTGTTATATCAGTGGAGGTTCTTACCATTTGGGTTAAAGAATGCTCCTATTGAGTTCCAGAGGGTCATGGACCGGATCTTAGCTAGATTGGATTTTGCTCGATGTTGTATTTATGACATTTTGGTCTATAGCACTATTGTGGAGGAGCATGAGAGACATATGTTGGAGGTGTTTGAGAGGTTGAGATCTCATGGACTCAAATTACATCCTTGGAAGTGTAGGTTCTTCCACAAGTAGGTTCTTCCACAAGTAGATTGAGTGTTTGGGTCACACTATCTACCTTGGAAGACTTGGTGTTTAGCAGACCAAGGTGGAGGCTATTGTATGTATTTCTTGGCCTATGGATGTGAGTAGAGTGCAATCATTCCTTGACTTGGTGAACTTTTATTGCCGCTATGTTAAAGGTTTTAGTGTCATTGCCAAGGCCTTGAAGAAGCTAACCAAGCTTACACAAGAGTCCAACAAGCTTTCAAGGAAGCTTGCACAATGGGCTCTGATTTTATAAGAGTATGATTTCATGATTATTCATAGACCTAGAGGGGTTGAGTAGAAATCCATGTCCTAGCCAATAAGGTCAGACCGGAGCACATTAGCATGGTGGGACGCTTGAGGAGATGGTACCAGATTGGCATGCATCTATTTTTCTTTGTATATTTTTTGAGGCTTTGGGGGTATCTCTCTTAATGCATATAGGAGAAGTTATTGAGGTCATAGATCCAAAGAGTGAAGATAGTGGTACAATTCAATGAGACATTCATGATGATGTCTTAGTGATGGACCATCTTTCACTAGTGTTGTGGGTAGCATAGTTGGGGCCAAGTAGAGAGATTGTATCTTTCAGCTAGCTAGGCGGTTTAGATAGGAGAACATACACCTTCTCCGTGTATGGGAGGATAGTAGAGTGTGAGTAGTACCACTTCTATCTCAAAGACCATAGTTGGTCCATCATGCTCATGAGGAGCTAAGACATTTTGGAGTAAAGCATACATATAGCTTACTCCAAATTCATTATTGGTGGCACGGTATGAAGACCAATGTATAGTATTTTGTTGCCAGATGTGTGGTTGTGAGCGAGTTAGAGCATCATTCAATGCTCCTACACCACAGTTACACCTACTACTTATCATGGAGGTAGGTTACCATTGGAGTTTGGACTTTGCTTGACCTTTAACGTTGACTATAAGACATCATCAATACATTGTGGTGATGGTAGAGCACTTCTCCAAGTGGATTGAATTGGTGGCACTTTTTGACAAGTCCAATGAAGGGACAGCTTACTTGTTCTTGGATTGGGTTCTAGTCATTTTGGTGCACTACTTGAGGTTTTGATTGATCAAAGTACATAGTTCTTGGGGGAGTTTCAGGTCTTGTGTGACAAGGCTTTGATTGATCATCATAATACATTCCAAGATCACCCTAAGGCAGATGGCTTAGCAGAGAGAGTGGTTCAAACGGTGAAAAGAGGATAGCAAAAGTATAGTTTGCATAGAGGTCACTTGGAAGATTGGGATCTCCAATTACCTTGGTTGGCCATGGGCTATTGGTTCAACCAGCCAACCTCCTCAGTATCCTTCTCTCCTTACTTTCTACTCTATGGACAAGATCCAAATTTACTTGCAGCCATTTGTCAAGATGCTACTATAATATTGGACTTGGATAATCTAGATGTATGGATGAGCACATGTCAACAATAGGCAAAGATCTTTTGGAGAGTGATATTGATGTCCTTTGAGAACTTGGCAATTGCTCAACATAGGGATACCTTATGCTATGCTACCATTTGAGGGGGAGGTTATGAACCCTTGATTTGTCAATTTCATCTAGTTGACTATGTATATCTATAGCAGACATCATTGACAACACTTGATGTTTTTATAGGCCATAATACTTGAAAGTGCATGAGGTTTTGCCATCTAGAGTCCTTGTGTTGGAAGGACGTGATGGTGTTGTTTGGAAGGATCATGTGCACAATTGTATGCCATGCTACCTCCCAAAATTTGATGGTATTATGGACCCAAGCTTGGCACTTGTACGTGTAAGCTTACAATGTATGTTAAGCGGCTCTTCTAGTGAAGCTGCTACTATGTTAGTGTGTGATAACTATTAGAGAGGATGGCATATGGCATGTATGACTCCTCCTCTCATAGTGGTTCCTCAAGGATAGTAGTTATATCCTAGATGTACTTGACCTATAGCTAGCTCATCCTTTAAATGGTATAGATTGCATATAAGTGACTAATAATGGGGCTCGATAGCACTTGGCCTCTTGATCTTTTGCCCACCATAAGGTATACCATATACTAAAAATAGATTGCTATCTGGAGTTAGAGGGATCTAATTGCTAGTTAGGGGGCAAATGTGGCACTTGAGAGTCCATGTATAACTTATGTATGAGTTGTCTATAATGTGTGATATTGACATTAATGTATGTTGTGTAGTGATGTATATAGAACAACAACTATCATGCCATTTGTAGCATCGCACCTAGATTTCTTAGACTCTAGAGTAGTAGTGTTGGTAGTCAATTATATTTTGGTAGTTACTCATAGACTACTTGTTGAAGGTCAAATTTTTTGTTTGGGGTACTTACTACATGGTGGGGCTCACCTTCACTTGCACCATTTGCACCATCAAGTGTGCCGTCAATGAGACCATCAAGGTTGGGGACTAAGGGGTATAATTTTGAAGTGCAACTCTAGAGAGCTCACTTCTCTAATGTTTAGCCTTCAAGTTCCTAGTTATGGTGGATAGAGGTTGGCAAGCATCACCTAGATTCTCTTAGCTAGAGTGGGTGTGGCTTGATTGTGATCAGTGCCCAATTGTTGGCAAATTATTGAATGATAGATCAAGTGCTGATCTGATTGAGTGTGATTGGAGTTGTGTGAAAAAACTATTTATTGTGGCACTTGAGATTCCATGTATGACTTATTTGTGAGTTGTGTTTCTATAATGTGTGATGTTGACAGCAATGTATGTTATGTAGCGATGTATATATGCACAACACCATCCAAATGATCTCTCTTCCTTTTAGCAACATTGATTGTTCCCAAGCATCATACCATGTGAGAACTTTATTGGTCAAGTACCCATATGCAAATATGCTTATGTAATGATTGGTGATCTCAATTTATGAATAATTGGAAGTATCTATTCATTCTTGAGATCCAATTTTCTACTATTCACATAAAACATTGTCCT